>CM052806.1:505263-550966 GCA_028533885.1 Nasua narica
GAGGGAGCACAGGGAGGGGAGCACGGAGTGGGGAGCTTGGGGAGGGGAACATGGGGTGGGGGAGTAGAGGGTAGGGAGCACGGGGCAGGGACCAGGTAGTGGGGGGATGGAGCACAGGGTGGGGAGCACTGAGAGGGGAGCAGGGGGTGGGGAGGGAGCATAGTATGGGGAGCACGGGGAAGAGAGCAGGGGTGGGGGACGGAGTAGAGGGTAGGGAGCACAGGGGAGGGAGCATAAGGTGGGGAGCATGGAGCAGGGGGTGGGGGGAGGGGACGAGGGGCAGGAGCAGGGGAGTGGGGAGCATGAGGTGGGAAGCACAGGGTGTGGAGAGGGGCACGGGGTTGGGAGCGTGGAGATGGGGGCATGGAGAGGAGTGCGGGCCTGGGGTGCGGGGCAGGGAGCACAGGACACAGGGGGAGGATGGTTTGGGGCATCGGGCCCAGGTGGGCCTCCTCGGCAGGCCAGAGGAGACCGGGCAGCTGCAGTGGGGGCTCCCCAGATGTGGAGGTGGAGGATCTGCCACCCTGTGAGGCCCCCCCCAGCCTCAGTTTCCCCATGGGTGAGACAGGTGTGCCGAGGTGATGCTGTAGGGCTGGGAGGAGTCAGGGAGCGTGTGGAGCTCACCCCTGGGGGGTCTGTTGCCCTGGAGGGGGCAGAGCTGCTTGAAAGTACTGACGGGGGGGGGGGGCAGTGTTCTGCTCGTGGGGCGGACGCGGGGGTGGGGGGCCTCTGCTGGCGTCAGCTTCTGCAGAGCTGGCAGCGGGCGCGGGGGGCGAGGAGGCAGGTCCTGGCTGGCCCTGGTGCAGGGGTGCCGGGCCCTGACCTGCTGGCCAGAGTGACCCCCTGGGGGCAAAGCCTGCAGTGACCCTGAGGGTGTCCCTGTGTCGGTGGCTGAGCCTCGTGTCCGCGGGGCGGCAGGCGGGATTGCTGGGTACGCCGGAGCCCGCTGGGTTGCAGATGCCGGGCGTGGAGTATGGGCTGCACGTTTAGACCACGCACACGCGTGTGTTTGTTTATAGATACTGTAACGATTCCTAGTACGGACCGTGAAGGTAGGTCATGGTGGAGGAGCGCTCGGCGTGTGTAGGTTTCGATCGTGCGTGTCGGTGGATGGACTTGGCTGTGGGAGTTACATATCTGTGTGTACCTGTGTGCGCACACGTGTGAGGAGCACGTGTGTGCGAGTGCTGTGTGCCACACGTGCGGACACGTGTGCATCTGTCTGCGTCTGTATGTACGTGTGTATATGTGGGCACGGGTGCAAATGTATGTGTCTGTGTGCGTGTACACACGTGGGTTTGCATTTGTATGGACTCTGTGCTTGCCGAGGTGCCTGAATATGCGTGTGTGCATGTGTGTGTGCGCACACGGGGATCGGTGCGCATACGCAGTGCACACGTGTGTGCATGTGTGCACACATGTGTAACTATGCACACACATGTATACACGTGTGAGCGGATGTCAATATGAGTGCGTGTGTGTGTGGATGTGAGTATGTGTGCGTGCACGTGTGCGTGTATTTGTTGAAACGTGTGGACACGTGTATGTGTGGGTTTGTGCACTTAACTATGTGTAAGCGTGTGGAAGTGTGTACACACACGTGTGGCCGTGTTTCTAAGTGTATGCGTGCGCGTGCATGCACACGTGTGTGTGATCGTGAGTCCTTGGGGGCTGTTCCCTGGGCATTTCTGCGGTCGGCGTCACCCCCACCAACAGAGAGGCTCTTCACCGCTTGTCACCCCCTCTTCGGTGCCACCCCTGAGCTCCTGGAAGAAGTGACATTCAGGGCCGTCCCTCTGTCTTTCCGAATCTCCCTTTGCTTTTCCTCCCTGTTTCTGTTTCCTCTGCATTTCCTTTCCAGTGTCTTTCCTTGTTCAGTGTGCGTCTGTTTTCACTTCTTGTTTTACGTTGGCTGCCTTTCCCACAGACCGCGGAAGGTTCCAGCCCTACCGCATCTCCCGGGGTTGCGTGCACCTCCGAACTCGGGCTCGGCCGCGTCCCATGCTGTGGTGGCGGCCGCAGTGTGGGCCGCGCCTGCGTGCTCAGACCCCCAGGCATGTGCCCTGCATGCGCCCCGGGCCCGGGAGCTAGCGGTCACGGGTTCTCCTGCCGTCACGGGGCGGCGGTGTGGGCCCAGCACGCGTGCTCTGCGTGTGCTGTTGCACGCGGGTTCAGAGCAGCTCCACCAGCAGGGGCGTGTTTTCTCAGCCTGCTGAGCGGGGAGCCCGGACGGGCGGAGGCTCGGGGCTGGGTTCTTACGCGGGAAGTCTGCAGCACGGTAAACCGTCAGCAATCCCGCCAGCCCAGGGAGTGCTCTGTGTCCCCCAGGTTTGGTCTTTGAGTGTCTTCTTTTCGCACATCGTGGTCACGCTGACGTCTGGATGATATTTTCCACCTTCTTCCACCAACGGGTCCACCGGTGCTTTACCTGTACCTTGAGGCAGCTGCTCCTTCGTCCGTGTGTGCGTGCGTGCGTGCCTCTGCTCTCGGCACCGACATTTAAACCCCACGTGTTAAAAACGTTACCCTCACGAGCACCTTGGTTCACGGAGATGGGACGTATCCCTTGGTTCTGTCGCCGGGAGAGCAAATACGACGTCCTTTCTTTCCCTGGGCCTGGAGGGTATTTTCCAAAGAACGCTGGGCTGTGTTTTATCTCCATAAGTTACCCCCGAGGACGCCTGCCAGTCCATGGGGGGGAGGCTGAGGGGGGCCCGGTGGTCGGGGTTTCGGGGGCGCAGACCCAGCGATGGCCCCCCCGCACCGTTAGGACTGTGCCCCAGGCCGCTCAGAGGGATGCAGACGGCCGCTTGGCCACGTGCCTGCCTGCGTGCTTCCCCATGGCGCGTGCATTTGCATCCCTCCCGGTTCGTGCTCTCGCCGTCCCCGTGGGTGCGAACGAGCCGCCAGAGAGACTGGCGCTTCTTCAGGGGGGATCCCCGTGTCCCCAGCTCTGTTCCTCTGGTCTTGCTTTGCTTTGGGTAAGATGCACTTGTTCCTATTTTCAAACGTATCCGTTATTTTTCTTGGTGGTTTCATCTGGTGCTTTGGGAGCAGGAGGGTGACTGTGGACAGGTCACTTCCGTGCGTCCCTGGCTGTCCGGACCGTGGCCTGCCCGCCTTTCCTGTTGGAGCTGGGGACCTGGGTCCGTCCCACCGCAGTGGCTTCCGGGGCAGCCCCATCCCCTGCCCCCGGGGTCGCTCCCTGCCTCCGGCCGGCGTGGCTGATTTTAGCCCCCGAAGCCCAGTCTCTGGGGCGGCTCAGACATGCTTGGTCGCCTCTTGGGGGCTCACACTGCCTGGGGACCTCCCGGCAAGCCCAGGACAGCCGGAGTGGCCGAGGCGGCCCTGGGTTACGGTGAGGGACACCCGACCATACGGCCTGCTCATGGTCGGTGTGTTTTCACGTCGTGACTCAGTGAGCAAAGAATCCAATTTAATTGCAGCTTCTAGGGTCTCTTCCAGACCCTGAGCCCAGAAGAGGGCACTCTGGTGATGTGTGAGAGGATATTGGCAGACGTACCCTGATTCTGGGGTGGGGGGTGCTGGGGCCACACCCCAGTTCTGAGAAAGGGTTCGGAGGGTATGCCCCACTTCTGGGAGGGGGTCCTTGGGAATGCACCCTGATTCTGGGAGGGGTTCCCGGGGGGATGCATGCTGATTCTGGGAGGGGGTCCCGGGGAGCACACTCTGATTCTGGAATGGGGTCCCAGGGAGACGTACCCTGATCCTGGGATGGGGTCCCGGGAGGACGCACCCTGATCCTGGGACGGGGGGTGTTCTGGGGGGACACACCCTGATCCTGGGACAGGGGTCCTGGGGGACAGGCTTCGGTTCTGGGAGGGGATGCCGGCTGGGGTGTCCAGCTCTGGAATGACCACTGTGGTGGCAAGTGAGCCCACCGGCTTCTGCAGGGGCGGTGGAGGCTGGGGGTGGTCTAGGAACAGAGCCTTGGGCGATGCGAGCTGGGGGAGGAGCGTCAGCAGAGAAGCCAAGGCCAGTGTGCACGGCACGTGGTGGTGGTGGGGGGCTTCACTTGTGGCCTCAGGTGCGAGGCCAGGGGAGACAAGGGAAGGGGGCAGGAAGGTGGGTGCACGCGGCCGCGTGTGGGAGCTCCGACGGGTCCTCCCGTAAGGAGGAGGGCTCAAGCCCTTGTGAGGACTGGGAGGCAGGGGCGGGGTGTGCACCAAGCAGGGCCGCGGGGGGAGGCTTCCCCGAGCAGGAGACACGGTGCGTCAGAGCGCAGACCAGATGCTAAACCCTCCCCAGGGCTGTGCCCGCAGGACGGCCCTGGCTCAGGGGACAGCGGGCTTGCAGGAGGGGAGAGAGGAAGGGGAGAGCAGGGCCGCGCGGAGGTGCGAACCCCCGGCGTTATGACTTGTACGTCCCAGCGGCGGGGGACGCCTGGCTCAGCTCCGGAATCCGGGCTGGCCGGCTCTGGTCTACAATTTGCAGATCTGATGCCTTCTTGCTCCACGTCAGTCATTTCCACTGTGGGGCGGGTGGTAGGGTGTTCGGGGCCTGGGGCGCCCCTGGCAAGGAGCTGCTAACTGCTCCCCTCCCCCCGTGTCGTCTAGAACTAATAGCCCTGTGTTTGCAGAGACAAATCTAGAAGAAAGCACAGCTGCTCTGCTTGCAGGACCTGAGTGAGTGTCCCTGCCCTGCTGGGGGAGCTGCGGGGTCTGGGCCGGGGTGGGCAGGGCTGTCCGCCCCACTGGACGTCCGCTCTGCTTCTAGAACCTTCTCTGCTGCACGTTGGAGCAGCTCCCTGAGTTGTCCGTGTCCCCGAGGCTGACTCCTCTGGGAGGGACTTGGGTGTGTGGAGACCACCCCTCCCACAAATCAGCACGGACACCGGTCTCTGCGGCCCCTGCCGACCTGCGGCCCAGGGTCGTGGCCGAGCACCAGGAGGTGTGTGATCCGGAATGTTCTTCTTGCCCGAGTTTACACCCCAATTTCAGGCTTCTGTGGTGTAGTCCAGCCTGTAAGGACTTTATTCCGTTTTGCAAATATGGGGCTGGCCCAGAGACTTTCTGACTCGGGGGTGGCAGGGTAGCCCGTGGCAGAGTGGGCACCGTGGAGGCTGAAGCCCAGGGCCCCCAGACCATCCACGTTCCCCCTTCCCAGCCCCGCGTGTCCCAAGCCACGAAAGCCGCGGCATACAGATGCCCAAGGTCAAATCCTCCAAAAGGACTTGGAGAGTCTTTTAACAGCAGTCTTTCACTTGCAGAACAAAAACGTCCAGCGTTGGGTCTTTGAAACAGAAAGCCTTAGAGCGGCTGATTGGGAAGAAAGAACGGGTACACGGGGGTCTCAGGGACGGCAAACACGGCTGCAGACAGAGCTGGGCTAAAAATAGACACGAGGGAAACACTCAGGAGGCGTTGATACCAGAGCATTTGAAAACTTAGACGAGAGGCGCCAATTCCCACAAGGTGCCCGCTCCCGAAACTGATCCGAGAAGCAAACGAAGGGTTTGGAAAGCCCGTGGCTGCTAACTCGTCAACTTGGCGCTGACGGTCACCTCCGGGTCGGGCGGCTCCCCCGTGGGCCATGTGGGCGCCCAGGGAAGACGCCCTTCCCGCCCCCATTGTCCCGGGGACGCGTGCGCAGGGTAACCCTCCAGAGTCGCCGACACGCAGGTCGCTCGCACGCCCACACGGGGAGCGGCCCCTGCGCCCTGGGCCGTGTTTGTGGGTGCGCTCACCCCGAGGCCCTCGGCCTCCTGGCGCCGAGCGGGGAGCCGGTTTTGTCTGGACCCCTTGGCGCCTGGCGGTGCCGTGTGCAGGGCTCTGCAGGGGCTGGCGCGACCCGTGTTGTCGTCCCCACGATTGCCCGGGGTCCATGGAAGCAGAGTGGAGGTTGCAGGTCTGAGCCCCACGGCCATGCAGCACCCCCGGTTCAGCTTGGGCCGTGGGGCGCGGCCGGCACGGGCCACCCTCTGTCCCTCCTCCTGCTCCGAGCCAGCTCCGGAGAGCAGGGCCTGCCCAGCATCCCTTCGGCGGTGCACGCGGGGTTATCGCGGCGGGTGGTCCCACGGGAACGGGGAACGGCCCATCCCTCCTTCCCTCTTCCCGCCGGATGCTTCATTTCTACCTGCACACGGGGCAGGTGCCTCCTGCTGGGTTCTTAAAGCCCCTCGCGTGGCCTTTTCTTGGGGCTCGTGCGCAGAGAGAGATGTGGCTTTCTCTTCTCGGCATGCTAGTCCCATCAGACTCGATCCCGCCCTTTGGACTCATTAAACCTTAATGAGTACCTGAAAACCCCTTCTGCAAATACAGTCACGTTCGGGACTAGGGCTTCAACCCAGCAATTTTGAGGGGACACCCTTCAGTCCGTGGCACCTGTCAAGTTCACGCAGAAGCCAGGTGCGTGGTGTGAAGGTGAGGGGAGGCCGGCCGTACGTCCTGCCTGGGTCATGGTCATCTGGTCCTCACGGTGCCCGGGGCTGGGTGGGCCCCCAGCCTCGGGGCTCCCCACGTGGCCTCTTTCCTGGTGCCACGGGAAATAGAACTGAGCATTTGGAGGCGGAGAAGCAGGCCCGGGCCGATGGAGGAGACCTCCTCATCTGGGCTTGTGGAGCATAAGTTCTGGAGCTAAAGGCGTTACGGGATTCCCCCACGGGGCAGTCGTCCACAGCCCCATACATCTGGATGCATGGCCCACGGCGGGCTCTGGAGACGCTGGGCTGCTGGGGGGCTGGTGCCAGCCTTCACTCGGCAAGACTTGATGTAATTGTGCGTGGGACACAGCTCCAGCCAGTCCCTGTGGGGTGGGCCACGGGGAGGATGGGGGGCATCCATGAGACGTGTCGTGTGGAGAAGGAGCAGGGCATCATTTGGCTGGGGCTCTGAAGGATGTGTAGGAGTTTGCCAGGGAGAGGCTGGGAGGCGGGTGTTCAGGCAGCCAGTGACAACACCGTCACCAGTGTTGTGTATGACACAGGGCAGGCAGGTGGTGAGCTGCGATCTGGGTTCCTTTGGCTTGGAGGGGGTCGGGAAGGGGCTGGAGTGGCTGCCCTCCCTGGTAGTGAAGAGCACTCAGGGGTCTCAGCTTGTTCCTGGCTCTGCACTGGGGTCTAACCTCGAGCTCCGAGGCTGTGAGAGCTGGAGAGCATGGGGACGGGATGAGAGGCCTCTGAAGGTCCCCCCAGAGCTCCCAGGTGACCTCCTCCCCTGCCACCCCCCACCGCCCAGCCAGGACGCCCGTCTCACAAGACCCCGCCCCGAGCTCAGCCTTGCGCCCTGAGTGTTCCTTAAACACCCATAAGCCGTAATTCCAAAATACTGTATGGTCGTTGACAAAGCACACACTGGTTCAGCGTCGTAACAAGGTACATGGGCGTGTTTGATTTCCCCCTGCGTGAGGACACGTGTCTGGGGTCTGGGATGGGTTTTCGGTGGGGTCTGCCAATTCCTGGCGCCCTCAGGAAGAACTACAGTTGCTATTTACTTTCAATTAAAAAACATAAGCCTTACGGGTCTGTAGTTCACACACCTTCAAATTCAGTTTAAAGGTCGGAACCGCTACATGGCTTTCCCGTATTTACGGTCATCCTCGCCGTGATGTAATCGTAGAATGTTTTCATCATCCAGGAAGAGACTCGTGCCCTTTGGCAGAGACTCCCAGCCGCCCTCCCCGACCTGGACACCCCCTGGTCTGTGTTGTGTGTCTTGGACTTGCCTGTTCCGGGCCTTCTATAGGAACGGGGTCGTGCGGTGTGCGTGTGGCCTCTGGCGTGTGGCTTCTCTCCCTGAGTGTCGGGGTCTGGAGACGTGTGCACATTGCAGCCCGTGAGCCAGAGCTCTGGGCCTGTCCCCGACAGGGCTCCCGAGAACACTCCCGTGCGAGCATCGGGTAACGGCAGTCTTCGTCTCCCTCGGGTGGATGGCCGAGGTCGCGGGTCACGTGGTCACTAGCGAGCATTTTGGACCCGGCTTTACCGTTTTCCGTTCCCACCAGCAAGGTGTGAGGGTTTTCTCCACGTGGGGCTTCATCGTTTTCCTGCAATGGAGCTCGTTACAGGTGCGCACGGGGTTGGGAGCCACAGCACAGAGGCATCCCGCGTCCCCTCCGCCTCGCTTCCCCAGCAGCAGGGGCAGCCGAGACACAGAACGTGCCCCACTGCATGGACCCCCCCCCCCCATGTGGACCCCCTGCCTCCTCCCCACTGCCAGCCTGGAGCTGTTGTCTGTGTCCGTGTCATCTCGGGAATGGACTGTGCCTAGAGCCCTACAGCGTGCAGACTTTCAGGGTTGGCGTTTCCCCCAGTCTGCTGGGGATCCATCCAGGTTCTTGCTGTGTCAGCGGCTCAGCCCCTTTTCTGGCCAGCTGTGTCCGTGGTGCGGATGGACCACCGCTGGCCTGACCGCTCACCTGCTGGGGGACATCTCGGTGGCTTCCGGTTTGCGGTGATCACGAGCAAAGTTGCTGCGAACCTTCCCACGTTTTTTTGTGTGAACCCGTGTCTTCAGCACTCCACCGTGAATGTCTCGGAGTATAGTTGCTGGGCTCTGTGGTATCGCATGTTTAGTTTACTGAGAAATCGTGAAGCTGCTTTCCAGAGGGTTCGGGTGGGATCCCGTTTCTCTGCACCCTCACCGGTGGGTGCTGGTGTCACCGTTGGCTGTGGTAACACTTCTGATAGGTGTGTGCTGATGCATCAGGGTGACTTGAATTTGCATTTCCCTGGTGACTGTGATGTTGAATATCTTTTCATGTGGTTATTTGCTATCTCTGTGTTGTCTTTGGAGAAATGTCTGTTGATGTCTTGCCCATTTTCTAACTGGATTGATCTATGTATTCTCTATGATCTACCTATCTATCTATTATCTACCTATCTATCTATTATCTATCTATCTATCTATCATTATCATCTATCATCATCATCACCTACCTACCTCTTGTTCTTGAGCTGTGAGAGTTCTTTATATATTATAGATACTAGTTCTCTGGCAGGTATGTGGATTGCAAACATTTCCTCCCAGTTGGTAGCTTGTTGTTTCGTGCTCTTAATGAGGTCTTTTGCAGAGCAAATGGTTTTGATTTTGATGAAGTTGCCTTCTTATGAATTGTGCTTTTGGTGTCAAGGCTAAAACTCTTTGGCCTTAGAGCCCAAAGATGACTCTTCCATGTTTTCTAAAAGTTTTAAATTTTCAATGTTTATGTGGGAATATGTATTCGGAGTTAATGTTTGCATCATCTGTGAAGTTTAGATCCAGGCTCATTTTTTTTTGCCTGTGGGTGTCCAGTTGATTCAACGCCATCTGTTGAAAATGCTATACGTCCTCCGTTGCCGGTTTTATTGAGATATCATAGACATTAACATCATATAAGTTTAAATCATGGCACATATGATTTGTTATGTGTATCTGTTGAGGGGTGATCACCACAATAAGCTCAACTAACCCCCTTCAGCTCACATAGTTATACTTTTTTTTCCCTCTTAATGGGAGCATTTAAGATCTCCTCTGAGCAACTTTCGAGTATTTAGTATAGTTAGCTACAATCACATGCTGTATGTCACATCCCCAGCATTTACTTATTTTATAACTGGAAGTTTGTACCTTTTGACCCCCGCCACGTCCATTTTGCCGCCCACCCCCCAAACTTGCAGCAACCATCAATCTCTTCTTTGTATCTGTGAGTTCAGTTTTTAAAGGTTCCACATATAAGCGAGACTCTACAGTATTTGTCTCTCTCTGTCTTATTTCACTTAGCGTAATACCCCGTAGGTCTGTGCACATTGCCACAAATGGCAGGATTTCCTTCTTTTTGATGACTGAGTAATATTCCGTTGCATATATATATATATACATACACCGTACTTATGTTTTCATCCATCAAGGGACCCGTAGGTTGTTTCCATGTCTGGGCCGTTGTAAGTAATGCTGTACTGTATGGCAGTTCTGTATGCCTCCCCCACTGAAGTATTTCTGTATCTTTGTCAAAAATCAATCGGGTGCATTTGTGTGAGTCTTTCCGAGGCCTGTGCTCTGTCCCCTTGCTCTGTGTGTTTGTCCTTCCACACGGTCTTGGTGATTTCGGCTATATAATAAATCTCAAAATCAAGTAGAGTGATTCCCCCCCGCTTTGTTCTGTTTCAGAATGATTTCGGCAATTATTGTTTCTTTGCTTTTTTATATAAGTCTTAGAATAATCTGGTCTTTGTCTTCTAAAATCTTTGCAGGGATTTTGATAGGATTTGTGACAAGCCCATCGATTTGGGGAGTATTGACATCTTTACTATTTTGAGTCCCCCAGTCCATGGACATAGTATGTCTCTCCATTTCTTTAGATCTTCTTCAAGTTTTTTAACCAGTAGTTCTCAGTATGCAAGTTCTGTACGTGTTTTGATATATTTAATCCCTATCAGTTCCATTTTTTTAGTGACTGCCAATGATAAATTATATTTTTGATATCAGCGTCCATGTGGTCATTCTTAGTATATAGAAATACAACTGATTTTTGTATGTTGATCTTGTATCCTGCAACCTTCTGAGCTTTTGTTTCTGCTTTTGTTTTTCGATATTGTTTTGTTTTGGCATGGTTTTGCAGAGGCCTTCGTATTTCTTATGTGGACCATCATGTTACCTGCAAATATTTAGAGTATTATTTCTTTCTTTCTAATATGTATGCCTTTCATTTCCTTGTTTTACCTCATTTCACTGACGGTCCTTTCCAGTGCTATATGTTGAATAAAGGTGGGAAAAATAGAAATGGTTGGCTTGCTCCTGGTAAAAAAAAAAAAAGTTTAGTGTTTCACCATTGAGTGTGATATTATTTGTAGGCTTTTTGCAGATGTTATTAAGATGAAGAAGTTACCCTCTGTTCCTATCTCTCTGAGGGTTTCATCAGCATCATATAAGTTTAAATCATGGCACATAATGCCATGAATTTTGTTGAATTTTGTCAAGTTCTTTTTCTGAATCAATTGTTATGTGATTAAAAAAAACCTTTTTATTTAAGTATATGTTATAGTTGCCGCGTAATTGCAATGTGCAACAACGTACAGCGCTACATTAGTTTCAGGTGTAGAACATAGTGACTTGGCAAGTGCATAACTATGCTCACCACAAGTGTAGATATGTGTTTTTTATTCTTTATCATGTCGATACAGTATATAACATTGATTGATATTTCAATATTGAATTTCAATATTGAATAATCCCCTGATTAAACTTGGGTCAGATATTATTACATGTTGCTGATATGCTAATATTGTAAGAGTTTTTACATCTGCATTCTCCAGGGACATTGGTCTGTAGTTTTTGTTTTGACCCAATTTTGCTGTCAGATAATATTAACTTTATATAACGAGTTGGGAAATGTTTGCTTGGTGTAGGGTGGTATCTCATTGTTGTTTTGGCCATCTGCAGGTCTTTTTTTTTTTTTTGGAAATATATATTCAGATTCTCTGCCCAATTTTAATTGCATTATTTGGCTTTTGGATGTGGAGTTGTATAAATTATTTATATATTTTGGATATTAATCCCTTATTGAATCTCTCACTTGCAAATATCTTCTCAATAAGTTTCATTTAATTTTTGTTTGGTTAATTATTTCCTTTGCTGTGCAAGAACTTTTGATTTGGTATAAGCCCAATAATTTATTTCTGCTTTTGGTTCCATTGCAGGAGGAGATGTATCTAGACAAATCTTGCTAAGGCTGATATTTTCTGGAGGATTTTAGGTAGAATTGATGTTAATTCTTCTTTAAGGGCTTGGTAGACATATTTAGTAAAACCATCTGGATCTAGAGATTTTTTTATATGAGTCTTTATACTATGAATTCAGTTTACTGAATAGATTACAGAGCTCTTCAAATACCTTATTCATAGTATCTATTTCTTATTGGGTGAGTTGTAGTGGGTTGTGCTTGAGAAGTGTTTGTTGTTTTTGAGTGTTTGTTGTTGTGTTTGAGAAGTTTGTCCATTTCTTTAAAATAGCCAAATTTATGTGTGAAGCATTGCTACTATTCCCTTTGCCCTTTTGGTGTCTATAGGGTCTGTAGTGATACATTTTTTTCCCGGATTTTGTGTATTTGTGTCACATCTGTCTCTCTCTCTTTCTCACTGGTTTTGCTAGAGGTTTGTATGTTTTATTGATATAAAGGATCATATTTTTGTTTTATTGATTTTCTGTTTTTTTTCCTCCTGTTTGCAGTTTCACTGGTTTCTTCTTGTGTTTACTATGCTATTCCTTCCTCTAATTTTGGTTTATCTTCCTCTTCTTTTCCTATTTCTTTAGATGGAAGCTTAGATTATTTATTTGATAATTTCCTGGCAACTCCATAGAGCTGGGTCCTGCTTTTCTAATCCAGTCTGCCAATGTCTATCTTTGCGTGTTTAGAACATTTATTTTTCATGTAATTATTACATTAGAGCAAAAATATTTCGTTTTATGTTTTTTTTAAAGATTTTATTTATTTATTTGACAGAGAGAGAGATCACAAGTAGGCAGAGAGGCAGGCAGAGAGAGAGGGAAGCAACCTCCCTGCCGAGCAGAGAGCCCGATGCGGGGCCCGATCCCAGGACCCTGAGACCATGACCCGGGCCAAAGGCAGAGGCTTTAACCCACTGAGCCACCCGGGCGCCCCTCGTTTTATGTTTTGTTTCCCGTTTTCTTCTATTTCTTTTCCTTGCCTTCCTGTGAGTTACTTGGGCATTTTTTTAGAATTCAGTTTTCATTTATCATTGTGCCCTTGATTGTGTATCTTACTGCTGCTTGAGGTTTTACACTCTGTGCACATCACATCACATGTGATGGACCATGAACCATGGTCCATGGACCATGAACATTCTACTGTTGTTGACATCTTACCAGATAGAGGGAAGTGCAGAAACCCCACCTTCCTGTTCTTCAACCTCATCTGTGACAAAACTGTCTTTTTTTTTTTTTTTAAAGATTTTATTTAATTATTTGACAGACAGGAGAGAGATCACAAGTAGGCAGAGAGGCAGGCAGAGAGAGAGGGGGAAGCAGGCTCCCTGCTGAGCAGAGAGCCCGATGCGGGGCTCGACCCCAGGACCCTGAGATCATGACCCGAGCCGAAGGCAGAGGCTTTAACCCACTGAGCCATCCAGGCGCCCTGTGACAAAACTGTCTCCTTTTTTTTTTTTCTAAAGATTTTATTTATTTATTTGACAGAGAGAGAGATCACAAGCAGGCAGAGAGGCAGGCAGGGAGAGAGGGGGAAGCAGGCTTCCCGCTGAGAGCAGAGAGCCCGATGCGGGGCTCGATCCCAGGACCCTGAGATCATGACCCGAGCGGAAGGCAGAGGCTTTAACCCACTGAGCCACCCAGGCGCCCCGACAAAACCGTCTTAAATCTTTCTTCTGCATACCTTTCCAGCCACATCAGGCGGTGCTGTAATTCTTACTTCAACCAGCACATAAAGGACAAGGGAAATATATCGTATATCATACTCATGCATATTTTTGCTCGTGTCATGTTATTTCTCCCTCCCTGATGCCCAGAGATGCTTCCTTTTCTCTTTTTCTTTCTGGTTGAAGGACTTCCTCCAGCCATTTTTTGGGGGCAGGTCTGCTGGCCACAAATCCTCGTAGTTTTCCCTTATCTTGAGTTCGTCTTGATTTCTTTTGTTCCTGAAGGGCCCTGGGTGGACAGTTCTTTTCTCTCAGCACTCGAAAAACGTGCCACTTTCTAATGGCCTCCACGATTTCTGATGAGAAATCTGCTTTAATTCAGACTATCTTTCTTCTGAGGAGGAGGCATCGTTATTCTCTTGTTGCTCTGCAGGCTAGTGTGTTGTTTCTAGTTTTCTGAGGTTTGATTATGTTGTGTCCTAGTGTGGGTTTCTTTGGTTTGTCTGTGTTGGGGTCTTCCCAGTTTCCCAAGTGTGGAGGTTTATGTCTTTTGTCAAATTTGGGGACTTTTCATCCATTATTTCTCTGAATATTTTTACAGCCATTTGCTTTCTCATCTTCGGTGATTCCATTGACACGAATGTTGGATCTTCTGCTACAGTTCCATGGGTTGCTGTGTTTTTGGGATCCCCCCCGCCCAGTCTATTTGTTCTGTTTTTTAGTTTGGGCAACTTCTGTCATCCTGCCTGCAAGTTCACTAGGCTTCCCTCTATTCTCTGCCACCTGTCGAGCTTTTTATTTCATTGCTTTTTTTCAGTTCTAAAATTTCCATTTGATTCTCTTTTGTATCTTCTATCTCTTCGCGGGAGTTTCTTTTTTATTTTTTTTTCTTTTTTTCAAGTGTGTTTGTGGCTGCTCATCGAGTTATTCCTGCAAACCGCTGCTTTAAAACCTTGTTATTTCTCTGATTATTCTGTTCATCTGGGTGTTGCTGCCTGTCGATTATCTTCATTCATTTGTTGAGACCATTCTGGTTCTGAGATGCTGAGGGGTTTTCGATGGGAACCGGGACTTTTGGGGTATTACGTGGGACTCTGGGTCCTGTCTGGACCGTGTGTTTGGGGCTGGTTTTCTGTGACTCCCTCACTTGGCAGGGGTAGGGGCCACCACCTGGACACTTGCAGGTGTGGTGGAGTCCGGGCCTCACACCGGGGCTCTGTTGGGGCTCGCAGTGGTTCCCCCTTATTGCCGTGCTGGAGATGCAGTCTGGCTCCTGTCTGGGAGGGAGGGAGCAGGAGAGCCCTTGGTCTCCCCTGACTCTGAGCAGCTGGCTGTGTGCACTGCTATCCAGAAAGGCCGGGCTGCTGGTGCCCTGGTGGGCTCGCTGCCTCCTCCCAGTGGGGCAGGGTGGGGGGGGGGTGTGGCGGTGGGCTGGAGTTTCAGTGGTTTGTCTCGAGTGGGACAGTTGTTGTCTATAATTTTCCCCTCATGAGGCAGCCCCTCTCTTGGCCTTTTAGCCAGAGAAAGCTGGGTTCGAGGGGAGCGTCCTGGGGTGCCTGCTGGTGTTTCTGGGTGTTTCTGGGGCCACCCCGTTTCCAGCCCCCAGTCTGGGGGACGATGGGAACAGAATGCCTAGGGCTTCACCTCTGGGCTGCTCCTAGGTCCCCACGTCTGTGCCTCCTTCCCTCTGCCTTCCAGGGTCTTGTCATGACTTTCCCATGTAATGCCTGGGACTCGAGTACACGTAGCGGGAGGAGGAAGGCAAAGTCTTCTGGAAGTTGAGTCCTCCCAACCGTTACTTAAACGTCCGATGCTTTTTTTACGAATCATACATTTATTTTATGTCCCATTTTGATAGTCAAGGTCAATGTCATCATGTCCCCAGAACGCTGGGATGCTTCGTATGATCCATGGATACATCGTAGTTCCATCTTCCGAAACCTGCCGTTTGGATTTCCGGCTTTGTGTTATATCGTGTCGGTTAGAAGGCAGCCGTGCTGTGCGCTCCTGATGCCGTGCTCGCGGTGTTCACTGCTGCTTGGAGCTTTAGGGCTAGGTTTGAGATGGGATGTGGATTGCAGGTAATATCTTTATGATGTCAGAGAACGACTTTGACCCAGGTTTTGCTGTTTTTAATCGGGGATGGGTTTCTCGATCTTGCCAAATGGCATTTCACTCCCTATGGGAATGCGGCGTGCCTTTACTCTCGGTCGGTCGTGTGTGTCTCAGTCGGGTCGGTCGTGTGCGTCGGCTTTAGGTACCATCCCTAATCTCGTGGGTGGAGCTACTGCTGAGCCTTTGACAGGAAGGACAGCCTGCCCTTAGGAATTTCGTATGACAAAGGCTTACGCAGGCGAGGACGCTCTTTCCCCCTCACATTTGGGTTCCAGGGAGTCCCTTTATGGTTGATGTGGCAGAGCTGACCCTGACCACTCAATCTCCATCTGTTAACTGGTCTGCCATTGTTGGTGGGTGGCCCTCATCCTCATGAATCAAGATGGTAGGTGGAGAGCCAGACATCTTGACTATATCCCCAGCAGCAGAGGAAGAAAGGGAACAGGCTCTCTTTAATTAACATTCCAGTAGCTCTCACATGACCTTTCAAACCCCATCTCGTGGGCCACCGCTAGCTGCGAGGGGAGGCTGGACCATGAAGTGTTTATTTTAGGTCACCAAGCCCCAGATGAGAGGAAGGGGCTGGACGGTCGTGCTAGAGTCAGGGAAGGAATCCGGGGACAGCGGCCAGCTCTGCCTTTGGCTCTCTCCCAGCACCTGATGCTACTGCCCAGCACGTTGCCCTCCTGTCGGTCCCTGCTGCCTTTTCAGGCCCTCCTTCCCTCCTGGTGCAGCCCTTGGTCTGTGGCTGACTGAGTTTCCCTATCCTAACTCCAGATCATGCAGGGCAGCTGAGGCGATGGAGAGACCAGGTCCCAGACGTGTGTCCTCAGCCGGGGTCTTCGGAGAAAGAGCAGTTGCAGGATTAGGAGAATGGGGAGGAGGGGGTGTGATGGATGCGGGGGAAAGCAGCCTCCTTTGTTTGATCTGATGTAGCGTTTTTATAGGAGCCGATGAGGGACTTAAGAGCCGAGCGCCGAGCAGGCACAGTGGGGAGTGGGGCCCCGCAGCGCCGTGACCCCTTCTCAGGCAGCGCCTGCTGTCTCCCCGTCTTGTGGCGTGGGGTTCAGATAGGGTTGGACTGACCCAAAGAGGCAGAGCTCGGAGGCAAGGCCAGGCAGCCGTCCTTTTCCCCAGGGACGCTCCCTCCATGGCGGGCACTTCCTCAGGGGTAGGTGCCACCCCCTGAGACCCTAAATGTGGTTCGGTGGCCCAGCCTGCCGGGGTGGGGGGGCTTCCCAGGAGAGAGTGTGAAGATGTGTGTTCTTTGGGCCCTTCGTGGGCTGCCTTCCGTAAGGTCCAGCTGTATCTGTGTCCCCACCTTGTGCCTCACGGCATTTCCAGAAGCTTCCGGGTGTGTTCGCATTGCCGACGCTGCTCTGGGCCTTTCCCTGTGGCAGCCCGCGTGAGCCCTGCCCGAACTCCCTCCACCTCCGGGCACGGCCAGCCACCCGCAGACTGTGTCTCAGTCTCGGCCCCCAGATCCCCCGGCTAAGGAGGGGCTCGGCGTCCGCCGGCCACACCCCGGTCACCCACCAGCTCCCACACCCTCTGTGGCGGCTTTTTAGCCCCTGGGGCTGCCCTCACATGCTCAGCCTGGACCCTTCCACGTCTGGAGCCTGTGTGCTCGGCCAGGACTCGGAGGCCTCTCCTCTCCACTGACCTGATGTCCAGAGTCGCCACAGGCCGCTGCACCGTTGTGAGGTCCCTCCTGTGCGTCGGAGTCTGTCCCTTTGGCAGCTGTGTGGGTGGACCTCAGGGAGGCGCCAGGCCTGGCTCCGGGCCCGAGAGCAGGCCCGGCGTCACCTGACCCACGCCTGGCTCCCCTCACATCTTGTCGTGTTGGGCCCGGCCTTCCCTCTCGGCAGCTCGCATGGAGACGCGGCCCCTGCGGGGGCCTCTCAAGCGTGGGGGGTAGGTTGTCACAGACCCACGAAGGACTCTGTGGAATCTGGAGCCCGCACACCCCACCCCAGGCCTCCGTGGCCATCGTGGCCATTTCCCAGAGGCCTGCTCCGACCGTCCTCCTGCCGCTCCGTTGTCACTGACGCCGCTCTGACCGTCCTCCTGAGGTTGTCACTTGGGGTTGCGGCTGCTCTGGGCAGGGACGCGGCCTCCCAGAGTGGATCTGTGCTCCCGCAGGGTCACCGGCTGCCTGCTCTGGGCCGGGGGATGCCAGGCGCCCGAGGCCTTGGCGGGAGCTGCTCTGGGAGCGGAAGGGGCTGCAGTGGCGGTGCTGGGCTGAGGGGCTTCTCTTGCCCTGTCTCTGCCTGTGTTTGCTCTTCTAAGCCGGCCGTCCTGCCTAATTCTGCGTGCGATCGCAACGCCCCTCTCTCGGTTGCTTTCCGAAGCGGGGTGGCCAGGGGCGTGAGAGAGACCGAGGGATGGGCCTCTGACGCAGGTGTGGCCGGCTGGTCAGGGCCCGGTGGGGCTGAGGTCAGGCAAGGACCCCGGGAGGAAGAGAGGCAGAGTCTGCGTAAGGAAACCGAGTCCCCGGAAGAACGATGGGGCCCCCAGGGCAGCAGGGCCCCTCTGGAGAAGCCTAGACGTGTATTCCATTCTCTGCGGGGGAAGAAAACATCTGAGCCCCGTAGAGAAGGAAGAAATGAGGAGACGAGCCCAGGGGCAGGGGCCGTGTTGGCTCTTTGTCTCTGAGCGCCAGGGACCCTGTTGGTCCTGGGGAGTGGGTTTTTGCAGCCCATCTTGAGGTCCCTCTCTGCGCCGTGTTGGGCAGGGGCTGGGGAACGAGGCCGGGCCATCCTGTGTTTCCTGCCTGTCAGCCCTGCGCAGGGCAGCTGGGGGCCGACGGGGGAGGGTCCCCGCGGTGGCCTGGGTGTTCCTCCGGGGATGTGGGCCCCTTCCCGGTGCTCTGGGAGCGAGTCACCTGGGTGATGGCGGGCCAGGCCTGGGCACAACCCGCCGGGGCTTGGGGGCCGGGCAGGACCTGCAGGACCAGACCCGTGCTGGCACGCGGGAGGACGGTGTCCGGCCCCTCACACAGGCAGCTCCCCAGCGCCGACTCGGTGGGTGATTGAGGACGGGCGGGGAGGCCCTCGCTGTGTCACACGGGCCTGTCTCTCCTGTCCAGGAGCGGCTGCTTATGAGCCTTCTGCCCCGGAATGTTGCCATGGAGATGAAGGAGGACTTCCTGAAGCCCCCCGAGAGGATTTTCCACAAGATCTACATCCAGCGGCATGACAACGTGAGGTAGGGCTGACGCTGGCCTGGCGCTGGGGGGCCTCGGGGAGCTCGAGTGGAGGTGATGTGGGAGGAGGAGGAGGAGGAGGAGGAGGAGATGGACATGGGAGGTGACGGTGGGGGTGGGAGTGAGGGGGAGGTGAGGGGTAGACGTGGCGGCACAGGGAGCAGCAGAGGGGGAGGCCGTGGACAGATAGGGGTGGAGGGCCTCCCGTTTGAGCGGAGGAGGGCCCGGGTGAGCACCTGCCGGCCGGGAGCGGGTCCCACGGAGGGTGGGGCTGGAGAACTCTGGGCTCATGGTGTGGCAGCTGCTCTGTCCCCCACCCTCACCCCCCGTTTCCTGCGTGGGCCGGAGAGGGCCGGCACTCTGGCCCTGCGCTGGTCTGGGCGGCGGCATTTGGCCTGGGACTTGGGCCACGCGGGGTAGCAGCTGAGCGTTCTTCTGCTTGGTGCCAGGGCCTGGGGCAGGCGTCCTCTTCCTCACGCTTTTCCTCTCCCGCGGCCCCGGGAGCCAGCGATTGTTCCCGTCCTACCCGGGAGGAAGCAGCCCTCGGGGGAACCAGCTTGTCCCAGACACACTCTGGGTGTGTGTGCTTGTTTTTAGAGACGCAACTAAAAATAGCTGTATTCCATTCAATCGTGCCTTCCCTCTCGGAGCGCTCGCACTAGCCGAGTGTGGCACTTTACATAGGTGTCACTCGGGCAGGCGCTGGCGGCTGCCACGCGGCCCCTGCAGACGCCACAGCGTAAAAACCTCCTCTGCTTGTATAGACTGCTGTGGCCTGAGTCCCCACAGACATCCACCTAGACTTCCCTGTCCCCCACTTTCTCTTCTCCGTGGGTAAGGACGGGGCACAGCGACCCAGCCCCCCGCTGAGACCGGACCACCAAACCATGCAGGGAGGGCCTGGGGGAGGGGCGTAGAGCGTCTGCACACAGCAGGGAAGGCGTCAGACGGCAAGGACCTCCTGGGGCGGCAGGTGGGGCAGTGAGTCTGCTGCGCGGTGCCCACGTGCCTTTCCGTCCCTCTTTTCTGGCCCGGGACAACAACCCCCCTGTGCAAAGTCACCATTTCCCTCCACCCACATCCCCTGGCGGGGGGCACCTCATTCCCAGCAGGTGCACGTGGGACAGCTCTGAGATAGGAGAGGAAGCCGAGACTGGGTCCCTGTCCCTGAGGGCACGAGCTCCAGCCTGGCCCCCCCCCCCCCCCGGCCATCCCCTCCCCCCTGCCAACAGGGTGAGAGGTGGCTTCCTCCAGCCCCAATGTGAACCTCTCACTGTCCTCCTCACCGTCCTTGTTAGAGTCCCTCACTGGTTCCCCGCCACGCCAGGATTAAAGTCCCAAGTCAGTACACCGTTCACAACTAATAGGCTGATGCCTGCGGGAACAGCGGAGTAAGGACATCCGCAAACCCTGTCTTCCGTGTGAGCCCTGACAGTACTGATAAAAGCTCTCAGAGTCCGCGTTGTCAGAACGCTGGAGGTGAGCCAAAGCCTGAAGAATCCAGGAACGCGTATTTAAGAAAAACAGCTACATCTTGGTAAAAACAGCAGGCTTTGTAGAGTTCTTACTTACGCTGTTCCACTGTTTTTAGCCCTGCGATAGCTTTGAAAACCAGCAGCGGCCAACACAGTGAAAACCTGTCCACTGACAGCCTCCCGAGGGGACAGAATGGGGTTGGGGCTTTGAAAAATTCTCAGAGAACTGTCTTCTTTGACTGTCTGGGAATTCCGTGGAAAACCTTGCTTAAGGCTTGTCTTCATTTGACCTGACTTAACAGTCCTGTGAACAGCTCTTGCCCCGGGACATTTGTTAAAAACAATCAGTGGCAATTGTTTAACATCTCAGCTGTCAGAGGCAGTGATGGCAGCCGAGGCCGGCAGCAGGGCACTAAAAACTTAAAACTGGGCAACGAGATGTCTGTCAGGTGCTTTGAAAGGCTCTGGTAATGTGTCTGGGAGTCAGAAGACCAAAGGTCGGGCTGTGTGCCTGCTCAGGAAGGACCATAAGGACCCCGGACTGTCCTTGAGGTCTTGAGGCTGACCCCAACACTGTGTGCAAGCGGGAAGAGCAGACTCAGACAGAGTCGGAATCTGGTTGGCTGCGTGCCCATCGTCACAGACTGAGACCCTCACTGGCTGCAGGCACGTGAAGAAATTTCTATCTAGTCATCCGTGGACCATTAGGCTAACCAGCCAGAGGTTTTAATGGCCCCACCTGAGAAGGAAAACAGACTTTACAGGATTTGTCAGGAAAGTCACTGAACAAACAACAGCATGGACAGCGACAAGAACAACCCCAATCCTGAGCTGGGAGGAGGGGTTCTGATTTTTAGAGTCGCCACATTGTATCATCCAGCTTTCTGGAAAAACATACGCAACGTGCAAGAAAACACAAACGTACGGCTCACACAGGAAGGAAAAAAGCAGTTAATAGAAGCTGTCCCAGAGGGAGCCCACACGTCGGACTTCTGGACAGAACACATCCCCCATTTTTTTTTAAAAAAAGATTTTATTCGAGAGAGAGCACGAGTGGGGAAGGGGCAGAAGGAGAGGGAGAAGCAGACTCTCCACTGGGCAGGGAGCCGGACATGGGGCTCCATCCCAGGACCCCGAGATCATGACCAGGGCTGAAGGCAGACGTTTAACTCACTGAGCCCCCCAGGGGCCCCTGAATCACCTGTTTTACATACGTTCAAAGGACAAACTGGGTCCAAGTAAAGGAGAACACGAGAAAGACTGTCCCGACGCAGACCCCAGCGGGGGCTCCGCAGCGGGGCTTCGACAATGCTGGGGCTCTGTCGCCTTGTCCGTCGGCAGGAGGGCCACTCACGTCCTACAGGCACATCCCTTGTGCTCAGTGGCCGCTGGTCGCCGGCCGTCCTGGGCTGGTGGCAGATCCGGTGGCCGTGGAGCTGTGCCCTGCCCGTGTCCTGGGGGGTCAGCGGGAAGCCCGTGGCGGCGCGGGCATCCCCCACTTCCCCCAGCCCCTAGCACTGCCGCGTGCCTAACGGGAGCACAGCCCCTTCCCTTCTGCCCGCCCTGAGGAATAGACAGGTTAATCTTGGGGGGGCTTGTGAAGGCAGCCCTCCGCACAGCTGTGGGGGAAGCAGCCTGGCGCCTTTCTCTTGCAGCATCCTCTTCGCGGACATCGTGGGCTTCACGGGCTTGGCGTCGCAGTGCACAGCGCAGGAGCTGGTGAAACTCCTCAACGAGCTCTTCGGCAAGTTTGACGAACTGGCCACGGTAAGCACGGCCCGCCCCCCTCCCGTGGTGCGCGGGTTTTGGGAGCGGCCTCAGGGGCCACAGCCTGCCGTGCTGGGCTCCAGGGTTGCAAGGTGACCTCGCAGCCCGCCCAGCGCTTCTGCCCCGCCCGGCCGTCGGTCACCCGCAGCTCCCGTCTCGCCACCCGAAGTTCCTTTGCACAGAAGAAAGTGCTCGTCCTCGCGCAGCCAGAGTGCCTCCGGCTGGGTTCAGGCTGGAGGGCACTGGCTGGGTCGTGAGGCCCTGCGGGGGCTGCTCTGCCTTGAAGGTCACGTCTGGGGTCAGCTGGGGACGTTGGACGATGACGGACGCCCCTGCCTGTGGCAGGAGAGCGCTGACATTCTGAGACCTTCCCGGGACAGGTCACATTCAGCCCCGCAGAGGTCAAGCCCAGGCCTCGCTAACAGCCTGGGCTTTCGGTGTGGAGGCAGCTGACTGTCTCGTGTCCTTGGGCCTTGACACCTTCCCTGTCCCGTAAGGGGGGGACACAGGGATGGAGAGCCACGCCTCTTTACCTGGAAATCTAATTTTGTCCTGTGTTAGTGTGTCTGTTTAGCTTTCCTTTGATTATTGTCCAGAAACGTGTCTTTTTCATCCTCCCCCGGCCTCACCGGTTTGTGCCTTTTATTTAAAGGATTGGGTTTGCCTTTTCTACCCCAGGCCCGATAGTCCGCATTCGCCGGACTCTGCAGCCCACCGTGGTTCGTCCCCTCTGTTCCTGGTCGTCATCTTACTTTTCCTGCCGGTCTGTAGCTTCACGGAGTTCTGTGACCTGGCCCTCGCGCCCGTGTCGGCCGAGGGGTCGGCGCCGTAACCGCGGTGGCTGCCCGGGGGAGTGCGGGAGACCCTCGACCCCGTCTGAGAGGCTCACGGGATGCGCCTGCCCGCTCGGCCTTTGTGACATCGTGCGCGGTGTACATTTTGTCATAACCCCCCTTATGCGTCATTACTGTTTTTGCTTGTTCCCCTTTGTGAGAAGGCACGAGGGCACGGCCGTGTGGGATGGGCCGGTGCGTCTCCACGCGGTTCCTCTGCCAGAAACCGGGCGGGCCGGCTGGCCACTCTCGGTGTCCATGTTTCCGAGAAAACTCCTCGTTTTGCCTTTATTTTTGCAATTTATTTTCCCCGGGTGCGGAACGTGGGCCGACCAGTGTTTGCTCTGCCGTACTCTCTCCGAGGATGGCTGACGGGCCGTCCGCATGGAACCTGCAGAAGAGGTCTTTTTTTCTCCGGACGCTTGCAAGATTTTCTCTTCACCCACCGGTGGCTTTAAGCGATTTGATTTTGACGTGCCTCCGTGTGGTTTCCTTCCCGGTGTCTGGTGTCCCGGGTCTGTAGGTTTATGGTTCCATCATCTTGGGAGGAAGCTCCCGATTCTCCACGTGGGCCTCCCCCTTCCTTCGGAGACCCCGCAGGGATCTTGCCCTCCCACAGCTCACGGAGGATCCTTCTTAATTTGGGGCTCTTTTGCCTTTCCTTTCGTTCTGGACGGTTTCTGCTGGCGAGCTGCCCGGGTGACTGGCCTTGTCTCCTGCATGGCGTGACCACGGCCATGCCCGGTCGGCATGACGTGGGTGTCAGAGGTTACGTTTCCATCTCTGGAAGGTCCGCGTGGATCCCCCTGCCCCGTCGGGGTCGCTGCTGGACAGCTGAGAGTCAGGACCCTCTGTTCTTCTGTGCATCGGTGGTTATCGAGTATCTTTAAACTGGGTTTTCAGTCCAAGCTCGAGGCCTGCTTTGGGGGGACACGGCGTGTGTCCCAGCGTCTGGTGTGCAGGATACAGGGACCCCCTCTTCCCCCCGCGAGGGCGCTTGGAAATCGCGCACGCCGTGTACCAGACTCACCTGTCCTCGCAAAGGTCCCACTGGGCGGTCAGACCCAGGGCGTGCATACGCCTGCCTTGCTCTCCGGGGTCAATGGCGGTTTATTTACCCCTTGTCCTCCGCCGGCTGCAGATGTGCCCAAGATTTTTGACCTTTGCTCCACTTAGTGGAGCCACTGTAGGCTTACATTTGCTCTGACGACGGGGCCCTTCTCCGGACGTCCGTGTTCTTATCGGGGAAGTGAACCGGCCCGATGAACATCTCACCAAGCGGTGCCAGGAGGCCGTGGCAAGGCTGCGGTCCGGCTGTGGAGGCCAGCCTGGGTCCCCCCCTGCTGCTCGGGGGTGACAGGCGGAGGAGAACGAGCCTGAGTCAGGGTCGTGACCCCAGGAACCCTTCCCAGACTGCTTCCGGCGAGCACTTCTGGCGCCGTTGGGCCTTCTCGGCCCCGAGGTGGCCGTTGTCCGGCCCATGACGGGGCACGTTCGGATTTAGGACAGTGTGGGCGGCTGATTCGCACCCGAGCCAGCGGGCAGTTGGCGAGGGTGGGCGGGCCCAGGAGGCGTGTCCTGTTGGGGTGCGCTGCGTCCGCTCTCGGGCTCTCTTCGGGGACCCCACCCCGGGCCTGGCCAGTCTGCACTGTCCCCGACTCGCACGCAGCGGGGGCCTTGCGGACCCCGCTCACCCGGCACGCAGGAGCCCCGACGCAGGACGCAGGGATTGGTCCAGATCGGGGGGGCGGGGGGGGGGGAGACAGGACGGTGCCGACGGTGAGAATCCGGCCCCCCGCGGCCGATGTGAGGCTCATGGCGCGGCCTGGCCGTGCTCAGCCCTGAGCTGATGGTGGTGAGAGCGTTCGTTATCTGTTACCCCGAGCGTTCCCGTGGAAGCCAGCCCGAGCGCTGGAGCTCCCCGGGGTCTGTGTTCACGTCCGTCCTTCCTCCTCCTCGGGCTTCCCCTGGGTTCGAGCCAGAGGCCGGGACCCGCGGGGCAGCCGCGAGGACTCCCCGGCACCCTCGCGTCTTGTGCCTTGGCTTTCTGGCCCGAGATGTGTGAGGCGACCCCATGGCCCGCCGTCCCCCCCTGTGCCCACGCCCTTGTCCCGGGAGCCCCTCCGAGCGGTCGGTGCCGGGTATCCGGAGCGTGCTTGCCGGCTGTGGGTCGCTGCCGAGCGGCACTCTTTCTGCAGGCAGGCTGTGTCTGCGCCATCGGGCCCGTGCCGGGCCATCGGGCCATCAGCCGACGGGGGAGGGAGGGACTCTGGCTGGAGCGTCCGGCGCAGGGGGGAGGCCGGAGCTGGGCGGAGCGTGGTCAGGACCGGGACCAGCTGGGAGGAGGAGGCAGCACGGGTGTCGTCCACGCTCAGCTCGGGCCGACCCCGGGGCAGATGTGACGTGGCCGGGGTGTGTGCAGGATGGCCCCAGGGGCGGAACCCTCGCTTCCGGAGCGCGTGTGCACACAGAGGTGCCCGCCCCCGGGGGAGGGCTGGACGGAGGGTCCCAGAAGGACGGTGCTTCCCGCTGAGCCGTGTGTCCCGAGTGTCACTTTTCGGGGCTTCTGCATGGCTTGGGATGAGCTTGCTTTTCTTTATCCCTTAACGAGCAGGAAACAAACATCGTTTCCTGAAAAACCAGTAGGCATTTGGAATTCTGAGGGGCCCGCCGTTGCCGGGAGGCCACCTATGAAACTCGCCCCGCCCTGCCCGCCGGCGGCCGCCCGGTGCTAGTGCATGGTCCCCGGGAGGCGGCCGCCGGCGGCGGGAATCGGGGCGTCACACTCTGGGTGCTGTTCCCTTGGGCGGAGACGGCCTTTGCCACTGGAGGGCTGGCTGGACGCCCACGGGCCGCGCGGGGTTGCCGTGACCCACGGACCACCCAGGACCCTGGGAGAGCGTGTCCCTCGTGTGCCCCTGAAGGCGGAGCCCCGAGTAGATGACTCGAACCGCGTTGGCGTGTCCTTTCTGGAGAAGGTTCCATGCTGTCCCAGAGTGTGACCATCACCGCCCAGACCGTGGGTGTTGGTGGGGGGCTTGAGGACCTTCTCCCCAGGGTCACTCACCCGGTCCTTCCTGCTCCGCCTGCTTCTGGGTGCAGACATGTAGCCCGCGGCTGCGCCCTCACGCGGGGTCCTTCAGGGAGAGGACGTCCACTCCGCGTCCACGGGGGCTCAGAGCTGTGGCACGGCTCCTCCCCGGAAGGTGTGGGGAGCCCGGCCCACGTGGGGTGAGTGCGCGGCTCCTGGGCACGTGCTCCGGGCAGGTGCAGGGAGAGGCATGGTGGCCTTCCGCCGGCCTCGTCTGCCGTGCAGGGGAAGAACACGGTCGGTCCCCCGAGTGACGCCGAGGAGGCAGGGCTCGGTTGTGCCTACTGTGTACGATCCAGCCCGACGACGGGGGCAGCCTGCACAGGTCGGACCCGGCCCTGCCCTTGGGGGCTCGGGAACTTGTTTGTGGACGTTCCTCTCGTGCACGGAGGCAGGGGCCACGAGAGCCCCCGCCGGACGCCCGTCCCCCCTCTCGACAGTGGCTGACGTCTGTCCCATCTTGCTTGGTCACGCCTCTCCTCCCAGTTCTCGATGTCACCGCACCTTGTGCCCACAGCCTTGGCCCCTGGCCCTTCTCTTGAGCTTGACTGGCCACCAGGACGCCTTGTCACCCGCCCGGGGGACTGCCGGTGCGGTGCCTCTGATTCCCTCTGGGCCGCGTCACCTGCTTGTCACATCAGGCGGCTTCCCCTCAGCAGCCTCGTCCCAGGCGGGGTACATGCCTGGGTGTGATTTGTGGAGGGCACTGACCGCCGGCACAGAGCCAGTGCCACGGGTCGCAGCCCCCCAGTCCCCGAGAGGACGGGCACGGCAGGGTGTGCGGGAAGCAGAGGGGCTGGGGGAGGGTGGCCGGGGCTCACTCGGGGTTTCCACGGAGGAAGGGGCGAGGCAGGTGAGGGGCTGGACAGTCTGGGGACGCGGACCCTGGGCTCCGGATGTCCCCTGCCCTGGCACATGGCCTGGGGGACAGTGGGGTCATGGCTGGGCGTGGGGATGCAGACAGGACGTGGGGCCGGGGGCTCCAGACCCTGCAGGGTGGCAGAGTAGGGACAAGCAGGACCGAAGTCAGCGAGGTCCCCAGGTGCCCGTCGGGACACAGACAATAGAAAACAGGGAACATGCACATCGAACCCTTCGGGGCGGCTCCCACCCGTCACCTCCCCGGAGCCCGCAGGCCGCCAGGGCTGGGGCTCAGGTCCCCGGGTTCTTCCTGCGTGTTGGGGAGCCTTCCGGAAGCTCCGGCAGTCTCCCCGTTCCTCCCCCGGCGTGCCCATCACCGGCTCCCCGCCGGGTGCAGCATGGCCCCCGGTTCCCGTGGTTCCCGCGTGTGTGACCCCCGGGCACCCGCCTCCCGTCACGTCGCACCCGGGCGCCGCGCAGGTGCCCCTTGGCGGTTCACCGGGGTGAGTGTTTCCACTCATCTTTCCTGCTCTCCCTCACTCGTGATTCTCTGAATAGGAGAAGGTTCACACGTCCGCTGATGGGTGATCCTCAGAAACCATAAATGCCTGGCTCGCAGCCCCGGTCCGTTTTCCAAATAAGGAATCCGTGCCCTGGAGCCCGCGGCGGCGAGCGGGGAGGTTCTGCCATCCTGGTCCTGCATTCCCGGTGTTGCTGGGATTTGTGGACGCCTTCCGCCAGTTCCTGCTTCTGACGCTCTCCCCCCCGCCTGCGGGTGCCCATCCTGGCGCCTCCGGTCTCCTTCGCACAAGACGGTCCCCCGCCCGTGTCCAGGGACAGCCTCCCACCGACGCGGCTCCTCTGGGAGCCCGGCTTCCTTGCAGCCCAGACGGTTTGCCCGCTGGGACCCTTGGCATCTCAGGACACAGGGATGCGTGTATCTTTTTAGAAAAATAACGCCAGATTCTGAGTTTGCGTGGGTATTTCCAGCTCACCGAATAGCTTCAGTCCTTCGGTTTTCGATCCCGCGTCTCCGCTCCCTCGAGGCCGGAAGCCTGCCAGCGGAAACGTCGCTCGCTGGGTTCGGGGTTTATGTGCCGTTGGTTCAGGAGGGCGTCGTCAGCGTCAGCACCTACAGCAGGAACGCCGCATGCGGTTTAGGGTTCCTCTGGCCATTTCTTTGTTTTGTCTGGGACCGACATCCCACTGGACACGCGGTCATGTTCCCTCGAATAATTACCTGTGCAGTCACAATCGCGACGCGGTCACCTTAAGCTTGTTTTATTTTGGTTTCCGGGCATCGATGTCTCCGGCTTAATTTTTTTTATAAAAAATTTTATTTAAGTATTTGGGAGAGAGAATCGTGCAGACTCCCCACGGAACACAGAGCCCGATGTGGGGCTTGAACTCACGGCCCTGAGATCATGACCTGAGCTGAAATCAGGAGTTGGACGCTCAGATGATTGGGTCACCCAGGCGTCCCTCGATGTCGTTTTTTTGTGTGTAAAGTCTTTGCACGGCTCAGTTCCTTCGCGTAGACTGGAGACCAGGTGTGCGAGGGAGGGCCGCCCTGGCTGTGCGGTCGGACATCCCGCTGCAGGCGGGGCTGTCCCTCGGGCACTCTCTCCGCCCCGGGCACCGGGAGCACGTGCGCGCGGTGACCGTCGGCTGCTGGGAGGTGCCCGTGACGGGCACGGTGCCTTCTCAGGCCCGTCTGGGGCTGTGGAGTTGGCCCCGCTGCAGGACAGACGTCCGCTCCCGGTCGGTCCCTCCCTGCGGGCGGAGGCTCGGGGGCAGCAGGACCCCCATCTCACCCGGGGGCCGGCACAGGCGATCAGGGCTTTAAATGGAACAGATGTGGAAGCAAACGGTGCTGTGTGTCCCCTCCCAGCGATCGCCACTGCTTACGCCGTGGGTCCCCGCCCTCCGAGGCCCCCACGGCCGCCCGCATGGCAGGGCCGGCCGATCAGAGCTCAGCCACGAGCCTACAGACCCCACCCGGTGGGCTCAGCGTGTGGCCTTCCCCCCCGGGTCCCCCTACAGCCGCTGGGGTTCCGCTGGCCACTCCGTCCCCCAGTCTAGGGGGAGGGACGGTCTGGACGCTGAGGAGGACGTCTCAGGAGCAGCTCTCCGGTCGTCGTAAAGGTCAGGGCTCAGCTCCAGGAACCACGGGCAAGACTTTACGTCAAAATACACCAAATTCCATGAAAACACCTGTTCTGGTCTCTCCAGCTGGCAGACGATAGCCAGGACGTCGGAGAAGAGAAGGACAGGACGAAGTATTAGCCGCTTACTGTCCCTGTCCACTGCGGGCTGTGTCCCCGGCCCGGCCGCCAGCCGGGGAGGAGGGGCCGAGGCTTCGCGCTGGGGGACGGTCACCAAGGTCACGTCTGCCGCGCACAGGCTGCACTTAGGAGCTCTGGTCCCCGGACGCTCCCTGCTAAGTGACTCTGCCCGCTGCCCTCCCGTGGAGACCGACCACACGGGACTGTGACAGTCACACTTGGGGCTCCCCGGGGGCACCTCCCCACTTCACGCAGCTCACACGCACCTGCCCGTCCCGACTCAGGACGCACAGAGAAGGGCAGGAGGCCGACACCCCGGGGAGGGGCTGATGGGCACAGGTCATCCTTGAGGTACCGGCACCGGGGTGGGTGCCCCTCCAGAAATCATCGGCAAGAATTGCACCATCCCCTCCATGGGTTCCTCGGGGGGAGGGGGTCTCGCCCCAGACTGACCGCCAGGAGCGGGCTGAGGCTCGGCAGCGGCCCCTGGTGTCACACCTGGCCTTGGGCCGGGGCCGGGGGAGGTTGGGAGAGGAGCTCCCCGTCCCCGGCCTGCTCTGACTGTTGGGGACGGTGACGATGGGGACAGTGGGCTGGGCGCTCCAGAGTGTCAGGAGAGAGCCCGGTGCTGCCCCTTGGCCTGGAGGCTTGGGGAGCATGGCCAGAGATGCCTAGGGGCCGACTCCCAGGGGCCCGGCCCTCGGCTCTGCAGGGAGGACGTCTGCCGCTGGCCATCTGCCTCTGGGCTTCCCGACATCATGGGACAGGTTGCCCCCAGCGTGGCCTTCCTGTGGGATGCCGGGATGGACGTGCTCTCCGAGCGCGGGCCGTGGGGCTCTGGGCGCGCAGGACATCTCGGGACCTGTGAGGTGCTCCTCACCCAGGACATGTGGCGAGGCCGCCCACGGGCCCACCGGACTCACACAACGTGGAAACACGCCACGCTTCTCACTGCGTGTGTTTGTTCTGGGAAACGTCCTACGTTTTCATCAGATTCGCTGAATGCGTCTGTGCAGCGGATTGCTATTTCGAGGAGCGTCTCCACCATGTCTTGCGGTGAACGTCCAGGGACAGGACCCGCTCACGGGAAGGAGTTTTGTGGGGCCGTCCGCTATTTTAGGGACATAAAGAGGAGCTCTGTGGAGGCATCCAAGAAGCGAAACTGCAGTCACAGCCACGGTCACCGCCACGGTCACCGCCACGGTCACCGCCACGGTCACCGCCACGGTCACCGCCACGGTCACCGCCGAGACCGATGGGCTGGCCCACGACAGGTGCAGGGACGTCCCTCCCCAGCGGGACGGCGAGGTGGGCGCCCACGCTCCGACTGTGGCGTAAATGCCCCAGGGGACGCTCTGGGTGTCCCTGTGGGCGGCGAGGTCAGGGTGCAGACCTCGGTGGTCCCCCTGGGGCTCGGGGCCCTGGCAGGTGATTCTTTGGTGACAGTCGCTCACGTGTCCCGTGGACTTCCACCTCGGGGACACTCAGGGGCCAGCACCTGCCCGACGGGGACTGGTGTGCATGTCGGGGGGTCTGACGTGACGCACGGGGTCCGTCACGCGGCCGTCGGAGCCGTGGTCGGCGGGGGGCTGTGCTGGGAGAGAGAAGGTCCCCGGGGAAGGAGCTGGCTCTGGATGTGGGGCAGCTTCCCAGCCTTGAAGGGTCCGCGGGTTTGGCCCGGTGGGCTGAGGGACGGGCGGGGCGGACCCCTGCGTGGGAACGGGCCCGAGTGCCAGGCCCCAGGCGCGTCACCACATGCGCTCTGTCCTCTCGCCCCCCAGGAGAACCACTGTCGCCGCATCAAGATCCTCGGGGATTGCTACTACTGTGTCTCGGGTCTGACGCAGCCCAAGACCGACCACGCCCACTGCTGCGTGGAGATGGGCCTGGACATGATCGACACCATCACGTTAGTGCGCCCCACGGGCCCCGCAGGCCTGCGCTGGGCCCCCTGCCCCCCGGCCGCGGAGAGCCAGGCGGCACGGCGAGGCGGGGAGGGGGGCGCTCCCGCCTGAGCCCGGTGCCCCTGAGACCCTCCCCTCTCGGTCTGCTGAGACGGCGTTTCTTCATCCGTGGCCGTCCGGGGTGTGCTCCGGGATGCCTCGGTTCAGGAAGAAATCTGCTTCATCTCTTAGCCAGACGAGACATCCAGGGCGTCAGCGGGGAGGGGCCTGGCTCAGAGCCAGCCGAACCCCACTGAAGAAGCCGTACGTGCTCGTCTTCATGCACAGTGTCCCGGGTTCTCTGCCGGGGGAGCTTCGAGGAAGCAGGGGCGCCTCCCGGGAAGGCCGTGGGCTGGCCGCACCTTCTGAGCCAGCCCCGTCCCACCCCGTCCGGCAGCGGGATGAAGAGTTAGGGACCCTCCGTCGGGCCAGGGAAGGCGTGGGGCTGGGAGCCCGAGCTGAGGGGAGGGTGCGATCTGGCGAGACGGGGTCCATGGGGACCGATGTCAACGTCCACCCTCGGAGCGGGGAAGCGATGGCACCACAGCTGTACGAGGCACGCGGGAGAAGAGAGAGAGAAATGCAAACCAGGGGCTGACCTCGCAGGCAGGGCCTGCAGAGCGGGTGTGCAGACGTCCACGGGCGTCCAAGAGGGGGTCCCCGTGCCCGCGGCGGCGGATCTGTGGAGAGAGAGAGACGCCTAGCGCTAGAGTCAGGGATGGAAGAGGTCCCGGGGACTCCAGCGGTCGGCTGCTGCTGGGGGGCGGCGGTCCTGGAGGGTCGTCACGCCGGGTCTCGCCAGCACGCAGGCATGAGAACCCGCCCGGGTCAGTGGGACACAGAGTGGATGGGAGGTCCCAGCTCATGTCCCCCTCAGGGCTGCCCTGGGCGGGGAGGGACAAGGGGCGGCGTGGACACAGCGTGAGATGCCCGGGGTGCTGTGTGAGCTCGCGGGTGTGGCCGAGGGCCCAGCCCCACGCCCGGGGTGTGTGTGTTGCAGGTCGGTGGCCGAGGCCACGGAAGTGGATCTGAACATGCGTGTGGGGCTGCACACGGGCCGGGTCCTCTGCGGGGTCCTCGGGCTGCGCAAGTGGCAGTATGATGTGTGGTCCAACGACGTGACCCTGGCCAACGTCATGGAGGCCGCTGGCCTGCCTGGGTGAGTCGGGGCGAGGCCGTGCACTCTGGGCCGGAGGGGCCTGCGTGGGGCCCCAGGGACCCCCGGGTTCCACCGGAAGAAGCCGGCAGCAGACGGAGAGGGGCCCCTGTGGTCAGACCACCCCATGCTGTCGCTTCTCTCTGCTCTGTGCTCCCCCGGGAAGGCTGGGTGCGTTTCCGCGTGGTCCGTGCCCGTGCTTCTCCGTCCTCGTCCTTCAGACGGTCCCCAGAGCCAAGGCGAGGACTCCTGGGTGGCCGGGAGTGGAGTGGGGACGCAGGAGAAGGGCTTGGAGCGCAGGTCACTGGAGCTGAGCGTCAGCGGCTCTCGGTCCCGTGGCGGCCTGTGTGGTGCGTCTGTCCTGTGCGCGCCTGCAGGGGTGCCCCTGGCTCTGCCCCGTCCGTCCCCCGCTGCCCGCCCTAAGGGCCGGGCGTCCCCCGGGCCGCCTCCTTCCCCCTCCCTCCTGGACAGCCCGTGGTCGAAGCAGGCGGCCTCTGTGCCGACACCGACACCTTTCCGAGAGGGCTCAGAGACCGTGCCGCGGTCACCTGTGAGCCTGGCCGTCTCTGGGCCGCTGCCCCTGGACCCCCACCACCACCCACCGACCTGTCCCTCCCACACGCTGTTATCGTCCTTCCCCCGTCCATTCGGCGTACACCCGGCGTCTGCCACTGGGCATCCAGAGAGTGTGGCCAGACTTGGATGGGGAGGATGGACGGACGGACGGAGGAGTGGAACTCATCACGGTGGGGCTTTCCCCTCCTTGTTTCATGCCGGGACCCATGCGGCTTGGTTCCTCGGCTCTTTCTTGAGGCCGACTCCCTGAGCAGTCTGCCCGGAGGGACCGAGGCCAGGCCATGTGGCCTCGTTCTGCCGCAACTTCCCCAAGCCTGTGTGCCGGCTGCACGGGCCAGGCTGCCGCAAAGCAGAGGACCCGGGCACTCGGCAAACCACCCGCTCCTGGGTCCCGGGGGAGCCCCGGCGGGAGTCACCTGCAGCTCCCCCAGCTCCAGACCAGCGTCCCCTTCCCCTGCCAGCTGGGACTGCCACACCAGAGCTGGGCCTCGGGTCCCCCAGAACTGAGAGGCAGTGGACGCCGGGCCTCTCCTCCCCGTCTGTGTCCGGGGCAGGGGTCCCTGGGGCTGACTGTGTGGGCGGCCAGCTGCACCTCGGCTGGGACCTGCAGTGGCATCCACGTTCACTGTGTGCTCGCACCCGAGACCCCTCGTCCATCCCAGAGCCTGGAATGCTCTGCTGCTGAGAGGCTGCTGACGGTCCCGTGACCCCGAGGGCCGCTCGGCTCCGTGACTGGGCGCCCCTCCCATCCCTGTAGTGGGCGGGGGACCTGAATGCAGCAGATCCCTCGTGTCTCTCTGGCATCTGCGGAGAGCCTTCGTGTCGTGTGTCCCTTTGCAGTTCAGGGCCCGGCTGGGGGGTGACCGTGTCCCCAGGAGCCCGGAGGCTGGCGGCAGGGGGCTCTTGTCGTGCTTGAGAGCCTGGTTTTCCCTGCAGGAAATTGAGGGGACACAGCGGTGTGGGGACCCTGGGCTTGCAGGAGCTGCATCACACGCTGCGGGGGGTGGCTTTCGGCCCCCAGGCCCCAGCGCTCAGGTGTCTGGGAGAAGCGGGAGGGGCAGGGTCCAGGGGCCCGGGGGCCACCGTGGCTCGGGCTCGCGGCTGTGCTCAGGAGGTGCCGGCTGGCGGTTTCTCTTTCTGTTACCAGGAAATGAGCACGAGTGCCAGTGCCGTCCCACCTTGTGCGGGGACAGTGTGACTGCCCCGGGGTGTTGGGGACGCGGTCTCCCCTCCCCTCCCCCCTGCTGACACTGGGCCCCTTTGCGGCCCATACTGGGTCCGCGCCCTCCCCCGGGGCTCCCCCCTCGCCGGGCTCCCTCCCCTCTTCTTCCCAGGTGACCCTTGCCGCCTGGTGACCCGGGGAGCAGCCCGCGGGGAGGGATGCGCCGCCGCCGCAGGCCCGGGGCACGGCTGTGTTGCTGTCTTGCAGGAAGGTCCACATCACGAAGACGACCCTGGCGTGCCTGAACGGTGACTACGAGGTGGAACCGGGGCACGGGCACGAGAGGAACAGCTTCCTGAGAGCTCACAACATCGAGACCTTCTTCATCGTGCCGTCTCACCGGCGGAAGGTGGGCTCCGGGACCCCTCGCCTGGGCCTGGGCCAGGCCTTTGGGTGGGTGAGCTCCTGGCCCCCCAGTCGGGGCCCAGAGTCCTCTCGGGGGCTGGACCGTCCTGCATCCTCCCTGTCCCCTCACCTCCCTGGGCCTTTACTCTGCTCCTGCAAAACAGGTCAGGGATGGGGTGCCCTGAGCAGACGGGGCTGTGCACTCAGGGGGCCTGGGACCGTTGAGTGGGGCACTGGAGGTCACTGTGCCGAAGGAAACTGAGCTGGATGTGATCAAGGGGGGCCTAGTCCTTCCAGGGTTCAGGGTAGGGGTGGAGGACATGGGGGGGCTCAGAGATCAAGTAAGGGGCTCAGGGCACAGGGCACAGGGGAGGGGCTCAGGGCGCAGGGGAGAGGGCTCAGGGCGCAGGGGAGGGGCTCAGGGCGCAGGGGAGGGGCTCAGGGCGCAGGGGAGGGGCTCAGGGCGCAGGGGAGAGGGCTCAGGGCGCAGGGGAGGGGCTCAGGGTGCAGGGGAGGGGCTCAGGGTACAGGGGAGAGGGCTCAGGGCGCAGGGGAGGGGCTCAGGGCGCAGGGGAGAGGACTCAGGGCGCAGGGGAGGGGCTCGGCACAGGGGAGAGGGCTCAGGGCAGAGGGGAGGGGCTCAGGGTGCAGGGGAGAGGGCTCAGGGCGCAGGGGAGGGGCTCAGGGCGAGCACAGGGGAGAGGGCTCAGGGCGCAGGGGAGGGCACAGGTGGCCCCGGTAGTCCTTCAGGACATAAGTTGGTGGGATAGGGGGCACAGCTTCAAGTTTGCTGTCCTGTCCGTGGATCGGGGCTGTGCTGTCCCTGGACCTGGGCATGGTGGCTGCCGGGGGCTCCAGGCCAGGACCGGGTGGGCTCAGCGAGCTCCCTCCTGAAGAAGGGGAGGGAGGGTATGGCAGGTGTCGGTGGGCGTGGAGGAGGGTCGGCTGAGGGGTTGGTGCCGGACCCCCAGGACAGCAGGAGTCACCTACGTGGGAGTGGAGGGTGGGGTCTGAGGGGCAGGGACCCCCGAGGTGAGTGGGTGGTGGTTCTCAGCCAGCTGCTGCCCCAGCCGGTGACGCCCAGTGTCCAGGGTCCCTCCCTGGCCTGACCCCACACCTTCCCACGGCTCCACCCACGGATTGAAGCCTCGCCCTGGTTTTCGGAGGCCCCGGGTGTAGCTGAGAGCCGTGGGTTGTGGTCCCGGTGTCCGCCCTGTCCCCATCAGGTCCCCGCTCCCAGCCCGGGGGCGCGGGGCGCAGCGCGGGTCTGCTGACGGGTGTCTGCGTGCCGGCTGTTGGCACAGATATTTCCAGGGCTGATCCTCTCCGACATAAAGCCCGCCAAGAGGATGAAGTTCAAGACCGTGTGCTACCTGCTGGTGCAGCTCATGCACTGTCGGAAGATGTTCAAGGCGGAGATTCCCTTCTCCAACGTCATGACCTGCGAGGACGACGACAAGGTGGGGGGCCCACGCCCTGGGCCACTTGGCCGTGCATGCTTTCCAACTGTGTAGATGCTGTTCAGAGCTGCTTGGGTTTTCTTGGAAACATCTTTCTATCGTCTTGCTTTTTTTTTTTTTCTTTGCAATTTGGCCTTCCCTGTGTTTGTGGGTAAATGCATGCCTGGGCCCCCAGCAGCGGTCTCTGAGGATATGCGGGCTCGTCAGATGCTCTGTCGTGAGGTCTGGAGCCTTGGCTGTGGCCCACGAGCCCGGGCGCCGTCGGGCAGGCTTGTCTCCCGCTGCCCCCACCCGCCGGGTCTCCTGCTGTGCACCTGCTCGCCCCTCTTCGTGTTCGAAGTCATCCAGTCCACGGAAGGTGGCCTCCCTGGGGTGCCTGCTGCGTGGCCTGGCTGCGAGGACTTTCTTCCTTTCCTCTTGGCTGGGTCATCGCTGTCTCTGGATGTGCTCGTCTTCTGCTGGGTTTAGGGGGGCAGTGCTACTCCGGCGGGGTGGTCCCAGGGTCCCCTTCAACCACACGGGCCTCGAGTCTCGGCGGCAGAGACCCTGGTCGTCTGCAGCAGGGGTCGCGTCCCAGGAGCCCGGGACAAGCCTGGAGTGCCCCCCTTCCCCTCCCGTGTCCTCGTGTCCTGGGCCCCCCAGCCCAGCGTGGCTCCATCCGTTTCCCCAGTCCGCACTGCTATCCCCTCACTCCTGTTTTCCCTGCCATCCCAGGTTTTGTGCCGTGACAAAGAATTCCGTTCCCTGCAGTTTTGGGGGCTTTTCAGGAAGAGGCGAGATTCTGCCTGGCACTCCTGGGGGGTTCTTGCCCATAGGTTTTTCTTTTGTGGTTTTGACTATGAGCTCCCATTGGTGAGAATTTTGCTGGAAATTCTTGAAGAGCTGTGCTGGCGTCGGTTCTATTGGGATTTTTTGTCTCCCGCTCGGCGTGAGTAACTCACGGAGTTTTTCTCACGGAACGCTGGGACATCCATGATCACCTCGGGACGCCTGCATCGGCAGGTCCCAGGTCGGCGAGGGCGGGCGTGAGGTCGGGGTCCTCGCAGCTCCCTGCGCCCCCCCCGGCGCTGCGGGTCCGCGCGCCTCTCCCGCCGGCTCCCTCTGTTTCCATCCTGACCAGCAGCTTCCCAAAACGCGGTTTCTGCCATTTCCACCTGAATTTAACAAAGAGAACGTTCCAGCTCATGTTGAAGCTCATCCTGATAACGTCTCCCTCGGCCGTCTCGGGTTTCCTCGGGCCCGCGGTCACAGTCGTGACTCTGGCTCCTTCTCCACCTCGTATGAACTGTTACTAGCGGGAGAGGTACCCTCTTTCTGGCTTCGTAGACGTCTACTGCTCACCGTGCCGCTTTGGGTCAGAAGCAGCCACAGCCGTGAGCATGTGTCGGCACTTTCTGAAAATGAGTTGATGTGCAATTTCAGGGACTGCGTTCAGCATGTACTGATACTGAGCGTCGGGTGGTTTTCTCCTTGACTCGCGCGGTGGCAGGTGCGTGGGACCCTCCGGCGTCTCTGGGACGGAGCCTCGGAGTCGGGAAGCCCGAGCTGTACACTCGGCCTGTGTGTATCTTCGGCTCTCTGCCTGGGACAGCGCTGGCTCCCCTCCCTGCCACCATGGCCAGACCTGGGCCCCTTTCAGTTGTTGCCGGAGGGGATGCTGTGAGCCCTCTGGCCGCCAGCGGTCTGCGTCCGTCAGCCCCGGGCACGGTGGCCGTCGGCCGCTCCCCGCCGTGCACCCCAGCTCAGGCAGGCGAGCCCTGACCACGGTCGGGTTTCAGACCGGGCCTGCCATGTGGTGACAGCGTGCACGGCGCTGGGAAAGCCAGGCCGGGTGTGGCGTCCTTCCTTCTCAGGCCTCAGCAAGGACTGTTTCCGAGCATGCGCATGGGGTCTCTCACCGGGCCCCAGAGCTCAGTGCCCTCAAGGCCCCTCCCCTCCTGTGTGTCTCGCCCATTCCAATAAGAGGTTCTGCTTCTCTGGCATCGAGGGGACTTTGCAGCTGCTTCGCCAAGGCCTTGGGCGCCCAGGTCATGCCCCTCCCCTGCTGCACCCCGTCCTGGGTGGGGAAACCCGCCCGTTCCCCGTGTGGCCTGTCATTTCTAGAAAGTCACCTGTGAAGTGATATCTTCAGGTCAGGCCTGGAGTCCTGGGGCGTCCCCGCAGCATGAGGGTCGACCGCAGGGCCCTGAGTGGGCCGGGAAGAGCAGGCAGGGAGGGAGACCGGGGTATGGGCTGGGAGGCCTACTGACCGCACCCCAGAGGGGCCGGTGCTGGGCAGGGCTACGTCTCACCGTGTGCCGTCCCGAGCTTGTGCTTTGCGGGTGAGAGACGCTTTCGCTCACCTCTGCTGCTCGCCTGCTTCGGGGAGCAGAGTGCACTCCTGCCCAGCATCTCCCAGACGAGGCCATCACCGAGCACTGCAGGAGGTGCTGTCCTTCCTGTCCCCCAGCTCACCACCCGTCTCCCGGCAACCACATCCCGTGGTGGGGGTTGGGGCACCTGGGCGTGGAGGGGCACGGGCCCCAGCCCCCAAGGATGCCACTCCACACACAGGTGTGCTCAGAGGTCCTGTTGGCCAGCAGTGGGCTTCGTGGCATTGAAGAAAACCCCAATCATGGCAGCTTGAATGAAAGAGAGGTTAACTTGCTTGCTTGCTTTTTTTTTTTTTTTAAGATTTTATTTATTTATTTGACAGAGAGAGAGAGAGATCACAAGTAGGCAGAGAGGCAGGTAGAGAGAGAGGGGGAACCAGGCTCCCCACTGACCAGAGAGCCCAGTGCAGGGCTTGATCCCAGGATCCTGAGATCATGACCTGAGCTGAAGGCAGAGGCTTTAACCCACTGAGCCACCCAGGTGCCTGAGGTCAGCTTTCTTATGGTTAAAATAACCCTGGAGAACGGGTAGGACGGGGCTAATGTGGTGGCTTCGCAATTATCTTGCACTAGATTTCTTCTATGATGTTATTCCGGCTTGCTTGCTGTCACCTCATGGCCCAAAATAGATGCTGGGGCTCCAGTCATTGCATCCACGTTCCAGCTGGCAGAAAGGGGAGGGCAGGCAATTACATTTCAGCCCCCAAGCCGACTTTCCTAGGTGAGTCTAGCTTGCCCAGGCCTGCTCGTCATATCCCCACAAGCCCTGCCTACGACCAGAGCTGGTCACATCTCCTGCCCTGGGTCCGTGAGCTGAGCGGTGGCCATCAGCCTCCCAGGAGCCCACTCCGCCGCCCGGCCCTTCTTCCCGGCTTCCCAGGAGGAGCTTGTAGTTCCCGGCACGTCTGCCTCGCCAGGGCCTCGGTGTGGACTGGGCCTCCAACCCACCCGCTGTCACCACCGAGGACAGGGAGAGCCGGCTCGAGGACTCAGTCTGGGCCAGCATGTTCCCAGCTCCTCCCCAACGTCCCGGGGCCTCTGAGAGCTCCCCTCGGGGGCCACCTTTGTTCTCGTGTTTCAGACCAGGGAGTTGGAGCACAGAGAGGTTGAGCAGCTCACTCACGGTTGCACAGCCCCTGGTTTTCAGGTCTCTGCACTGGAGCCAGCAGCCTTCCCTTTGGCACGTCCGGGAAGAGGCTCGGACAGCCAAGTTCCACAGCAAAACAAGCAACGAGCTTTCCCTTAACCTTGATTTTGATTCGTTTTCCAAGGACATACATGTTTGCTGTGGACCGTTGAGAAAAGTGAAAAAGGGGGAGACTATGGTCTTGCCCCAATGGGGTGGCCACAGCTACCGTCCTATCTCGTTGAAGAGGGAGCAGGTCCTTCCGTCTCCCCGCCCGGGGTCCCCCGCGTGCCCAGGAGGGCGCTGGCCCCCCAGAGGTCAGTCCTGTCCCCCGCTGGCCTCCGTAGATCTGGAGCGGGCAGGTGGACAGCTGCTCCCGGAATAACCGAGCACTGTCGCGGAGATCCAAGGGCCGTGGTGCCCGCTGGCCTTTCCCGGCACCCGGATACTCACGGGACCCGACCTGGTGTCACGGGAGGTGGCGGGGTGCAGGTATTTTTATTGTGTGCAAATGCATTAGGTCCCGGGGGAGGGTACATTCATGGGAGCCCACAAAGGGCCCTGCACACAGGCGGGTCTTCCTTCTGTTCTTGGGCCCCAGGGAGGCCAGGGCCGTGCTTGGGAAGGAGCACGTCCACAGGCTCGTGTCGGCGTGGGAGCGAGGCGCACGCTGCCCGCGGAACGCCACTGGCTTGTTACCAGGCAAGCTCTGCGAGAGGCGCCTTTCCGTCCATACCTGCTCAGCGTTTCCGTGGCTTCCTGGAGGAGGGGTGATGCGCCACCCTGACCGCATGCGCGTCTGCTGCGGAATCCCGCACCCAGAGAGCCCCGGGGCCCCGGCCGCCTCCCCCACGGTCGTGGCTCACCCAGCGCCCATAAGGACCCGAACAACGGCAGGGGCTCTGGTGGCCGGTGTGTGTGTGTGACTCGGGCTGACCTCATCCTAGTGGCCGCACTCCAGATCTGAAACATTTCCTTCACAGCCACGGTCCCCCTTCTGCTGGGGTCACCCTGCCACCTTCCCCAAAGCTCTCCGTCCCGTGAATCACACTTGAGGGTGTCGTATACACCCTGTGACCTTGGCTCTTTCTTCAGACCCAGCATGAAGCCCAGGGGTCCCTTCAGGCCGTCCCGCATCAGTGGCTCCCTCCTGGCCGTGGCCGTGGGTATTCCACGGTGGGGAGGGACCGCCGTTGGCGTGGCCTGTTGAAGGACCTTTTGGTTGTTTCTAACTTGGACTGTTGCAAATAAAACAGCAGTAATCGTGCACATTCGGAGTTTCGTGTGCACATAACTGCTTATTTGCTGGGAGAGATGCCCAGCTGTGTTATGGATGGGCCTCGGTTATTTGTCTTTGTTTTTTAAGAAACCGCCCAACTGTTGGTGGCGCGACTGCCCATTTCACGTTCCCAGCAGCCACGCGTCAGAGATCCGGCTTCTCTCCCCAGCCCGTGGTGCCGTCCCTGGTTTTAGGACGTTTTGCCTATGCTAATGAACGTGGAGTGACACCGTGGGATTTTATTTGGAGTTTCCCTGGTGGTTAATCCTGACGACCCTCGTTTCAAGTCCTTATTTTCTGTCCGCATGGTTTTCTCTTTTTTGGAAAAATGTCTACCTTGCTTTCTAATTCGAGTGATTTCCTGGTACCGTGGAATTTTGAGAGTTCTTGATAAATTCCCGATCTGATTCTTCCGTCAGATGTGTGGTTTGTACATGTTTTCTCTCAGCCTGTGGTTTGTTTTTCACGCAACAGGTATTTTAAATTGTGACGATGTCCAGTTTACTGAGGTTTTTTTCCCTTTATGAACTATATTTGTTTTGGGTGTTGTAAGAGCTCTCTGTGTAGCCCAAACCCCAAAGATTTTCACGTTTCTTCTAAGAGTCGATACTTACCTGTGTTATAGTTAAACCTGTGGTGCGTCTTGAGTTCATCTTTTATAAGGTGTGCGGTTTGGGTCAAGATTTACTTTTTTGCGTGTGGATGTCCCTTTGGTCCAGAGTCATGTGTGGAAAAGGCTACCCTTCTTCTATTGAATTGCTTTTGCATTTTAGTCCAAGATCATTGCCCATATTTGTGTGAGGTTGTTTCTGGGCTTTCCAACGTGTTCCATTCCTTCACCAACAGCGTACTGTCCTGATCAAAGGAGCTACGCAGTAAGTCTCAACATTGGGTTGAGTGATTTCAAGAAAAATGTCTTCTAATCCATGAGCATGCGTGTTGCTCCAGGGATTGAGATCTTTGATTCTTTCATCAGTGTTTTCAATATACAAGTTGTGTATGTGTTTTGTTAGAGTTGTACCTAGTAATTCATTTCCCTCCTGTGATTATAAATGGCACTGAGTTTTAACTTTGGTCTTCACGTGCTGATTATTAGTTTAAGAAATATCTTTATTTACTTCTTTATTTTGAGAGAGAGAGAGAGAATGTGTGCCTGTGTGGGGCCAGGAGGAGGGGCAGAGGGAGAGAGAGAACTTCAAGCTGACACCCCACTGAGCATGGATTCTGACGCGGGGCTCGATCCAATGACCCTGAGATCACGACCTGAGCCAAAACCAAGAATCAGACTCCCAACAGACCGAGCCACCCAGACACCCCAATAAATACTCTTTTTATGTCTATCTTGCATCTGCTGACCTTGTGGAATTCATTTGTCCTAGGGCTTTACCTCCTCTTGGAATTTTCTATGTAGACCATCATGTCATCTGCAAATAGGGCCAGTTTTGGTTCTTTCTTTCTAATATTTGCCTTTTATTTCCTTTTCTTGCTCTATTGCAGTGGCTAGGGTCTCTGGCACTGTTGAAAGTCAGGGGGAAAGCACTCCATCTTTCACCAGTGAGTAGGATGCGAGCTATCGATACGGTGTAGATCTCTATCAAGTTGGGCAATTTCCCCTCCCTCCCTAGTTTTCTGATCGTGTTTATCAAGAATGAGTATTGGATTTTGTAAAATGCTTTTTCTGTATCGATTGACACACCATGGGATTTTTTTTTATCTGGTGGTTAGTAGGACATTAATGTGGTGTAGGCATCGACATATATGTAAACAGACTCATGTCTCTAGAAATGGTCACAGCATGTGCTGCCATTCACACACTACTGAATTCTATTTGCTGACATTTTGTTAAGGATTTTAGCATCACTACTGAGAGAGATGGCCCGTAGTCTTCCTTTTTTTGTACTGTCTTGGTCTGATCTTAGTATCAGGATAATATTGACTTTAGACAGTAAGTTGGAAGGTGTTACCTTTTCTGTTCTCTAGAAGAGAGTGTATAGAATTGTTGTTAATTCTTATTTAAATGTCTAATATAATTTTCCAGTGAAACCCTCCGGGCCTGGAGATTAAGTTTTCAGGAGTTTTACGGTTAGGAATCGAATTTCTTTAGTAATTACAGGACTAACCTAATACTCTTCCATGTTGGGTGTCTTGTGGTCGTGTGTTTTGAGTAGCTCCTTGATCTGGGTTGTCCAATCAATGTGGGTAATTGTTCACGGTAATTCCTTATTGCCTTTTTGACGTCCGCGAGGTCTGTCGTAGAACCACATTCCATTCCCGGGTCTGTGAGCGCCTTGCTCTTTTTTCCTTTGTCATGCCTGCTAGAGAGGTGTCCATTGTATTGACATTTTTGAAGGACCCACCTCTGTTTTAGTGCCCCACTGGGTCCCGCCCCCATCCACACGGGGCGCCCCAGGAATGTCGCGTGCCCCCATCTGGAGACACATGGGTCCCCGGCGGGGATGATGGTCTAAGTGACGTGGGACCTCAGCACCAGCAGGTGCCCCAGGGGAGCCCGGGCTGCCTCTCAGCCCCGAGCCCGGTGCCCCAGCCTGCAGCGGGCGACCACACAGGCCGGAGGGAGCGTAAGAGCTTTTTGTGCAGTAGGCGGAAGATCGCGTGACATGCTTTCTTTCCTCCGTGGCTGCAGCGGAGGGCGTTGAGAACCGCGTCGGAGAAACTCAGAAACCGCTCGTCTTTCTCCGCGAACGTCGTCTACACCACCCCGGGCACCCGCGTCAACAGGTACATCGGCCGCCTCCTGGAAGCGCGCCAGACGGAACTGGAGGTGGCGGACCTGGACTTCTTCACCCTGAAGTACAAGCAGGCCGAGCGCGAGCGCAAGGTAGGGGACCGGCACCCCAGGAGCACGGGGAAGCCCGGGGGCGCCCCGGGGGGACCCCGCAGCCGCTGACGGCGGGCCTTGGTGTCTCCTAGTACCACCAGATCCAGGATGAGTATTTTACCTGTGCCGTCGTGCTCGCGCTCGTCCTGGCCGCCTTGTTCGGCCTCGTCTACCTTCTCATCATCCCGCAGTGAGTGTGGCGGGCCCTGCGGCCGGGGGAGGGGCTGGGACTTCCTTCCGTGTCCGCCACGGGCTCCCCCGTGCCGCCCCGCTCGCGGGACGGCGCCGGCCGCGGCCAGCTGTCCGCAGGCTCCAGGGAGGCCCCCGCCCCCCGCGTGTGGGACGCTCGTCCCCAGCTTCTCAGCTGTCACGCAAGCAATCCTGACACACCAGCTGTTCTTGACGTTTCCATCCGCACACGGGTACCCTTGACTTCGGCCCAATTTCGAGGGAGAAGACGTGCGTGGGTTTCTAAGTGTGCCTCATTTTCAGATAGGTGAAAATGAGAGAAAGTGGTCTCTGGAAAGGAAGGAAAGTATAAGAATTTAATCCCATTCAGTTATGTTACGTCACGGTGAGCTTGGTCGGCGGTGTCTGTTTTCGGCGGGAAGATCTACTCTCCTTCGGACAAACCACTTTCTTGACAGGACCTCCCTAGCGGAGTCGTTCTCCTTTGTTCCCAGAGTTTCCAGAACGCACAGGAAGCTGCCCCGTCCCCAGGCCCTGGGAACATGGCGGCCGCCTGCTGGCCCTGTGTGGGGAGCCACCTTTTTCTAGAAAAGCTGCTCCCAGATGACGTCCAAGGGGAGCGCAGTGCCCAGCGGCCCGTCCTTCAGGAGGGAGGACCTCCCGGTGCACCCAGGTGGAGAAAAGGAAGGATGGAGACAGGAAGGGACTTGGTGGAGAGACCAGGGGTTGGAATCTCAGGCTCTCCTTGGACACATGGAGCGCGGCCCCTGCCCGCAGTGACCCTGTGACTTCTGTCCTAGGAGCGTGCTCGTCCTCCTGCTGCTGGTGTTCTGCATCTGCTTCCTGGTGGCCTGTGTCCTGTATCTGCACATCACCCGGGTCCAGGTGCGTGCGTGTGTGCATGTGTGCCTGTATGCATGCGCGTGCATGTGTGTGCATGCATGTGTGCGTGCGCGTGCACGCGCGTGTGCATGTGTGCCTGTATGCATGCGCGTGCATGTGTGTGCATGCATGTGTGCCTGTATGCATGCGTGTGTTCATGCGTGTGTGCATGTGCATGCATGTGTGCACGTGTGCGTGCGTGCATGTGCGTGCATGCATGTGCGCGTGCACACGTGTGTGCATGTGTGTGTGCGCGTGTGTGCGTGCATGCGTGCACGTGTGTCCCGTCTCTGTGCATCACCCGGGTCCACTGCGTGAGCTCCGTGGAACAAGGGAGGCTGGCTGGAGGGGCCGCATCTGCTCCCCTGCAGACCGGGGACCCCGGGGGTCCTCACTTCCCCGCGGGAGGATGGGGAGGGGGGTTAGCGCGGCGCCCCGGACACCCTGGCTGGCTGGCGGTCTCGTCAGCACCTTGTGCAGAGCCCCTGCCATCTGTACTTTAGTTTTTGTTTTGAATTTCACGAGTGTGACTCTAAAAAGAACTTGGCGCTTTTACCCACGAAGTCACGTGTTCATGATTGCAAAACGCACCTAAACAGATTTTTAAATAAAATTTCTCGTAACAAAAACGATGCGAAGCCTCTGTGAAGAAAACGGTAAAACGTACTCGAAGCCGATGAAAGAAGACCTGAGTAAATGTAAATTCTGGTTATTTCTGGGATGGAAGGATTTCCAAAGACAAAAACGTCACCCTGATCGATTCTGCCCATTCAGCGCCAGAGTCACAGCCTGGGGTACATGATGGCAGGTGGGGTTCTTCTCCGTTTCAACACCTTCGTCTCCGTTTCTCTTAACGTGGGTGGTCTGTTGACCCGGGAGGGGAAGCAGAGGCTCAGCCCAGGAGTTCGCGAGCCGGGGGGCCGCGGCCGGGGCCCCAGCTGCTCGCGGGGCGCTCCGCACGGTCTGCCTCGTGCCTGTTCATAAGCTCCTGTTTTTACAGCAATGTGCTGTGTTGTTCAGTGTTTTCCAGGGTGCCTGACGATCCAGATCCGCACCGTCTTGTGTATTTTCATCGTGGTCCTGATCTACTCCGTGGCCCAAGGATGTGTGGTGAGCATCGCAGGAGGCAGCAGGGTCTGGCGGGGAGAGAGGAGTGAAGGGTGGACGGCGGTCGAGGGGGACGCTATCTCCTGGTGAAGGGACACCCGGCCCCCTCACCGTGTGATGAGAGAAGCTCGGGCAGAGAAGCAGGACAGACTGGGGCAGGAGTAACAGGGGGGAGGTGGGAGGGAGTAACAGGGGGGAGGTGGGAGGGAGTAACAGGGAGGAGATGGGAGGGAGTAACGGGGGAGGTG
>CM052806.1:551466-618190 GCA_028533885.1 Nasua narica
GTGTAAGGAAATGGTCCAGTTTCATTCTTTTGCATGTGGCTATCCAGTTTTCCCAACACCATTTGTTGAAGAGACTGTCTTTTTTCCATTGAATATTCTTTCCTGCTTTGTCGAAGATTAGTTGACCATAGAGTTGAGGTTCCCTTTTTGGGCTCTCTATTCTGTTCCATTGATCTATGTGTCTGTTTTTGTGCCAGTACAGGGTGGGAAGGTTTTAGCTAAAATCAATGTTTCTAAAGAGAAAGGGCTATCAGGTTTTCCATTTCTTTTCGAAGTATATTTGGAAACATATATTGTTCCCTGAATGTTGTTCATTCTATTGTCACAAAGTTGTTTTTGCCATTCCTTTCTTCCCTCTTTACCATTTATAGAATTCGTGGTGACATCCTCACATTTTCTCTCTTCTGCTGTTGGAGGATTGTGTCGACTGTTTTTTTTTGATCAGTGTGACTAGAAGTCCGTACATTTTTTTTTTTTAGAAGTTCATACATTTTATGGATCTTCTTAAGAAATAGCTTCTGGTTTTACTGATTTTTCTCTGTTTTTGAGTTTCCCGTTTCAGTGGATTCCACTCTGATCTTTATTTTCTTCTGATGACTTTGGGTTTAATTTACTCTTATTTTCTAGTTCCCCAAGATGACTTGTATCTTCTCTGATTTCGGGGTTTTGTTATCCATTTTCTTTCAAGCGCTGCTTTAATCCCACAAATGTTGACACCATATGTCATTTTCATTTTCCTTTGATTCGAAGAACTTTCTGGGGTTTTTTTGTGTTTTTTTTTTTAAGTTCTTCTTTGGACCAAAAGTTTCGAAGAAATACATTCTTTTTTTGAAGGTTTCCCAGCAATCTTTCTGTTTTTGACTTTCTACTTAGTTACACCATGATCCGAGATTATGCCTTGTAGGCCTTGGATCCTTTTAAATGTCTTGAGAATTCCTGTATGGCCCATGCTCCATTCTATCGCTGTTGGATGGTGTGTTTTTTTAAATATCAAGTTGGCCGAGAGTGTTCGTAGGTCTCCTAGGCCCTCACAGACTTTCTGCCCATTCTCTCAATTTCTGAGAGAATGGTGTGGAAATCTCCCACCATACCTGTGAACAGAAGGGAAATGCCTTTGAAACAAGCTGCAGAGGGAACAGCTTGGAAATGGCGTGTTGGTTGTACCTCTCATTCGGTGACAGGAATAGCACATGTCACCTACGCCAGCTCTTTCTCAGCAATACTTAGGGTTTCCTGGCTGGTAGGAAAATCTCCCAAAAAGAATTTCAGTGGGTTTTCTCTTATTTGTTAAAAATGCAGCAATACAACTTCTCCTGCTTAATTTGTAAGAAGACGGGTGTTCATTCATCACATGTAACATAAACCTTTGCATCTGTGGGTACATTAAAAAAACAGAATGATTTTTTTTTTTTTTGGCTACTTCAGTGGGCTAGAAACGTGAGCGAATTCTAAGTCGGTTGAAAGATACCGAACCTAGGACCAAAGCTTTTGATCACAGAGCGATAAACCAAGATTCCTTATTTTACAAAGTCGAAGCGCCTTCACTTCCGTTGTTTTCTTTAAATGATGCTCCACACTAACGGTATTCGCGGGAGAGCAAAATTTTTAGTGCCATTAACAAATGAAACCGCTCTCTTAAAAATATGGACTTTCTCTTTATCTTACCCTGCAAAAAAACCTTTCTCTTGTGCCGGTGAGTGCGCACGCGTTGAGCGGTAAGAGTCGCCCGTGTCCTAGGAGAGGTTCCAGCTTCCTTTGGACACTTCCCTCTCTCCCGCGGCCGCAGCCTCCCTCCCGCAGAGGCCGGCTCATCTCCACTGGGCCTTGGAGCTTCCGGGCCCCTTCTCCTGGGCCCGCCACTGCCGGATGGCACGCTGCGAGGAGGACACGGGTGGTGGGGCCTGTTGCCAGGCCCGCTCACGGTCTTTTCCCCAGCACCACGCCCAGACGAGGCCTGGGGCCGCTGGCTGGGTCCCTCATCCCAGCCTTGCCGTCCCCTGTGCTCCAGGCGTCCTCGTCCTGGTGTCTGGCTTCTCAGCTGTGCCTCTGGGAGTCGCCACTTCCCGCTTTAACTGGTGGAAGTCATACTGGACTCAGTAGTACGCGCTCCCCTAACCCTTGATAAGTGAGAGTGGGACCCTGAAACTGAGGCTTCTCCTTCCATTTTCTGATGAGGGAGCTGGAGCCTGTCCCTTGGCCATGAAGCGGGACCGGACCTGAGGAGGGTTGCCTCCAAGCCCAGCAGGCTGCCAACAGGCATCCCTGTGTCACTGTTGCCACCGCCCGAGGCCGGTGTTGCTGAGGCAGCCCTAGAAATGGTCCCCGAACTGCTCCTTTCACAGGTCAGGCTGGTGCCCAACGGCCATGTGCTGGTCTCGGTGTCTGAGGGCTGGCGTGGCTGCCGCAGCGGGGAGGCAGTCAGTGCCGCCGGTTTCATTAGTCTGTGCAAAGGCCCTGTGGCCCAGAGGTCCTCCATGTGCCCAGCAGCACACCCTGGGAAGGCCCCCTTGGCCTGCACCGCCTGCTCCGGGAAGTCTGCACTCAGCCGAGTCCCGTTGGTGCTATATCTGTCCCCAACCCCAGGTCACTGGAGGTCTCCCTGTCTCAGTGCCCAGGACGTGAATGTTGCTGGGGGTGGGGAGGTTCCAGAGGAAATGGGATGGGCTGCTGGCTTTGGGCATCCCGAGTGACTGACACAGGTGGCAGGTGCCTGTGAATGTCCTGGGGCACATCGGAGGCTGCCTGGGGGAGCCTCAGCTGCTATCGGGGTCTGGGTTCCAGAAGGTAGGGGAAGCATACCCTGGAAATGGGGTGAACTCTCCCCACTGTCTGTCCTTTGAAAGTCACAGCTGATCGGGGTGGGGACTTACCCAGAAATTTGTGGCTCCTCTGGGCCCCTGGGATGTCGAGGCAGGAGCTCTGCCTCGGGGAGAGGGTCTAGACAAGCCTGTGTAGACTATGGATCGGCCCCCTTGGGGTCTCGTTCAGATGATTGCAAAGAGCCGGGTGTTGAAGGAAAGGTGACTCATGGCACCCGTGACCCGTGCGAGGCAGATGTCATTTAAAGCCATGGGCGCAGGTGCGGCACGGCAAGTGGGGCCTTACCGCTGAGGCGCAGGGAGCGGTCAGCAGACAGAAAACTACCAAGGGGAAATGCCAAGGGTGAGGGGTGTGACCTAATGGGTTCCCGGCTGCAGGCCGAGCACGGCGCCAGGTATCAGTCGGGAGCGAGGGGCGGAGGAGCCCCCGTCAGACGTCCAGGCTGGGGGTCTGGCTGGAGCGGCTCTGCTGGGACCGGTGATGCCACGCCACTGAGACGCCCACGCCACGCCGGGCTGGAGCGGTCGGGGTCCTGGTCCACCTGGTCTGGGGTGGACTGCCACAGGGGTGCCGGGCGGGGGCAAGAAGCCAGGTGGGTGACGGAGCGTCTGCCCTTCCCTCCACCCCCACCCCCCCCAGGCAGAGGAGGAGAGGGACGACATGGAGAGAGTGAAGCTGGATAACAAAAGGATTCTCTTCAACCTCCTGCCCGCCCACGTCGCTCAGCACTTCCTCATGTCCAACCCCCGGAACATGGTGAGCGCGGGGTACCTGCCGCCCGCTCCGCCAAGCCGGCTGCTCTGCGGCTGGGGGTCCCACCCACAGGGACCCTCCCATCACGTCTCTGCTTGAAATTGCCCGGCATGGCCCTTTCTGAGCCCCGGCCGCACCGAGGCTGAGGGCGGCCCCCTGGGTCCACTCCCCGGGCAGCGGGAGGCTCCGGCCCCCGGGAAGCCCCTACTCTGGGTCCCGGGAGAGAGCAGAGCACCCGTCACCCCGCATGGAGGGAGAACAGGCTTCAGGAAACCCGTGTTCAGGGCGGGTGGGTCCGAGCTTGCTGCAGAGGGAGAGTCTGGGACCGCCCCCTCCCGCGCAGAGCAGGGCTCCCAGCGCCGACTCAGAAATGAAGAGGCTTGGTCAGCGTTTTCGATCCTAAAGGCCCAGGGCTCAGGGCTCAGCCTGACCGGCTTTGCCCGGAAGCTCCAAGGGCTTCAGGCTCACGGGGCTGGGCCCCCGGGCGCTGGGGGCTCAGAGCCCGCGCATCCCCCCTGCCCCCGCTGCACCTGCCGCCCCGGCGCCCCGGCTGATCTCACCTTTGTCCCCAGGACCTGTACTATCAGTCCTACTCGCAGGTGGGCGTCATGTTCGCCTCCATCCCCAACTTTGACGACTTCTACATCGAACTGGACGGCAACAACATGGGGGTGGAGTGCTTGCGCCTCCTGAACGAGATCATCGCCGACTTCGACGAGGTGAGGACGGGCCCTGAGCGGCGGCCCCTGACGCGGCACGTCCCCCTAGCACCTGCACAGGGGACTGGGAGGAGGCGCCCGCGTTCTGTCCCTGGGGGGGTCCAAACCGACCCTGACCGTGGAGGAGGGGCCTCTGCCGCCCGCAGGCGCTGAGTTCTGGGGGAGGGGTGCAGGCCCCTGTCCCCTAACTGGTAAAGGCTGGGCTTGGCTGGCGGCCTCCCCTCCAAGACCTGGAGGCAGGAGGCCGACCTCAGCTTCCTGCCCCGCGGCATCTCCTCGGGAGGAGCCTGAGGCCGCCACTGCAGGGCGGAGCGCGCTGCGCGGTCCCTCCCGGGCTCCTCTTTCCTGCGCCCTTGCTGGAGCCCCTCAGATCGGCCCAGACCTTGTCCAGTGGCCACAGCAGAAGAGACATGCCTCCCAGAATAGGCTCGCCGTCCGCCCTGGGGAATGTTTAACAGTTCTGTGTTTTAAACAAAGCTCATGGACAAAGACTTTTACAAGGACCTGGAGAAGATCAAGACCATCGGGAGCACCTACATGGCTGCGGTGGGGCTGGTGCCCACGACCGGGACCAAGGTGAGTGCTGGCCGGGGTCTGGCTGCTCAGGGACTGTGGGCAGGTTCTCTGCTCTGAGCCCCTGTCCACCCTAGCACCGGCCAGGGCAGTGGCCTGTGGGCTGTCCATTCAGTGGCCAGCTCGCACCAGACAGCGTCCCATGGAAAGTCAGCACTGAGGCCAGTCTCGTGGGCTTCCCCCCGCCCTGCCCTGCCCTGCCCTGCCTTGGCCCACTGACCCTCCCCTAGCAGCCCTGCCTCTTTCTCACTGGCCCTGCCCCCTCCCCACCAGCTGCACCCCAGCACCGTGGAGTGTTCTCCTTTCCCAAAGCAGAATTGTGACTAAAGTCTGCAGGTTGCCCCCTAAAAAAAGGCAAGAAAAGAAAGGTAGATGTAAAAAAAAAAAATGCGATGAATGGAAAACAGTTATAAATACGGGAGATACTAATTCAACTATATCACTAATCACTTTAAATGTGAATGTGAATATGCCAATTAAAAGAGACTGACAGAGGGGCCCCAAACGCAAGATCCAACTAGGTTTGCCACAAGAAACACACTTTAAATTTTAAACACACTTTAAATTTTTAAGGATAAAATACAGGATATAGAAGAAGGTACCATTCTAGCACTAATAAAACAAAATTTAGGTAGCAATCTTAAGGCAAAACAAACTTCAAATCAAGGGAAATTATCAGACAGAATAAGAGGGAGACTGCAAAATGGTAAAAGAGCCAATTCCCTAGGAAGACACAATAGTCTTTAACACGTATGCACCTAACAACAGCGTGTCAGAATATATAAGGCAAAACACAGATGGAACCGTGAGGAGGAATAGATTGAACCCACTGTTATAGCTGGAGACTTCAACACCCTTCTCAGTAATTGGCAGATCCGGTGGGTTGTATGTCTACAAAGATGGTCGAAGTGAACATCATCATGAAGCACCTCGATAAAATTGGCACCTACAGACGACTTCCCGAAACAATAGACTGTACATTCTTCTCAAACTCGTGGGGAACATTTACCAAGAGAGAGCACATTCTGGGCTGCAGAACACACCTTAACAGCTTTAAAACCATTGAAGTCATCCAAAGTACATTCTCAGACCGGAATGGAATTAAACTAGAAATTGATTGATGGGGAGATAATTGGAAAATTCCAAAATATTTGGAGATTAAGCAACACTTGACTAAATGACACAAGTCAAAGAAGGAATCTCAGGAGAAGTTTAAAAATGTTTTGAACTGAATAAAAATGAAAATACAGATTTATCAAGGTCTGTGGGATGCCGCAAAAGCAGCCCTGAGAGGGAAATTTATATCACTGAAAAGAATATTAGAATAAGAATTATTATTAGATATTAATAATAGATATCTAATAGATATCTATTAATAACTTGATATGTAATTAAATATTAGAAGAGAGCAATCCAAAATCAATCGTCTATGCTCCCACTTTAGGAAACTACAGAAAGAACAATAGAAATCTCTGATAAGAATAGGGAGAAAAAAAATCAGAGCACAAATCAATGAAACTGAAAACAGGTAAGCACTAAAGAAGATCAATGATGGGGCGCCTGGGTGGCTCAGTATCTATTCCTGATGTCAGTATCTAAGGTTTTTGCCCTGTAGACTGAATGAAGACTGATGCACCTTGGAAACTGTGCTCCAAATCTCACCTGAAGCTTCGCTGAAGACCCAGTAGACGGAAGTGCCATAGTTCACACCATAGGGAAGGAAAGCAGGGCAGGGTGGCTCTGTGCATTAAAAGGAGGGCCCTACTGCTGAGGATTGAAGTTGCTGGAAAGCAGGGCTGCCTCAGGAGGAGATGGAAGTCTGAGGGTACCCTGCCTGGGTATTTCCTTCTAAGAACATTTCCTTTTCTGTTTTCACCATAAATTTTGTTGTAACGTGTGAGCTGCCAAAGTAGGAAGAAGACCGCAAAAACAGCAACCCCTCAATACATAATGTACTTTTAATAAAGTATGACTACTTCATTTAGAGAACGTTTCCTGGAATTGCCACATAACTCGTTAAAAAAGAAAAATTAAGCAGCACTCGGAACAGTGTTTACTTAAATTCTTAATGGCCTTAATTCTCAAATTCCTGTCCCATCACTTACAGAGTCAATCCGCTTTGGGGTGATTAAAAGGAAGTTCTAGCACCTTCTAAAGTCGCACAATATCCCTCGATTACAGAGGTCAAGAATGTAGTGGGTATACCTCTAACTGTGCAAAGCATAGTGAAATTCAGTTCGTAGAATAACAACTGCTTGGAATATCCATGCCAAGCAAAGAAAGTTTCTGGCAAATATTTTGTCACTGCTGTAAAGCAAAATATTTGTTAAAGTGCCAAAATAAAGTCTGTCATGCTGAAAGTAAAAAAAAAAATATATAGATACTGACACCTGGCTCAGGTCAGATTAGCATCTCAGGGTTGTGAGATCCAGCCCTGTGTTGGGCTCTGTGCTCAGCATGGAGTCTGCTTGAGATTCTCTCTCTCTCTCTCCTGCCCCTCCCCTTGCTCATGCTAAAATTAAACAAATAAATAAAAATAATCTTTTTTTGAGATTTTATTTATTTATTTGACAGAGAGAGAGAGATCACAAGTAGCAGAGAGGCAGGCAGAGAGAGAGGGGGAAGCAGGCTCCCCGCCAAGCAGAGAGCCTGATGCGGGGCTCGATCCCAGAACCCTGAGATCACGACCTGAGCCGAAGGCAGAGGCTTTAACCCACTGAGCCACCCAGGTGGTCCCCCCCCCCAATCTTTTAAAAAAAGAAAATCAATGAAACTAAAACCTGGCTTTTTGAAAAATCAATAAAGTTGATAACCTCTGGCCATGCTGACTGAGAAAAAGAAGAAACACAGTCACTAATATTAGAAATGAAAGATGGGCCACTTGTACTGAACCAAAGCATGAGAAAGTATGCTAGGAACAACTCTGTGCCCATAAATGTCATAATTTCGATCAAATGAACCAATTCTCTGAAAGCCACAATCTACCAAAACTCAACCAAGGGGAAATAAACAATTTTAACAGGCCCATACCTATGAAAGAAATGGAATCAATAATTAGTAACCTTCCACAACATGAGTGGACCCAGATGGGTTCCCTGAACATTTAAGGAAGAAATTAGACCAATTCTCTAAAATCTCTTCCAGAAAGGAGAACTTTCTAACTCATTTCTTCCTACCTCATTCTGTGAGTCCAGTATTATAATAACAAGAATATATATATAATGACCTGATATAACCTGATAAAAAAGCTACAAGGAAGGAAAATTACAGGTCATTATGTCTCATGAGTAGAGACATGTAAGTCCTTAATGAATACTAGCAGCTTGAATCCAGCATTGTGTGAAAAGAAAAATAGACCACCAGGAAGTTGGAGTCAGATATCAAGATATATCAAGGCTGGTGCAACATTTCGAAGTGGGTTCGTGAAATTTACTCTATCAACAGGATAAAGAAGAGAAATCCTATAGGATCATGTCAATTAATTGATGCAGAGCAGTCATTTGACCACATCCAGCACCCATCCCTGATTTTAAAAAACAACAGTGAGCAAACTCTACAAATAGGAACCCTTGTCAACTTGGTAAAGAACATCTACAAAAACCCGGTAGTTTTCCATCATACTTGATGAGAAACAAAGCCTCCCCTCAGATCAGGAACATGGTAACAATGCACCTTGTCGTCACTCCTATTTGACCTTGTTAGTGGAAGTCTTAGCTAGTGCAGTAGGACAAGAAAAGGAAATCAAGGTCCATCGACTGGGAAGGAAGAAATAACACTGTCTCTCTTCACGGATGACACAATTATGTAGAAAATAAGAAAAGAATCCACAAAATGTCTATAATAAGTAGCCGTAAGAGGGTTGTAGGAAACAAGATGAACAGATAAGTCATTTCCCTACACACCAGTGGAATTTGAAAATAAAAACACAATGCCATTTATAGTAGGCCCCCCCCAAATTAAATACTAGGTACACACATAACAAAGTAGCTACCACGCTATCTCTGTGAGGAAAACAAACTTTGATGCAAGAAATCAAAGAAGATCTAAGTAAGCGAGGAGGTAATGTTCCTCTGAGCATCGGACGACAAGAGGTCAGTTGTCGCCAATCGATCTTGTAGACTTACACAATCCCACTCAAAAGTCCAACAGGTTATTTTGTGATGTTGACCTACTGCTCCTAAGTTTACCTGGAGGTGAATGCCCTAGAATAAGTGAACACAGTACAGTAGAAACAGAATGGAGTTGGAAGACTGACACTACTGACTTCAAGGTCAACCAGCAAAGGTGCCATGATCGGCACAGCATGATGTTGGGGAAGAACAAACAGCTGGATCAGTGGGACAGAATAGAGAGCCCAGACATAGACCCTCATCAGAAGAGTCAACAGGTCTTTGGCCAAAGAGCAAACGGAGCAGAGATAGCCGGGCTACAAACAGGGCTGGGGCTCCGGCACGTCTGTCTCTATTTAGCTGGATGTTAACGCAGAATGTGCTAAATTAACTCATAATGGATCATAGACCTCCATGTAAAAGGCAAATGTGTTAAACCTCTAGAAGATAGCGTAAGAGAAGATCTAGGTGACCTTGGGCTTGGTGATGAGTTTTTGAATACAACACCAAAAGCATGATCCATAGAAGAAAACATCATTCCGGTGGATATAATTAAGAATTTAAAATACTATACTCCCACAGAGGTGGCTCAGTTGGTTAAATGTCTGACTCTTGACCTCGGCTCAGGTTTTGAGCTGAGCGTTGTGAATTCAAGCCCCACACTGGGCATGGAGCCTACTTAAAATAAAATATACAAAGAACTTTAATACTCAACAATAAGAAAACAAACAAGCTGATTAAAAAGTGGGCCAAGGATCCGAACGGACATCTCCCTGGAGAAGGTACACATGACAGGTAAGCGTAGGGAGATGCGTCATCTGGGAAACGTAAATTAAGACAATGAGACACCACTACTCAGCGATCAGAATGGCCAGCATCCAAAACCCTGGGACACCCAGCGCTGGCGAGGACGGGAGTGACAGGAACGCCCAGCCATTGCTGGCGGGGATCCAGGGTGGCACAGCCTCTCTGGAGGACTGTCCAGCCCTTTCTCACAAAACGAAACATACTCTTAACCCTATGATCCAGCAATCGCACTCCTTGGCATTCGTTTACCCAAAGGAGCAGACGGCTTAGTGCGCAAAATATCTGACACGGATGCTTACAGCAGCTGCACTCCTAATTGCCAAAGCTAGCCAGCCGCCAGCGTCCTTCACCACAGGGTGAAGGGATAAGGCACTGTGGTCCATCCAGACAAGGAGAGGTTCTTCAGCGCTAAAAAGGAACGACCCATCACGCCATGGCAACACGTGGAGAAAACTTGAATGGGTATTACTGAGGCAAGAAGCCAGTCTCAAAGTGCTGGTGCCATAGGATTCCAGTTATGGAACGTTCTGGAAGAGCCATAACTGTGGAGATGGTAGAAGGGTCAGGGGTTGCCAGGGGGCCAGGGGAGGGGGATGAACGTGCGGGGCAGGGGATGGGGACAGTGAGGGTGCTCTGTGGTATGGTACCATTGTGGGCGCACGGAATTCTGCATTTGTGGAGACTCACAGGATGTACACACCTACGGTGAAGCCTAATGTTAACTGGACTGTAGTCATTAACCGTCGTGGGTCACCATGGGCGCTTCAGTGGTGCCAAGGGTCCTAACGCAGGAGGTGACCCGGAGGGGAACCGTGTGATGGAGGGCAGCCCTGTGCACCTCGGGCCGCGGCGCCCCGGCCCCTACCCGCAGAGGGGTGTCCAGCCCGTCGAGGGGCTGACCGTAAGCCAGCACCCAGCCTGCAGGCGGTGGGCGCAGTTGTGCCTGTGGGGTCCGGTCCCGGATCCCCCCGCGGGTATAGCCCGGCGCCTCCCGAGCGTCCCCGGCCCCCAACCCTCGCACCCCTAAACGTGGTAACCCCCGTCTGCTCATGCGCAGGCCAAGAAGTGCATCTCCTCGCACCTCAGCACGCTGGCGGACTTCGCCATCGAGATGTTCGACGTCCTGGATGAAATCAACTACCAGTCTTACAATGACTTTGTGCTCCGCGTCGGTATGCGGCCGCCATGGGGGCTGGGGGCCCTCCCCTCCCCTCCCCGCCCACCGCCCTCCGGGCCCCAGGAGGGAGGGCGGGACCTTCCTAGGAGGAGGGCGGGGACTCCCACGGAGGAGGGCGGGGCCTGGGGACGCAGGGACCCTGCCTCTGAGCACTGGCACCTGGGACTGATGACCCAAAGGGGCGCCCTCCAGCCGCATGTGGCTGAAGGAAAATGCCCCCAAAGTGGTGGTTCCAGAATTCACACATCTAGCGTCCAGAAAAGTATCTTAAGAGCTGAGAGTGAGGGCCCCAGTGGGGACCCACGGGGGGAGGGGGAGCGTTCCGAGGCTCCCGAGCTCAGCTCTGTCTGAGGCCTGGTGCCCGCTGGGCCCCCATGCCCACGGTCCGGCTTTGTCCTCCAGCCGGAGGACACGTAGTGATGCCCCGGGAAACAGACACTTCCTGCCCCCCTCGGGGACCTGGTGGGGTGGCAGCCCAGGCCCTTCCGCCCAGCAGGCGGGCTCTGTGTGGTCCCCGCCCCCGCAGCCATGGGGGGCGGCTGCTCAGGCCCCTGTCCGGTCCCCAGCTCGGCCCCAGGACCCTCGGCTGCCAGGCCTGTGGCACCAGCAAGGCCAGTGGCCCAGACATCATTAGCACCCCTGCCTAACCCAGACAGGACTGTGCGTGGGTGCAGAACCAGGGGACCCGTGACCTGGCGTCAGAGCCAGGAAGCCTCCTTTGTGGGATGGCCCCAGGGGTGATTGGTGCCCTTCAGGCAAGTCGGCCCCTGAGCCAGTTAAGAGAAGGGGGCCTCTGCTCCCCACATGAGAGCATCCCGGAAGACTGAACAGTTGTGGGCGCCACACCCTGGACGCCCTGCAGGGCCGCAGCCAGGGTAGCCGTGAGGAGCGACTGTCCCTCCCGGAAAGGGACTTCGAGGGGACACTGCCGTTCCACAGTCTGAAAGGCCAGGCTTCCTGGCAGTGGGGTCGCCGGTCCAGGCAACGGGACTCTCTCCACTGCCAGGAGTCCATGCGTAAGCAGACACTGGGGCCTCCTCTTCCCGACGAGGTGGGCCCCTACTTCGGGAAGGGGCCCTGTGCTAGGTGACCCCAGGAATCCCTGACCCCGAGAGGGGCAGCTCCCTCCCTCGGAAGCCTTGCCGGTGCTGACGGCACTCTGCGGCTGTCTTCCAGGCATCAACGTTGGCCCCGTGGTGGCCGGGGTGATCGGGGCTCGAAGGCCACAGTATGACATTTGGGGAAACACAGTCAATGTGGCCAGTCGGATGGACAGCACCGGCGTCCAGGGCAGAATCCAGGTCAGTCCCCAGAGATGCCCGAGGCATGGGTGCCATCCTGCAGGTGTGAGACGGGTGCAAGGGGCGGGGGGAGGGGGAGAGCGGCCCGGCCTCCCTCCCCCGCCTGCCTCTTCCGGGCCGGGACACGAAGCCGCCCAGTGCAGTGTGTCTGTGCCCTGCGGGGCAGGACCCGAGACCAGGGGTGGTCATGGCTTGGTCTACCCTGCGGCCCTGGGGGTGGGCTCCCTCGTGGCCGTGGCCGAGTCAGGGGCATGGTGAGTGCTGGCGTCCCAGCGAGCCCGTCCAGCATCCAGGACCCTGCCCACCTGCGCGGCTGCCTCAGACGGAGGGGCTTCCGTGGGTTTTGCGGGTGGGCGCTGTGGGGCTGCCTGGCTGGGAGGCTGGGGGCGGCTCTGACACTCTGTAGCTGCCCCCAAGGGTTCCGGGGCAGCGGCTGCCCTTCCCAGGCACGCACAGTTGTGAGCGCTCTCGGGCCCTCCCTCCCGACCCTGCGAACCCAGGTCTGCTGGGGCCCACACTGCGTCCCCCGGGGGCCTCGGGGGAGGAGGAGCCTGTCCCCCAGTGTGGCGGCGGCGGCTGGCCTCTGCCAGTGACACTAGGTCCAGCGCTGGCCTCTCCCTCTGCCCTGATCCCTGAGACCCGCGTGTACCCAGGCGCCGGCTGCCCGCTCGCCCACGGCCGCGTGTTCAGCTCCCCGCCTGGCCTCTGGAGGGTGATGCCGCCCTGTCGGGTGCCTGGTGGGCTCTTGGATTCCTTGGTTAAGGTTTATTAACCGTCAAGAGGCAATGCTCACAGCGGAGGCATCTGGAGCCCTTCCTTGGAATTTCTTGCCTTGTTGTGAAACCCACACGTTTTTACCAAATTCGCCGTGCATAAGCGTGCCGCTCGGAGGTGCTAAGTCACGCCGCCATCCTATAGTCCGTCCCGGGACCCCGGGCCTCCCCGGGCTGGGTCACCCCCAGCGGGAACTTGGTGAAGCCCCATCCACTCCAGCGGCGAGCCTCCCCTGCTCGGCACCAGGCATGTCCCCCGTGGCCCCCCAGGGCTGTTCTCCACGACATGGCTGCCGCTCACGGCCTGGCCTCCCCTGGCTGCTGGGCTTCTGGTGATGTGCCTCTCTGGTCTCTGTCCCCGGCCGCACTGCAGGGCCCCCCGTCCACGGCCCTCGCCCCTGGGCCTGTGTGCAGGTCCCCACATGGAGCTAAGAGCGAGGGGGGGTCCGCGGGGGGGCTTTGGATGACCACAGCTCCATGTGCCCCCGTTCTGACCCAGGCACCCGTCTCACGGGGTCCCGGGGGTCCGACAAGCCCTGTGACCCCCTGGGTGGCCACTCCGCATGCGGGGGCAGTTCTTCCCACACCCCCCGCTGCCGCCTCCCTGCGCTGCCCTGGGGAGCACCCCGTCCCCCAGAGGCCCCGCGATAGGGGAGCTCTGTGCAGACGGGGCCCCTTCCCCTGCATCGGGCCCGGGGTCAGTGTCCGGGGCGCGTGCGCCAGCGCGGGACCATTGTCATCGCGGGTAAGACGCGGTCGTCCGCGGGGCCACGGGCGCTGCCTACGCCCGTTCTGCCGAAGACACTGTTCCGGCCAGCGGCCTCTGTGTCGACGAGGAGCATGCCCCTGCCCCCGTTGCTCCTTTTAAGAGTCCCTGCTCTGCATCTGGTTCTTTCCTCGAAGTGCCCGAGGGACTCTGGTGTTAGCGATCCAGCTTTGCCTGTCTTGCTCCTCCATGTCCGGGCCTCTGGCGGGTGCCTGGGCGCCCCGGGGCTCATACCCTGGCCTGGTGCTGCGTCTCTGTGCCCTGTCCCCTGTGCCGCGCACCCTGGCTCCCCCCACCCCGAGAGCGCTGCTCTCCGGGCCTGCCCAGGGCTAGCGGGCGGCTGGGCCTCTCGCGTCCCCTGGCACTCTCTGATGTTGGGGACAGGTCGCAGGGGGTGGAGGAGGGAGCCCTCGGTGCAGCCCTGCCTGCAGGACCCTCCCCTGCTGACCCCAGGGACGCCCGCTTGCTTTCCTCCACTGCAGGTGACCGAGGAGGTTCACCGGCTGCTGCGAAAGGGCACCTACCGCTTCGTGTGCCGTGGGAAGGTCAGTGTCAAGGGCAAGGGCGAGATGTTGACGTACTTCCTGGAAGGCCGGACCGATAGAAACGGCTCCCAGGCCAGGTCCCTGAATGCGGAGCGGAAAATGTGCGCTTATGGGCGAGCTGGCTTCCAGACCAGACTGGGCACGGGCCCGCCACCAGTGGCCCCCATGGCCGGCCCCCCGGTCAGAGCTGGGCTGGGGGCTCTGCAGGGCTCGGGGCTCCCGCCGGGCCCCCACGGCCAGCACCTGCCCCCCGGAGCATCTGGGAAGGAGGCTTAGCAGAGCCCATGCTGGCTGCTGGGGGCCCGGGGGCTCCAGCAGGGACCAGCCCGGCCCACAGAGCAGGGCCCGCGGCCGGAGGCTGGGCGGCTGCGGAAGGAGTACCGTCCGGGCGTGACCCGAAGCAGCTGGGCGGTGATGGGCCAGGGGAGCCCTGCCCGCCTGATGCTGAGGCTTTCGGGGGACGGCTGCTTGGTCCTCTCCTCGGTGGCCGAGGAGCAGCTGCCTGGGGTCGGCCAGCTCAGCGTCCGGCGTCGGGACCTTGCAAACATCCGCCGCGGCCCCAGGCTTCGGTTCAGCAGGAGCCATGGAGCTGCGGCCGGCAGGGCCGGAGCCCGCCCCCGGGAGGCCCGCAGCAGCCGGGGCTGGGAGCCAGGCCTCGCGCGAGCGGCAGGGCCAGAAAGCCCGGCCCCGGGCCCAGGCGGGCCGGGCCTGCGGTGTGCGGCTTGGGGAAAAGCCCGGCAGCACAGAGGGGGGCTGCTGGTTTCCTCCGGGAGCTGTTTCACCGAGGGCCAGAGGCGGGTCTTCTGGAATTCTTGGGGCCCCGAGCCACGTCTCTGTGTCGCGACCGGCACCGTCCCCGCTCTGCCTGCCCGTCCTCCATTGTCCTTCGTCCCCCGGATGGCTGCTCTCGTCAGGGAAGGAACCAAGGTTGGGGTCGCCGGGCCCCTTGCTGCCCCCGCGTCCGGGGCTCCCGCTCTCATCACAACAGCACAAACCCGCGTGGATTTTTGAAACAGGCGAACCACACCTCACACGAGACTGAAGAGAAAGCTCCCCGCGGAGGGGCCCTCGCCCTGGACGTGGGATTTGGGAGCGCGTTTGGGCTGCACCAGCTGGAGAGCGCCGCAGGTGACTCTGGGGAGGCCTGGGGGTCTCCCACGTGCACAGACGCAGACCGAGGACACGTGGGATGCGTTGTTAGGGGCGCAGGGCGGTGGCTCCGACTGCGGGAGGAAGGCAGCTTGGCGCTGGCAGGCGGGGGCTGGGCTCACTCTGGCTGAGCCCCCGTGCATGTCCCCGGCTGCTCCCGTGGTGGGCGTGGGAGGCATGGCATCCTCCGTGGGGGCTCAGCCCTGTGGACAGGCCAGCGATGCGGGACTCAGGACGGAATTGGGTGGGTGGACGGCCTCCCTCCTGAGAACCAGCTCTGCGCTGGGCCACCGACGGCCATCGCTACCATAGCTACTGAGAAGGACTCCGTGGCCCAGCCACCGCCGCTCAGCCTTTAGAGACGTGGCGTGATTCTTTCAGAGGAAACTGAGTCATCTTGGGAGTCCCGTGAGCGTGCGGCCCGTGTGGTATGCCTGCGCACTCCGGGCTGCGGGGCTGAGGACCAGGGTCCCGGTGTCCGCCTGCTGGTGTCGCCCACGCTTCCACCAGGCGGCGTGGGGGGCAGCCGACCGCACCGAGCCCCGACCCCGTGCACAGGGACTTCACGGACGGAATCGAAGGTATGGGCCGTAGGCCGGGGGCAGGATCCCAAGCTCTCTGGGTGGACCTCCTGCCCCCGGAAGCGGACGCAGAGGCAGGGTGGTCAGGATGGCCCACGCACGAGGCTGCTGTTTAAAGATGCGGGGACCTGACCATCAACCACAGGGGAGAGGAGCTGGTCGGCCGTGCATACACACGCCACGGGTTCCCTGTCCACCCGAGCGACCCGGGGGCAGGCGGATGCCCTCGAGGCTCTTCACGGCCCCCAGCCCTGCCGGGCCTGGCCCCGAGGTCCACAGGACCACGAGATCTGGAGCCCTGTCTTGTGCGTGGCCGCAGTGGGAGGCTGTGGGGTCACTCACGGGGCCAAGCTCCCAGGGGCGCGCGACACATCTGTCATCAGCAGTCCAGACCCTACCGCCCCCGAGGGCGCGGGAGCCGCCGCAGCGTCCCTCGGAGGTGGGTGCACGATGTCTTCCTCTTTCTTTGTGATGAGACCGTATGATCTTGCCTTATTTATTTCTAATCCCGTACAGCATTCACGGGCAAACAGCCTTTCGAGTAGGGTTCTCTCTAAATTATTTAAGATGCTCTGTAAATAGTGCACTGTTTCAGAGGACACCTGTTCACTCCCACCGAGAATGAGAACAGCTCCCCCACCCCCCCGTGCGAACGGCACACTTTGCCCAGATGTGTGGCGTCCCTAAGGCACCCTAAAGGTCCACTAAAGCGCCCCTGCTTGGGGAAGCCCCGCATGGGGAGGGGGAGGAGGCGTCACGTGTCCCTCGTGTGCCGCTTATGCCCAACCTCAGTACCGTAGAAGGCAGCCCCAAACTTCCAGACGCTTCCACGGACCGCCGGACCCCGGGGGCCCGCTGCACGGAGTATGCGTGCTGCAGCGTGGAGCATCCCCCCCCCCCACACATGAGGCCCCTCGAGGCTGCACGTTTGCCAGACCCCAGAGCCAACAGCGCTTCCAGACGCTTCTGTCTCCAGAAGCAATAACTAACTCTAACCTGCGGAGACAAGGCCGGTGCAAAGCCAATGGTGGTTCCAGCATAAGCCATGTGCACAAGTTTGCTCGCGTCCAACCACGCCGTGGGGGGGGGGGTGACAACCCTGTGGGCCCCCCCAGCTCCTCCTGCTGACCCAGCTCGACCCCGAGCTCTATGGGGTTTGCTGTCGGTGCCCTGGGCACAGGGAGCAGAGGGCCAGCCTCAGCCCCGTCAGTTGTCACCCTCGGGGTGAGAGCAGGTCTGTGCACACCTGTCACCCTCCTAACCTGTGTCAGTGCGCCCACGGGGTTCAGTGAGCGTCGGGGCCAGGACGCCCATCCCGCCTGCTGAGCCTGCTGGGTGTGTGGGCTCTGAGCCCCCGCAGGATCCAGCTCATAGGAATGCCGTTTCTCGACCTGTCGGCACCCAGGAGTAGTATGAACCCCCTCCTTTGTCCTGCTGTTCAAGAAGGAAGGGTCCTCTGGCCCTCGCTCTCGTGTGGACCCGGCTCCATTCCAGCGTGGGTTCCCGGGATTCCCCGAGTGGGGGGTCCTGCTCCGTCCGTGTGTGGCCGGCTCCGCCCACGACACGCATGCGCAGCTCGGGAGGCAGGCGCTCCCTAAGTGTGCACCTGCTGCCTCGCGGACTCCTGGCCTGGGGGAAGGCGGGCGCCCGGCCGCGTGGGAAGCAGGCGTGGGGGATGGAGGGTGCCCCGCCGCGTGGGAGGCGGGCTACGGGGCGCACCAAGCAGCCATGTAACTCCGCGGGTCACAGAGCACTGTCACCTGTAATTGTGAAGCATGCGGCCCTGTTGGCTCCATAGAAAGTCACCCCTGGAAACCGACTTGACCTGATATTGTAGTGACTTCAATTTAAAAAACGACAAAACTAGAAAAGCAACAAATCAACCTTCTTAGAGGAGGCTGATTTCAAAATGTTTGGTTGGTGAGATGACTAAGGGGCAAGGTGTGGCCGGCTGGAAGCTGGAGGCCATGGCCGCATCCCTGCGCCCCGGACAGCCTGTGGCCCCAGCCGCAGTGTGCTTTGAAAGGCGTGGGAGTTAGAGCCCTAAGACCCTCTGAGGGGATGTGGAGACCACGTGGGAAGGTGACCTCTCTTCTCACAGTGTGGGGGTTTGCATTTGCCCCCATGAAGCTTAGGCTGGGGTGGGTTGAAATCTCGTTCAGGGATTAGATTGCTAGGGATGGCCTGAGGACCCGCCCCCCCCGGAGGGCAGGGTGGGGACGAGGCTGATGGTCAGGAAGGCCCAGTTCGGCACAGTCTGAGGAATGAACTCCCCGCTGTGAATTGTGCCCAGACGCACTTGGGAGGTGGGGGGTTGGCGGTGACAGGCAGGCGCCTGGGGAGTGAGGAGGGGTCCCTCATTCTGTGCTGGGTGGCGAGGAGCCAGAGGCAGTCCCTGTGCCCAGAGACAGTGTGGGCCCCACAGCTGCGAATGGAGGGGTTCAGGGGTGGGTGTGCAGGGGCCCCAGAGCAGGAGGGACGGCCCGCTGTGGCCAGCAGCACGAGGCAGGGCCCCTTAGCCCCTCCGCACGCCCAGTGCCAGGCCCCACACTCTCGGGGCGCTCCTGGGGACGCCCCAGCTCCTGTGCGTGCACACTCGAGGCAGGTCCTGGGATGCTGGGGCGCGTGGGTCACCTCCTCGTCCAGCTCAGTGAAGTAAATGTGGTTTCAGAGGCCACATTTCGGGTCTAGACCTCCCTGAACAAGCTCATGGTAATGACTCCTACGTTCGCGTTTCTTAACTTTCCCTGAAAATCGTAATCCATCTGGTCCCCATCAGATCTGTTCACAGAGAGAAGCTGTACCTCTTCCGCTGGAGCTACGCTTCACTAACATCTGTGCGTGTGCACGTATGTGTATGTGTGCATGCATGATTTGTGGACGCACATGTTTGTGTGTGCACACGTGTGCACTGCGTGTTTGCACGCACACAACGGACATATGTGCACGTTTGTGTGCATGCATGTTTGCGCGAGCGTGCGTGTTCGTGTACATGCGTGTGCATGCATGGTTGTGTGCGCGCGCGCGTGTGCGCATGTGTATGTGTGTGCGTGCCAAATCTGGCGGGTGCGAGTGTTCTAGACACAACCCTTTATTCCCGTATGAGATCCGTGCACTCCTCTCTACTCCGCACTGGATTCCGTAGGTCCCGCGCTAAAGCCACAGGAGAGACCAGCAGTCGCTGGTGCATGTAGTGAAAATACATCCCTTCTGGAATTCTCCACGTGGCCACAAAGTAAGGGACCCACCATGACTAAGACCCATATCGACTTGGCAGCCCCCGGAGCACCTTGTCCACCTGTCACCTCCTGGCCACTTAGGGCCCCCACGGTGTCGGGAGGAATCTGGGGCTCAGAGAGGTTGTTGAGTCGAGCAGAGTCCCACAGCGCGAGGGGCAGGACCGAGCCTCGTGCCAGCCTGTCCCGAGCCCTTGGTTTTCCCTCCTACTCGGTGACTTTTTGCTGACACCGCGTTGGGTTTGCTGGAGCCCCCGCACTGATCTGCGCCCAGGGACCCACTGTGGTGGGGGGCTCTGGCAGGCTGCTTCGGAGTGTTGGCCCCACCGCCCGCCCCCGGGGGTGCCCCGGGAGCTCAGAACACGGTCCTCAGCAGTGGATCCCCAAGGACACTCAGAGCTAGCCTGAGAAGTCCCACCTTGTGTCACTTTCTATCCCAAATCTGTCATGCCTGGGAAAATCCAGACCCTCCTTCGGCAGGAAGGCTGGCTGCCCATGTCTCTCCACACGGCCTCTCTGGCATCAAACAGGGGAATGGGGGCCCCCAGAAGCCCCCAAACCATACACGCCTCCCCACGTATGTGGAGCCAGGTGGCCCCCCAAGTCCTGGTCCCAAGGCGCGGGAGCCCTGGAGGCTGTGGGTCGAGCGGGCCATCTCTGCTCCGTCTCGCCTGCTGGTCGATCCAGCCAGCGCCTCAGGCCACGGGCACAGTGCGGGCGGTCCGCGCCCCTTCCTGCAGGTCGGGGGACGGCCAAGGGCAGGTTTCCCGGAGAAACGCGTGGAAGGCGAGACAGGGGGTCGCGGAGGCTGGTAGGAAACTGGCAGCTTCCCCGGCCCAACTGCTTCGGCTCCGGGCAGCTCAGACCCCGTTCAGAAGTTCGGTTTGCAAACAGCTTGCATCGCCCCCTGAGAGCTGATGTTTGAACAGAGCGGTTGTCCTAGACCAACGCCCGAGAGAGCTGGGCGACTCGGGGGCTCCCTGAGCTCCTGTAGGGGTGTGTGGGGCGATCTGCAGGACCTCCACGCAGAGTGCCATGTCTGTGGGCTCGCGCTCCCCACGGCGCGGGCCACCGGCCCACCAACAGCCAGAACTGTTTCTTGCCTCCCACCAGCAGCCCCCCCACCAAGCCCCTGGGCCCCAGGAGAAGCACACGTCTCAGGGGACCGGTCCCCAGTTGTGGGGATCCCGAGGAAGCCTGCCGCCTCCTCTTGCACACACGGGGGCGCCTGCACTCCGGAGCGCCCATCCAGGAGGGGCGCGCGGTCTTGCCTTCCCCCTGTACAAACTGGGCTCGCACGCACGTGCACCCTGAATTGCATGTCCTGAGATCCCCACGTGTGTGAAACCCACTTTAAACTCGGAAACACGCAGCATGCACAGAGGGACGGGCCCGCCTTGGGCCATCTGCCGGCTGGCCGCAGAGCGTCCCCGCGACCCAGCGCAGCCTGGGGCTCCTGGCCTGTGTGGCCAGCGCCTGCACTGGCCATGCAGCGTCCCCCAGCCCGGACGCCCCCCGGCTCCGCCCCCCAGCCACACGATTGCACACCACCTTGCACAAGGAAGGTAACGTATCGATCGCGACCACCTTAGAGTAGCTTAATTCTCACCGAAAGTCAACCCAAAGCCCACCCCCGATTTTCTTGCCTCACCGAGAAAGACCGCATATGCCCTGCACCCTTCCGTGTCCTGCTGGGGGGTGGCCACGCCGCTCGGTGGGGTGCAGGGGGTGGTGGGCAGGGGGACACACTCGCCGCCCACGGAGCTCGCTCGAGAATGGTTCTGCAGACCCAGAACCAGGGCACGGGGTCAGAGTGACGGCAGCTCACGGTCACCGGGTAGCTTCTGTCGATAGATTTGTATAATCAATACGGGTCTATTTTTACGCCAGCCCACACTCTACCTTCCAGTCTCTTCCAAGATTGTTCGATCGAGACAAGTCACTGAATAATGGGTCCTATTTTTATTAACAAACCAGTGAACGGACTGAAATGTTAACGTGAATGTACATTTCTTAATTGCGACTTTTCTACTGAGTGTTTGCACTATACTTTCTGGAACCTTATTTAACAAAAATAAAGGAAAAAAATTGCTTGACTAAACCCTGCGGCCATTTTACTTGCAAACCATGGGGTCGTGTGGCCAGTGTGAAGGCGTGCCTTCCTCGGGGGAGACTGGGGTGCCCTCCAGCGTCGGCGGCTGTCCCCTGGGCCGGGCTCTGCTCTTCCTGTGACCGTGGGGAGGGAGGGGGGAGCGCGGGGGCCCGGCTTCTGCTCCCAACCAGACGCTCTGCGGAGGATGATTTGTCCTGCTTGTGGTTCTCAGACCGGTCTCGGACCAACCGGTCAGGGACTGTTGTTAAAGGCAGCCCAAGGGTGGACAGCAGGGGGGGGGCGGGCCATGGGCAGGCTGAGCCAGGACGGTCTCTAAAACCGGGCTCCACGAGGCCAAGGTCAGGCCAAGGTCAGGGCCTAGCAGAGAAGAGGCTGTGAGGCACCAGAGCAGAATGTCAGGGAGGGTTTGCCTACGGGCCACCCTCCACCAGGACACACCTAATGCCACCGTCCAGGGAAGCCCCCTCCCTCCCCAAGAGGGGGCGAGAGAAGCAGGGTTGGTGCAGGGACCACAGAGACCCCTGCTGGTGGGGAGGGGAAGGACCGGGCTGGACTCTGGGGAACACGAGCGTGTGGCACACGCTGTAGAGCCCAAGACCCCGTCAGCAGGGGAGGGATGGTGGAGGAGTTGCCAGGCTCTGCCTCCTCTTAGGGCGCTCTGAGCCCCAGGTTGAATTTCCAGCCCCCACTCACCAGGCATCTTCCCTTAGAGGTCCGGCAGATGCACCACAGGGAACGCAGCGCCCTGAGGGTGTGAGAGAGACCGTTCTTTCAAGCAATGGCTCCCCCAGTCATCGGGCTGCCAAGTCCAGTCTGCAGGGCGGGCGGCAGCTGGAGATGCAGGGAGGAGCTGATGTTGCATCCGACAGCCGCCTGGAGGAAGAATCCCCTCCTCCCCTGGGAGGACCTCAGGCATTTTTCTCTTAAGACCTTCAACTGATTAGACGAGGCCCACCCACATTATCGAGGGCGATCTGCTTTTACTCAAAGTCCACTGCTGGAAGCATTGATCTCATCCAAACCATACCTTCACCCTGACATCCAGACTGGCGTCTGACTAAACTGGGCCCAGCGGCCCAGCCAAGCTAACCCAAAATGAATCATCACAAACGTGGATCTTAGGTTCAAATAAAAGCAATCCAAAGTAAAGGAATTAAAAAGAAAAAAACCCTTATGAAAAGCATAACATCGCCAGAGAAACAGGGCATTTACAGAATTCTCCAAGCAAGGGCTACAACCAACCAGGGAACAGGTGGACGCTTGTCCCACAGATCCATCCATGAGAGAAACGCGCGGTGAGAACACGGAGGTGCCTTGTCACCTTTCCAGCTGGTATGTGTTTCATTTCTTTTTTCTTCGGGACGTGTTTCAAAAGCCATCATCAAACTAGCAAAGCTGCAGCGAGGGCCCCCAGGGACACCGCTCACGGGCCTCTGCGCCTTGCTGGGGAATACCGGCAGGGACCGGGCAGTGCCAACACCCTTTAACCGACAAAATGACTTACAGGACACTAACAAGATGGGTAGACATTAGTACAAAGCGCTCTGTGCCGACTTGTACAAACAAAACAGTTCTAAAGCTGACTCCAGATCCCACGCCCCCGTCCCCAATCCCGAGTGGGGTGCGGCATCCCCCTGCGTGAAACTCGGTGAGGTTACTGGGCGTGCCAGGCCCCACACGAGGGCGTGCCAGCCCTCGAGCAGGGATCTGGAGCACGGACAGGCTGGGTCACAGGCACAGGAATGGGCCTCCGGGTCCTGCACCCCCACCCTGAAGGAGCCGGGTTCCCCCTTTCTTGCCAAGATGAGCCGGGCGAGCACCTGATTGATGTCACCTGAGTGAGCCCAGGCGGAGGTAGTTTCCAGCCTTTGTTTCGCGGCAGAAGGAAAATTAAAACCCCAGGCGCTAAGACTTGAGTGGAAAACGATCCAAAAACCAGACGTCCGCAGCGCGGCCACCTGAGCCCCGGACGCGGGCACCCCCTCAGACCAGGTTTCTGACACGGTGACAAGGGCCGTGAACATCAAATACAGACACCCTGGATAAATAGCTTATTTTAGGAAGAAAACGTATGGTTTAGATAAAGATTAGATTAGAAGGGGATCCCTTCTCATTTCACGTTAAACAGAAACCGCACAAAGAGAGGCGTGCTCCGGGGGTCACTGGCTGCGGTGCGGGCACGTTCCTGAAGGTGACCCCGGGTCAGAGACCCCGCGGGGTCCCCGTCTGTGCAGCCTGAGTGCCGGTCTGAGGCTGCCCTCCCGCGCGCGCGCAGCCCAAGTCCCAAGGACACAGGGGTCACGGAGGCGGCTGGTGAGGACCGGACGCCCTCCCTGTGCACCACGTTCCGGCTTCGGGAACAGGACTTGTTCCTTCCTTGGGCTGCTTCCCCGCCACATCTTCGCGTGGCCAGAACACACTCACAACCCACGCTGTTTTGACAAATGCCCCTCAGGATTGCATTTCAAACACCAGCGAGAGGGCCTGTGCCCTCTGCTCGTATCTGCTCCTTTGCACAAACGTAGGAACCCGTTTTGCCGACACGCGGGGGAGAAAACGCAACGTGAATGTCTAGGAAAGTATCTTACGGACGAACCGCTTCCTTCTGCGCCCCTATAATTCCCAAGCTTTCAAGAACAAACTCCCCAAAGTCCCTCTGTCATGCCTTCCCCCTCCCTGGCCTCATCCCGCACCCGAATTTGTCACGGGCTGTGAGCAAGACAGGGAGGCCGCGTGGTGACGTGTCTGAGTCCCTTTGCGTCAGACACAGGCGCTCAGGAGAACCAGTCACTTGCTTCCGACGCTAAAGGTGCGAAGGATTTGCACTGACGAGTTCATTCCACGGCGTGCAATTCGAGGCACACTTTTTGCTTTATGCTTTTGTGTTATATTTGAAAAATTAGTAAACTTCTCATTTCCCTGATCCGATAATAAAGGTTATAACGAAGGAAGAGGTCAACGCGCTGGAGAGTGAGCTTGTGAAGGGAGAACGGCGTCGGGTCGCTCAGGCCTGCGCAAGCCCGCTGCACATAAATCTGCTCTTCGCACACGTCCGCACCAGCGGCAGGTGGCTTCGAAGCGACTCACCCAGTGACTGCAGCCCGTTGCCCCCACCATCCCCCAACCCCGGAAGGAGGACGGGCCTCCTTCCTTGTGGGAAACCTCCAAAGGCGGGGAGAGCCTGGTTCTTGACCTCACCGGCCCTGGGCCTCCACCGCGTCCTCCTGGGTCCGTCCGGTCTGTGATTCCGTTGGGGGTGCCCTGCGGTAGGGGTGCCTTCTCTCTCAGTCTAGCGGTAAGCTTGGTCTTCGTGCCTGAGAGCGAGGCCCCCGCCCTAGGCCTGGAGGGTCAGCCCTGGAGACCTGCCAAGGGAGGGCTGGGAACAAACGCTCTCTTCTTGTTTTCAGAAGGAAAAAACAAAAAACAAAACAGAAAACAAAGCACCAAGCACTTTTAAATAAAGTGGGGGATGAACACATGCATAAGGGGAAAATCGGGCTCCGCGTTGATAACCGCACAGCGTCCCCACGGGACCTGAGCTGCCTGGCGAGCCCGGAGGCTGCTGTGGGTTTTCTGCACGAACCGGTGTGCCCCCCCGCAACCCTCCACCACCCGAGCATGGAAGTGTGACCAGCTTTGCGGCGGGGTGGCGGGGGGGACCCCAGCGGGGCACAGGCACGGGGCAGAGAGGTCCGGTGCCACTGCCGGGGGATGGGGTGGGGGGGTGGATTCCTCACCCCATCCCCACCCCCACTGAAAACCAGTGCCCGGAAGCCACCAGAACCGCTTCCCGCTTGGAGTCCCAGGTCTGACTCCCCAGAATGGCATCCGGAGCCCGCTGGGGGTGCGGCCCCAGCCCTGTGTGGGCGGCTGGGTCACCACGCTCCCTGGTCTCTACGTGCAAAACGTCATCCTGTTCCCAGGGTTGCACTGGGGAGGCTGGCTGGGTTGTGGGCACCCCCAGGGTGGTGCGGTTGGCATCCACGTCACCTGTTGGCTCCCGCTCCCTGTGTGCCCTGCGCTCTGGTGGCGCCTTCGAGGACGGCGACAACTGCCCCCCCCCTGCGCCCTTCCCACCCCTCCCCCTGCATGGAGAAGCTCCTCACGGGGAGGGCGGGGGTCCAAGCGGGACCTGGACAAGCCCTGGGGAGGGCTGCGGTTTGCAGGAGGATAGACAGAGGGCCGGACGAGTCAGCGAGGCCGAGGTGGGCGCTCCAGAGCCCGTCAGCCCCTGGCCCCGGCCGTGAGGGTCAGTCGTCATCGTCGATGGTGAGCTCGTGCTGAGTGGCCTCCTCGATGTCCTGAAGCAGGCGGATTTCCCACTGCCTCACGCGCTCCATCTGCGGAGGGAAGGCATCTCTGAGAAGGCCCACGTGCAGGAACACCTGCTCACGGCTGCCCGTGGACAGAAGAGGCCCACACGGGCGCCCGCCCCTCCCCACCCCTGCCCCTCGGCTCTCGGGCACCCCTGCTTCCGCGCGCCGGGCACACAACCGCACCACGGAGCGCCAACGCCCCGGAGGGCCAAGTGTGTGTGGGCACCGGAGAGGTGGCTAAGGACCCAGGGAAGAGGGTCTGACGAGGCGGAGAGGAGGCCCGAGGGCTCGGGACAGGGACAGGGACACGGAGGGCCAGCCGGGGGTGTGTCGGGAACTTCCCTCGGGGCGGAGCAGACAGGGGTCTTCCCAGGCTGCGGCTGGGGGTGGGGGACACGGGGCAGGAGGAGCCCTGCTCCCGACCGAGACGAGGCCTTGGCCTCACAGAAACCAGAGCGGGGGGCAGGGGGGCTGAGCCAGACCACACAGGGCGTCTGCAGGGGCCCGACCACAGAGGACAGGGTTGGCGGTGGAAGGAAAGACTGGAGTCCTCAGCCCCCCATGGCGGGTCCCCCCCACATTGAGGCCCTCCGAAAAGCCTGAAAGTGTAAAAAACAGAAGCAAACTCTGGTGGGGGGAGGCAAAGGAGGACCAGGAGAAGCTGGTGCTGCCTGCAGGGGTGTGGGCGCTGGCCGAGCCGGGCGAGCAGGGCTGGGGAGGGGCCGCGAGGGAGCACGTGGACCCCTCTCTGAGCCCGGAGCAGGCAGAGCGGCTGGGAGCCCGACGCCTGCGCGAGGGGCCCCGAGGGCCCAGGGGCTGCCCCTCCGCGGGACGGTCTCCACTACACAGCGAGACGCCCGGACCCCTTCCCTTCGTCAGCTCTGGAACATTCCAGCCCCACTCCCGCCTCTCCTGGCAGCAGGTGGGAACATCAGCCCACGGGGACCGGGCACTAAGGAGGCACCTGGGGCTCGGGGGGCGGCCCCGCACAGGGAACCCCCCCCCAGGAACGCAGGCGGAGCTGCGGGCAGCTCTGCAGGGCCTGGATGGCCGCTATGACCAGCCACGGCCACAGACAGCGCGCTGGAAGGGGGCTCAGGAAACCCCACCCCCCCAGCAGCGCCCCAGAGGTGCGAGTGAGACCAAGCAGAGAGGTCTGGAGGGCCAGCGGGAGAGTCGAGGCATCCTGTGGTGACCTTGGAAAGCAGATTCCAGCGTCCCTCCCAGGAGCAGAGGAGGGGCGAGAAAAGAAAGAAGAAACGGAAAGAAGCCCAGCAGGCTGCGCCACACCTGACTTCCCCGGAGTCCCAGCAGGTGGAGCGGAGCCGCGGGCCTCAGAGACCACAGAGGGAGGGGTGGAGATTTCCCAGAGGGAACCGCCAGGCCCACGGGCGCCCAGCCCACGAGCCAGGCCATCCACCACACACCTCTGGCTAGCAGACCTGGACAGCCGGGGTCAGCCTTGGCCCCAAGTGAGGGGCAAGATGGAAGTCCCCTAGCAATCCCTCAGAACCTTCTAGAACCACAGAGTATCACAGGAGAGGGTGAAGGAGCTGAGGGGCCCGGGAAGCAGAGCTCAGAGCAGGAGAGGGGCTCTGGGGGCCAGGGGAGCATGGAGGGAGGCCCCGGGTCTGCTCTGAGAGGAAAGAGCAAACAGCTTTCTGGGCCCACCTGCCTCCCCCTGAGAAGACCAGGAGGGTTTGCAGGAGCTTGGGGAGCAGATGGGCACTAGGGGGGCACAGGAGCGCCACACAGGGTCACGTGACCCCTCAGAGCAGATGGGGCAGGACCAGGGTATCAGAAAGGCCTGATGTGAAGGAAGGGAAGCTGCCCCCTCTCTCAGGGGTCACCAGCCGCCTCCACGGGACCCTGAGCCCCGGATGGGGATGGGGTTGGGGACTGGTCAGGAACATAGCCAGGGACAGAGTTGGGGTCAGGGTTGGGTCAGGGACAGGGTCAGGGACAGAGTTGACTTGGGGACACAGTCAGGGACATGGCTGGGGTCAGACTTGGGTCAGGGACAGGTTCAGAGTTGGGTCAGGGACAGGGTCAGGGACAGGGTTGACTTAGGGACACAGTCAGGGACAGGGCTGGGGTCAGAGTTGGGTCAGGGACAGGTTCAGGGTTGGAGTCAGGGACAGGGTCAGGGGCAAGTTTGGGTCAGGGACAAGGCTGGGGTCAGGGTTGGGTCAAGGACAGGGTTGGCGACACACCCAGGGTCAGGGCTGGGTCAGGGACAGGGTCGGGGACAAGGTTAGGGTCGGGGTTGGGTCAGGGATTGGATTGGGGACACAGGGACAGGGCTGGGGTCAGAGTTGGGTCAGGGACTGGTCAGGGACAAGGTCGGGGACAAGGCTGGGGTCGGGGTTGGGTCAAGGACAGGGTCAGGGACACAGCCAGGGTCAGGGACAGGGTTGAGGACAGTCGTACCACAGCCTCCAGCTTCTTCAGGTCCCGTCTCCTCCTCCCCGGCGTGTTGGGGATCCCGGGCAACTCCCGGGCTCGAGGCCCGCTCTCTGCTCCGTGGGACGTGGCTCTCGGCTGCTGCTGCCAGGTGACAGTGGCCCGTGTGGGCAGATCTTCCTCGGGAGCCCAAGGGTCTGGGTTGGGCCCTGGCTGCCCACTGGCCGCCCCGGAGGCCCGGATGTTAGAAAGCCGCGGGGTCCAGAGCGCGGCCGGGGGGTTCCAGGAGAGACGTGCAGGCAGCGGGGACCCAGCCTCGGGGCCCTGTCCCGGGTGGGAGGGGACGCAGCCTGCTGGCCTCCTGCGCAGGCTGGGGGAGGCTTCCTGCGGGGTGCTGTGCTTTAGGACCTTTCTCAAGGGCAGCCGAGTCCTCAGGGAAGAAGGGGTCTCGTCTTCCTCAGAGGAGCTCAGCCCAGAAACCTGTCAAGACAGAACACAGATGTCAGCTCCCTAGAAAGTCCCGGCAGGAGCCTTGGGATGGACTCCAGAGCCCATCGGCCACGTCCTCCTTGTCGTCCTCGTAAGCCTCGGCCTCTGCCCTGGGCACAGAGCCCCCAGCCATGCCCCGGGTGGGAGCGAGCCACCCAGAGCGCGCTCCCGCTGTGCCTGCCTTCCCATCCAAGTGCCTGCTCTATATTTTGGTCTTAAAAGCAAACATTGATCCGAAACGTGGTGTCTTAATGATGGAATTAAAAAGTGGTTTTCAGGTAAAAAAACAAAACAAAACAAAAAAACCCACTTTTTTTTTTCAGGAGAAAACTGTAAAATGTCAGTGAAATCATCTTGACATCTACGCTCAACATAAAAGCGCAGAGCAGCGGGCGGACGCAGCTGCCCTCTGTCTGGAGCGCATGGCGAGTCGGGCAGGGGTGCGGGCACTGAGCGTCCCGCTCCCGAGCCCCCGATCTCAAACCCCTGGATCCCGAACCCCAGGCTTGTCATCATAAGGTCAGGATCTCCACGGTGCTCCTTGACTCCTTGAAAAGTTGCCGTGTCAAAACGACGTGACAGATTTAGCATCTTGTTTTTTGAAAGAAGCTCTCATGTGTCTTTTAAAGAGGGATTAATCCACGCTGTCAATCAACGTTGGGGTGCATGGAGCCAGTCCCCTCCCGGTCCAGGTAGCTTTCAAAGGAATGCTGAATTTATGTCAAATGCCACGGATGGGATGGGGGAAAGAATTTGCAAAGTACAAATCCAACCAGGGGATGATATCCAAAGTACGCAAGGAATTCACACAAGTCGATAGTGAAAACCCAAGTAATCCAGTTAAAACATGGGCAAAAGACGTGGACACACATTTCTCGAAAGAACACATCCAGGTGGCCGACGGACCCATGAGAAGATGCCCCACGTCGCTCGGCCTCAGGGAAATGCAACTCAAAACCACAACGAGGTGCTGCCTCACACCCATCAGAATGGCTGAAGCCGACACCCCAGAAACAGCAGGTGCTGGCGAGGATGCCGAGAAAGGGGACCCCTCGTGCACTGTTGGTGGGGATGCAAAATGGTGCAGCGGTCCAGACAACAGTATGGAGGGTCCTCAAAAAAATGAAAAATGGGAATCTCACGGGACCCAGTGATTCCGCTTCCGGGCATTTAGCCGCAGGGAAGGAAACCATCGTTCTGCAAAGGCGCCGAGCGGCCGTGCCACCACGTTCCCTGCAGCCTCGCTCACGATGAACCGCCACGCTTTGCTGAATCCCACTCCCACGGGACCGTCTCACGCACCTGCTTGCCGGCGGGAACAGCCGTTTCTGGTGACGGTGGCCGTTGCGGGCAATGCTTTGCAAACTATTAAGAAAGCCATTGTCACGCATGGTGCAGGAGGGACTGGAAATTTTCTCCAACAACAAGTAGATACAAGTATGGAGATGGAGCGATTGGGATGCTCCCGGAAGCCCGCAGTCTTGGCGGCTGCCTGTCACCTTGCTTCCGCCCGGGGTGAGGACAGTGCCGCCTGTCCCTGGAGGGCACTACCCAGGGGTTTTCCTTGAATTCCTGCTGTGCATCTGCGCCCGAAGGGATGTATCTGGTAGCGTGTTTTGGGGGAGGCACAGCTGAAAAGCATATTAATGATGTGAAGTAATAAAGGGCTAAACCTCTCTCAGAACCAAGAACAGATGCACATGTTGCCTTAAACGTGAGCCTCGTCGGGGATGCGACAAGGCCGTGGGAAAGCGTCTTCACCGGTGTTCGCTGCCTAACGAGAGGGGCGTAAGACAGAGACACGGGCGGTTTCTGTGGGTGGGGAGCTTGGGGTCCCCCGCGGGGCTGCTGTCAACCTCGAACACTAGAAAGTCCGATGTCAGCCTTCCCGCAGTCCGGCTCCCCGAGGTGGCTAGCGTTAAAAAAAAAAAAAAAAAAGTGGAATGCACGTCCTGTGTACAAAAGGAGCTTATGTTTCACTACTGGAATCCGGACACGCATGGCTGTGTGGCTTGTCACCACATCGACAATGGGCCACATCCCTGACCCCGAACAAAGCACGTCAAGTCGCTTATGGGAAATACAAGAGCAGAGTTAGGGGGTTAAATCCCCCGAAGGGCTGAGAGGCGGGCCAGGCAGACAAGGTCCGCCAGTGCGGTCTGGCGGGAAGGGGGTGTTGGTCCCGGAAACGCGTTCGGTGGAGCGTGCCGGAACGTTGGCAGTCGGACCCCAGCGAGATCTCGAGCGTTCTCCCGATGGGGGTGTGCCATCGGCAGGCCGCGGGGGGCAGTGCCAGCCCAGCTGAAACCGAAAACGGGCCTGGCTGCATGGACGGACCGGCCGGACTGTCCCTAGGGGAGTCTCCAAGCCCCGGGGCCCGAAAGCCAGACAGGAGTGCCCTGCTTGCGGGGGGCGGGGGGTTCATTCCAGAGCCAATGCGGTGTGGCTCCCTGGGTGCTCTTGGTACAATGTTTCCCTTCGCAAAACCTTTAGAAACTGATGGACGTGGCTCCAGCCACCCTGAAGAGCTGGATTCCCTCCGGGGAAGGAGTCAGATCAGAAAGGGACCAAGAGTTTCCCGGATGACTGCGCGGTCCCCAGCCTCGCGGGCGTGTTCTGACTTTGGCTTTCCAGCAGGTGGGCAGTGGGATGACTCTGATGGGCATTGCTTTCACGAAGAGGGCTGGGGAGCATCTTACCCCTGACTTACCGCCGACTTACCGCGTATACATCGTCCTTGCCGGCTGAAGGTCCAAGACCTGCGGTGCCCTGTCAGCAAGAAGCAAACAGAATCAGCTCGCTTATTAACAGACCGGCCCTGGGTCCAAAAGCGCATTCGGCTCCGCACCATCTGCAGGAGGCTGCCCTGCAGCAGACAAAGGGCTTCGGCACAATCTAGAGCATTAGGGCAGCATAGATACCCCACGGATGGGGGGCTGTGGGAACAGTGGAGTGCCTCTGCCGTTACCACTGGAAGGGGCCAAGTTCAAGGGAAAATACACTGGATGAGTCCCCCAAACAAAAGCACAGTGTGATAAAAAATAAAAGTCTAAAGTTTGCCTGCTTTGAGTACCTTTGGTCCAGATACCATGGCATCAGCAAAAAGCAAAATCCACAGAGAAATACGGAGAAACAGAAAGAAGCTAAGAATTGAGGCTACTTCACAGTGTTGGGTTTTTTTTCTTTTTTTCTTTCTCTCTCTTTTTTTTTTTTTTTTCTGAGCCTGTGGTAGATCGAAGAGAAAAAGAAGAGAAACGATCCAAATCCCACGGAAGACCATTGGCGCTTATAAAGGGAGACAAAGTCATTCTACTTCCAAGAGGGACCAGGCTCAGCACGGGGGCGGGGGGGGGCGGGGGGGGGGTGTGCACCAGGTGGGGCGAGGGGACAGGAGCGTGTTTTCTGCATAGCAGGAGCTACCTTAAACTAATTTGTGGAAGGGAACTGAGAGCCAGTGCACAATTAAATGTTACATAAGAACAATCTGAGGGGTGCCTGGGTGGCTCCGTGGGTTAAGCATCTGCCTTCACTTCTGGTCTCAGGGTCGTGGGATCGAGTCCCGCATGGGGCTCCCTGCTCAGCGGGGAGCTTGCTTCTCCCTTCCTCCCACTTCCCCCTGCTTGTGCTCATTGTCTCTGTCAAATGAATAAAATAAAATCTTTAAGAACAACTTGATACATTTTTGATAGAATCATACTGTAGCACTGACAGCTTACAGAGAGAACCGTGTGGTTTTTCAGATAATAGCACAAACAATGCAGATGTACATCTGGGAAAAGTATATGGGGACAGATGGGTTTTTTAAATGAGCAGAGAAGGGAGTTTTCTTGCATGGCGTGCTGTTACTCCAATGGGTCGGCCATTTAGAAAAAAAAAAATGTAGCAAAGCCACATCTCTACCTTCATGCCCTACATGAAAATAAATTACAAGGGACCCAATATGATACTCTTTAAGATTCAGATTGCTAAAAAGAAACAATAATTCTTTAAAAAATTGGAAACAAGTTGGATTCTCACGCCCACCCAGATAAATTCCAATTGCATAGAAGATACAACTGTGGTGAGACGTGACATGAAATGGGGTTGCTGATGTCAAAGGGTTTAGCTGGGGCTGGGGGGAACCATCAGCAGGGGGGCTCCCCCTCGGTGAAACCAGGAACTTTGAAATCGGCCAAACCTCTCGTACCCCGAGCCCCTGCAACCTGCTACTGGAGATTTGGTCCAATTTTGTTCCGCCAACCCGATTTTTCCGCTGCCAACTCCAGTTAAAATTCTTTCTCAGCAACATATACAAACATTCCCTGTTGTCTTTAAAAACCTCTGAGTTTTGTCCCCTAAGGGGACACAATTTGGGCTGCTCCCTGAACTGCCATCCTGAGACGCCCCCCTGTCAACATTCTGTTCTAGGTCAGTCCTGCTTCTGACGAAGGTACAAGCACAGAGCTCTCAAGGCGCTGGAAGGAAACGGGGGTGGCTTCCTCTGCAAACTGGTCAGAAGTAAGGCTTTCAAACCATAATTCATGACACAGAAGCCACGAAGGAAAATACATTGAAATAAATATAAAACTTTACACTTCTGTGAAGAAAAACAGATGATATACTCCGTGGCAACAGACGGCCCACAGTTCCTATAAAAGATTGACAAGAGGCTAATATTCCTCCAACCCAGGAGAAAAAACACAACCCAACAGATAAATACGCAAGGACCCTTAATGGGTTGTTTTGTTTTTTTTTTTTTTCCTAAAATATCAAATGTTTTTCTAATATACTGGTAAGATGTCTATGTTTTGGGAACCCGCTCTCCCCCCACCCAAACTGAGGGAAAATGAGGATCTAATGTTCTAGAAGAGGCTAAAAGTAACATAAGGTTATGGTGGGGGCTGGGGGGGTGTGCAGGGGCCACTGCACTCCTGCTCAGCCCTTTTATTTTGACTCTTAGGATACAAATGAAGGAGGGAGAAAGAAGGTCCCTCCTGTCACGGGGAGACTTGAGAAGACCTGGGCAGCCCCCCTGGCTGGGCTGGGAAGTGGTTTGGGGGGGCTTCCGAAGCCCAAGGCTCTGAAACTCCCCCCTGGGGACCCTACCAGTCCTGCGCCCCGCTTTTCCTTGTGCATATGGAGCAGGTATCTCCAGGGCTCCCCTCCTGCTCCTGGTGCTGGCCCCCTGTCCCCTTCCCACCCCCCCGCCCGCCCCCAAAGGCCACACTGGACGGGGGCGCCCCCCCCCCCCCGCAGGACAGGCTGGGGAGCGGAGGGAAAAGGGGAGGGAGGGTGTGTGTGTGCAGGACGCAGAACCGCACTCGTGTCCAGGGAGGGGGTGTCGGTTCCCCACACCAGGGCAGGCGGCCAGTGGTACCTGTGTCCCGGGCTCCATCCCGCCTCCACGCGAGGACGCGGCTGCCGCCCCCCAAGCCGGCGCCCAGAAGCCCCCGCGGCGCCGCCCCGCAGGCCAGGTTGGTGAACGCGACCCCACCTGTGCTCAGCCTGCACCTGGCGCTCCTAGGCGCGCAGGCGCAGGGCGGAGTGTGGGCGGGGCGAGCCCTGAGGGTCTCCACCTGGTGGGTTCCCACGCGCACCTGCGTTGTGTTTCCGGCCTTCCCGAGGTGGCGCTGGGGACCCCGTGGACGCCCAGACCTTAGCCATCCACGTGCGCGCCTGCGTGCCAAACGGTCTACCTGCCTCTTCCCGACAAGCTAAAGGAGTGGAGACCATCACCCCAGCCTCGCACCCAAGGCAAGGCTCGTGTCCCCGTGTCCCCGTGTCCAGCGGCAGGGAGCCGAGAGTGACTCACAGCTGTCGGACTCCCAAAGCACCTGACCAGCGTCTTAACATATCGTTAGAGAACAACAATTTTAAAAAAAAGTCCCGCCTGGTACAGTGTGCCCATTTCCAGACGGGGAAAGTGAGGGCCCCAGTGCACAAGAGTTTGTTCCAAGTCCCCCAGGAAGCCAGCTGGGGCTGCCTTGACGACATCCCAGGGTCCTGCTGTTTCCTCACCGTGTCAGGCCCTCTGAAGGTCCCCTGCGCTCCCGACCCCAGCGTCCCCCTGACCTCCTGGCATTCAGGCACACCGCTCTGAGTGTAGCATACGGCTCTTTTGTTTGTGTTCGCGGCTAAAAACAATTTCGAAATCTGCAGTGTGTGCCTAGGGTCACGTTAGTCGGGCACACCAACATCATCTGCCACCAGCACCCTTCACTGCCGCCGTGGGCAGCGCTCTGCCGGGAAGCGTGGGAATCTGGGCATGCGCGGGGTCCCGCCGGGGCGCGGGGCCGGACTGCAGAGGCCTTGGCCCCATACGGTGCCCCTGGTCCCCGCTGGGAGCCCAGCATGTTCCTAGAGCGGGGCTCAAGGAGGCTGTGCGCCGGGAGCTGGACGCCTTCCGCTGGGCAGAGGCTGACTTCAGGCATGACTCGAATCCAAGTCGTAGATGCACACATGCGTGCTGGTCTGCCGCCGGGAGACCCGCGTCGCAGGTACAAGTAATGCTCTTGCGGCAGCGAAGTCCGGCTCAGAGCCGGGCTCTTGTCAGGTTGCAGGCGCGGGCTTGGACGAGACATGCAGAGATGGCCCGAAACAGTGACAGCGCACCACTGGGCTTGAAGATCAGGTTCGGGGGATGCCCAGGAGCGCTTGGCACGCGGGAAGTACCCAGCAGCTGGTGGCATCGGCATCCGTCCGCTATACCTACTTATCTTCCGTCAGCGTTTCCTGTCCACCTCCCGCTGGGGCTTTCAGACCTCCGGCAAAGCAAACTGTCGATTGTTTCTGCATTGGATATGCACTTTTATTTTCTGTATATTACAATGTTTTGGCATCTCAAGACCTTTCTGGATGGGGAGAGGCTGCCCCGCGTGGGGTTAGCCAATCCTTGAAGATAAAGAAGGACCCAGCGGGGCGCATGCCTTCCTTATGGGAACCAAGCAGCCCAGAGCCATACCTCCTCCATCTGGACCCAGCAGCCAGGTGCCAGGCAAGTAGGGATACCCTATAGCTTACACACCGTTGGAATTATTCAAGGTAGCCAGTGCTAAGCAGCTCGTGCTGCCCTGCTCTGCCTTTCCCACGGAAACCCCGGTAAAGGCTGTGGCCAGCCCTCCTCCCGCTTCTGCCTCCTGACCACCCTGGTGCCTCCCCCTGGCCCCGCATGGCGTGCATTGCCTCCTGTCCTCGCGACCTGGAATATAATTAACTTTCCTTCTAAGCCCCAAACCTATCTAGTCCAGGGTCCCCTTGACTTTACTATCCCATCCCCAGCACCTATATTCCTAGACCAAATTCTACACAACCAGTTTGCCCAAGGTTGTATCTAACCTCAGTTTGTAAATAGGAGGCTAACGACTGGCACTTTTTATAAACCATTACAGAAAAGAAAAGAAAAACTTGTAAATTTCATTAATAATTAAATAAGTACAAAACATGGTAGCACAAGTACTGCTTTAAATGTATTAACATTAGTATAGATAAACTGTCAAAATAGCTTCCAAGACAGAAAGTTCCAGATTCGCTGGTAAATCCTACTGAACATATAAGAAAAAAATTATGCCAATTCTTTGCAATCTCTACCAGAAGATAGAAGCAGTTTAGATGGGTTAATTCCTAACCCATCATTTAGGCCAGCATTACCATAATACCAAAAATAGATGGAGACATTACAAGAAAGGAAAACTACAGATCAAAATCTTTCGTGAACATAGATTAAAAAACCCTCAAAATATTAACAAATCAAATCCAACAATGTATAAAATAATGATATGCCATGACCAAGTGAGATTCATTCCAGGGGTGCAAAGCTGGTTAAAAAAAGAGTTCAGGGCGCCTGGGTGGCTTGGTTGGTTGAGCAACTGCCTTCAGCTCAGGTCATGATCCTTGAGTTCAGGGGTTCGAGTCCCACATCGGGCTCCCAGCTCCGCGGGGAGTCTGCTTCTTCCTCTGACCTTCTCTCCTCTCATGCTCTCTCTCACTTTCTCTGTCTCTCAAATAAATAAATAAATAATCTAAAAAAAAAAAGCCATGACTGTCACTGGCATGAACGGAAAGGAGAAAAATATAATTATTTAAAAAAAAAAAAGAGTTAAAAATCATCCATTGTAACCCATCACATCAAGCTAAAGAAATATCACATGATATCCTGCCAATAGAGGCAGAAAAACCATTCGACAAAATCCAATATGTATTCATAATAAAAACTCAATAAACTATGAACACAGGAGCACTTCCTCAACTTGATAAAGAATACCGATAAAAACCTAAGTAAAATGGTGAGAATCTTGAAGCTTTCCCACGAAGTTCAAAACAAGACAAGGATGTCCCCTCTCACCAGTGCTTTTTAATATCATGGTAGGAGTCCTAGCTGATGCAATAAGACAAGAAAAGGAAATAAAATGTATACTGATTGGTAAGGAGTACATAAAATTGTCCTTGCCAATGACAAAAATAATCAGTGAAAATACTCCTGGAACTAATGTGATTAAAGCAAAGTTGTAGGATACTAGGATATGGAGTCAATCCTTTTTGAATACACCAATAATGAGTAAGTGGAATTTGAAGTTAAAAACTTAAATTAGCACCCCCAAAATGAAGTATTTGTGTATAAGTATAACAAAATATGTACAAGAGCTATATGAAAAACCATTAGACTAATGGGTGATCTCACATAAGAACTGAGTAAACCGAGAGATGTCCCTTGTTCGTGGATAGAAAGACTCAATTTTCTCAAGATGTCAGTTCTTCTCAACTTGATGTAGAGATTCGGTGTGATCCCAATCGAAATTGCAGTACGTTATTTTGTAGATATCGATAAACTGATTCTCAAGTTTAAAAAAGAGGCAAAAGACCCAGAATAGCCAATGTGATATTGAAGAACAAAGTGAGAGGACTGACACTACCTGACTTCAAGACTTACTGTAGGGCGCCTGGGTGGCTCAGTTGGTTAAGCGACTGCCTTCGACTCAGGTCATGATCCCAGAGTCCTGGGATCGAGTCCCACATCGGGCTCCCCGCTCCGCAGGGAGTCTGCTTCTCCCTCTGACCTCCTCCCCTCTCATGCTCTTTCTCACTCTCTCTATCTCAAATAAATAAAATCTTTTTTTAAAAAAAAGACTTACTGTAAATCTAGGGTATTGTAATATATGAATCTATAGCACAGAGAGAGATATTGGTAATAAATAGACCAACAGAGCAATGGTACAGCTTAGAGAGCCCAGAAATAGAGTCACATAGATATAGACAGGTGGTCTTGGACAAGCAAAGATAATACAATGGAGAGATTATGTTTTAACAAATCACACCAGGACAACTGGACATCCACGTGCAAAGAAATGACCCTGGACGCACACCTTACGCCGTTCACAAAAATTAAGTCACACGGATCATGGGCTTAAGTGGAAAATGAAAAGCCAATCAACTCTGAGAAGACAACATGGGGGAAAACCCAGATCGCCCTGGATGTGGTGATGGGTTTTTCGATGCCAAATGCGTGATCCATGAAAGCAAAAGTGTAGAAGCCGGACATCAGTATGATTTAAAACTTCTGATCTGTGAAAGAAAATGTAAAGAGAATAGAAGAAAAGCCACAGACTGGGAGAAAATATTTACAAAAGATGAATCTGATAAAGGACTGTTATCTAAAATGTTAAAAGGACTCTTAAAACTCAAAAGCAACAAAACAAACAACCTGATTAATAAATGGCCAAAGGCCTTAACGGTAACCGTCCCCAAAGAAGAAAAACAGATAGCAAATAAGCACATGAAAAATTGCTCCACATCATACGTCATCTGGGGAATGCAAGTTAAAACAAGGAGATACAAGTAAACACCTATTAGAATGGCCAAAACCAAGATACTATCAACGCTAAATGGGGAGGAACATGTGATGCCTCTTGTGATGTGACCAAGGTGACAGTACCCCCGATGTCATATATCACGTCCACGCTCCCCATGATGTAGGGGAGACACCCCAGCATGAGGTCCACGCTGGGACATAGGGGAGATGCCCCCGTGACGTCCACGCTGGGACATAGAGGAGATGCCCCCATGACATCCGTGCTGGGAGTAGGGGAGACACCCTTGGGACGTGTGTGCTGTGATGTATGGGAGACGCCCCCTTGACGTCCGGACTGTGACGTAGGGGAGACGCCCTCGTGACGTCCCCGCTGGGACGTAGGGGAGACACCCTTGGGACGTCTGTGCTGTGACGTATGGGAGACGCCCCCTTGACGTCCGGACTGTGACGTAAGGGAGACGCCCTCATGACGTCCACGCTGGAACGTAAGGGAGACGCCCCCCATGACGTCCGTGCTGGGATGTAGGTTAGACACCCAGCATTACATGCAAGAGATTGTAATAGAGGACATCCCCCCCCTTTTCTGCGCATGGTCCTTGCCCCCTGAGCAGCTCACAGACTAGGCCGAGCTGTGTCGCCCCCTGCCTGGTGGGCACCAGTGCAGTCCGTTGTTGCCGCCTCTGGAGGTGGGGGAGGCCTCGCTGCCCCATGGGTGGTTCGTTGGGTTGGGGAGGGTATCCTGGCAATGGAGATTGGCTAATGGTTGGCCAACACGTTAGTGAGCAGGTGCAGAGAGCAGCCCCCCCTTTAGGCATCAGAGCGGGGACCCCCTCCACCGAGCCCTGCCCAGAAGGTCCCCAGGCCAGTCTGGTGGAGCACATTCCCCTCTCCCGACCAGCTGACGAGACCGCAGACCTCATCTCCAGGAGACGATCATCAACGCTCAACCACACGAACCCTGCCTGAGAGCCGAGCAGGAACCAGGGCCCGACTCTCCTGGGTGCACCTGTTTCTTTATACGCGGGGCAGAGAAGAGCGTAGTGGCCCGTGGGACTCCGTCTGGGGAGCACGGAGACGGAGGCGGGCACCAGTCCGCTCTTGCAGAGTTCTGCCCATCACCCACCTGCTGCCATGCCTCTCCATCGCCCCCTCCCCAGCGTCCACCTGGTTCTTGCAGGCTGGCCTTCAGCAGGCGTGGAGGAGGATGTGCTGAACCCGCAGCTCAAGCAGGAGCAGGCCTCGGGGTCCCCGGGAGCTTGGGCACCCTCTTCAGAGCTCACCAGTCAGGGTCCGGGTGCAGCCGCGAATGGGCCTCTCTCTCCCCAGGCGCCGGGTGACGTGAGGCTGGCTAAGCCGTGACACTGGGGACATAGGATCAGGCGAAGGTCAAGGGAATGGACATACATGGGCACCCCCATGTGCCCGGCACTTGGCATCCCAACCCCCACAGCGCCCTGGATTGCGCATGCGGTCGGGTGGCCCCATGATATGGAGGGAGGCCCCGTCTTTCCCCGGGGTGTGCCCCTCGGGCCCTGGCCCCACGCTCGCCCGCGAGCCCCTGGGTCTAGGATCTGGGCTGTGTGGTCGTGACGGGAGCGAGGCTACTTCCCCGCTTGGATCAGTGGGAGAGTGGTCGTGCCTTCAGTCTGAGGACGGTGCCCTTCGTCCCTCGGGGGACGGGGCAGCCACTGGGCGCTTGCACGGATTTACATCACCCTGATGTTGATCGAGGAACAGGACACATCTTTGTGTTATTCCCCCCCCCCGGGGTAAAAACAGCTTCCCTCCCTCAGAGGGGCCTCGGGATTACAGCATTCCCTCCCTTTGAAGGTTTGACTTCGCCCTTGACCCTTGCATTGTTTTTTAGAGCTCCGATTGCCCAATTTCCCCGTGGCCGGTGAGTAAGTGGCACACCGTGTGCGGGCGGAACTGGGCCCACCGGGTGGCGGGAGGGCCTGTGCGGTTTCATCATCTGGAGACGTCCCCCACCTCTGCCCATAGTGGCCACGCGGCCGCGGGATGCCGCTCAGGATGGTGGAGGCAACGGCAACGGCCCCTTTATTCGGGGCTCCCAGTGCCCTCTCACGGGCCAGGTAACAGGCCCGGGGAGGTGGTATGAGGGGCCAGGACGTGGAAATTCAAGGTGCCAACACAGGCGGGCTAGCCCGGCAGGCCCCGGGCCTCCCCGACCTGCCCCTGTCCCCCCGAGTCCTACACACAGCAGGTGACCCCCGTCCCAGCAGCTCCGGCAGCCAGGGGCCCATGCGTGTGCGGAGTCAGGAAGGGACTGGCAGAGACAGGGGTCTGCCTTCCTCTGCAAGCAGAGGGTGCACCCCGGGAGGCGGGCGTCTCTCTGTGGCTGGGGCTCCACAGGGTTGATGCTCTTTTTTGCCGAGTAGATGTAACACAGTCCATATTGGGGACAGAAAACTTCCCATGTGTGCCCACACACCACCTTTCCACCCTGCCCCCCAAATACACCCCTCAATGCCCCTGAGCCCACAGTTGGTGGCCCTCCCCAACATCAGATGCCTGCAGGCTTTGATTTGGGCCAAGTAGGTCTGTGAAACCCGGGCTTCCCAGCTGCCCGCCCCTGCTCTCCGTCACTGGTCAGATGCTCAGGGGCACCCATCGGTGTTCTGTGCAGGGCGCGGCGGCCGGGGGACCCCTGAGCCCCGCGCTGCCCTCCCAGCCCCGCGGGAGACCCACCCGGCCCTTCAGCACGGCCCGTCTGGCGTGTCACAGGCTTCTGGGACTCAGAGGAGCCCCCAGCAAGGCTCCTCGGAGAAGAGGACACTCAGTGGCCCCCAAGGGATGGAGAAGGGGCAGCAGGGAGTTCTGGGAATCCAGAACCACACTGAGAAGATACAGCCGAGCCCAGGAAGTGGTCCTTGGAGACGGAGATGAAACCGTGCACTACTTCCCGAGGGACGGGGCGCCCGGCCTTGGCTGTCTCCCCTCCAGCCGTGTCTGCTCGGCTCCGGCCCTGCGGACCCTCCCTCTAGCAGCACCTCTCCCCGTCCCCGAGCCAGCTGCCCTTTCCATCCTGGAGACATTTGCGGACTGTTCTTGGTTCAGGTCTCCGAGAGCAGGGCTGCGTCCCCGGCGCGGCTGGCCCGCGCTCTCTCCCGGGATCTGGCCTGAAAGGACATCGGCAGGACAGTCGGCGCACCGGTCTCTGGTCTGCAGGCCTGTCCCCCTGGATCGTTCCTGAGCTCCCTTCTGACCACTGGACCCCTGGACCTGCCTAAATCCTCCCACGGTGGCCTGAGCCCGTGGCACCATATCTAGAGCTTTTCCCTCCTATTCTCCCTCCTGTCTTTCCAGCATCCAGGCCGGAGAACACTGGGTCCTTCCCTGAACACACCGCCCCCTGCCGGGTTCCCTGTCTTACCTGCTCGCCGGCACTGCGGGCCCATCCTCTGCTGTTTGGGAGGCCCTGCTGTCCCTCCAGCACCTGCCTTGGCTGGCAGCTTCCGTGGGAAGCGCCCATGCGTGGCTCGGTGCCCTGTGTCCTGCTGTTTGCCACCACACTCTGGACTCTCCAGGAAAGCGTTTATCTCCGGGACCAGCTTATAATCGGCGCACGCACCTCCTGCCAGGCACCGTGGGGCTGTGGCTCAGCCCGCCCCTCTTACTGTGGCTGCACCTGCGGCAGGCTGCGAGGACGGCCCCCACCCTCTGCGCATCCTCTGCTGGGGGAAGGACAGGGCGCTGGGAGGAAGGGCCCTTTGTTCCGAGGGGTGGCTTCGGAGGGGTTCAGGGAGATCCCTGGAAGAACGGGCTTAGGAGGTGGATGGCGGGATGGTGGTGCGGAGGGAGGTGGACAGGGAAGGGGGATGGAGAGCCTGGCAGGAAGCGCAGGGAGGAGGAGACGTGGCAGTGACTTTCTCCAGCGTGGGGTGGGGACGCGAGGGCTGGACGCTGAGCAGGAGTCCGCAGGACTGGGGGGGGGCGGGTATGGCTCTGAGGGCACAACGCTCGAGTGAGGAGGGGCACCCTGTAGCGCCTAGGAGGGGTGACTGGGGCTCTGACTGGGGGGTCATGGAAGTTGAGGCACGGACTTGGGGGCACAGAATGCCAGGCAGCAGGGGCAGCAGGACCCGGGACTCACGGATGCACTCTGGAGCAGCCACCCCCAGGACGGACAGACAGGCATGGCCCACAGAGGCCTCACGGAGGAACTCTCCCGTTTGCACTGTTGTGGCCAGAGAAAGGGAGAGCGCTCTCTCCAGGCTTTGGTTTGTGGCTACTGTGAGGCAAGCAGTGGAAACATTTGGGAAACCGATATACGCGGAGAGGAACTTCTACTACGTGCTGAACTAGCGAGACCTAGGGTCGGGGTGTGGGCCTCACTGGGCAAGTGCACAACAGGGTCAACTGTCCAGGGCTGGCAACAGCCGGCACACAGTAGGCAGGCCCTGAATGTTTACCCAGTGATGCCCTCTTGCATGTGCGTCATGAAGGGACCATCTCAGGTGGACACACAGATCCTAAAGGGAGAAAGTCCGAGGAAATTCAGAGCACAGATTCTTCCTTCAGAAATGAAATCACTTAGAAACCTATACCAAAAATAATACTCAGCCAGTCGAAAACCTCGGTTGGCTCCTTAACCAGACACTGAACTTTACTCTGTGAAAATAATGACAAAAGGTCACAAATAATGACCTTGAACTTCTAAGTGCAATGATTTCCGCTGACCTTGTTTTGATATTTGCTGGAGCTGTGGTCAGGGATGGGAGAGAGCAGAAACCAAGGTGTTACCCAAGCCACCAGCCTAGTGAGGCGGCTACAAACAGAGCTGGTAAATTCATTGTAATGGGGCTACTCTCGAGATAGATAATAGAAAGGATAATACAAGTATGAGCATACGAAATAATGTAGCATTTGCCAGATACTGTAAACCCAGAGAGGTGGCAGTGAGCAAGGGGCAAAACCTCCCCCTGTGCCTGATTTCACGCCCCTCCCCACCAAGGAGACCCTGACATGAGTTTCTTATGTATTCCTCCCAAGATAGTCCATAAATTTAGAATCATGCTGACATGTATGTTCATATAACTTTTTTGGGGACATAAACTACATATTCTGTCCCTCCTCATTTTTTAAAAAAGATTTTATTTATTTGAGAGAGAGAGCTAGAGAGAGCACGAGTAGGAGCAGGGAGAGAGGGAGAGGGAGAAGCAGACTCCCCGCTGAGCAGGGAGCCCGATGCGGGACTCGATCCCAGGACCCTGAGATCATGACCTGAGCTGAAGGCAGTGGCTTCACCGACTGAGCCCTCCAGGCGCCCCTGTACCTTCTTATTTTACTTTATTTGGAAATTATACTTAACTTACAAGTCTTCACCAAATCTTGGAGATTTCCTCTATCAGTAAGTGTGGAGCTGCCTCCTTCTTGAGAACGGCTGCCTAGTTTCTAGGGACCGATGTCCATGAGAGCACCTGTAGATCCCGGGGACGAGCGGGCCCATTTCCCACTGCCTTTAAAGGTACAGGGACATTTCTCTTGCAACCTCAGAGACTAACCAAGAAATAACCCCAGAGATACCCAAGAATATCCAAGAATTTCACAAAAGAAAAAGACTCCTGATAAAAATCTAGTCTGATGGGGCGCCTGGGTGGCTCAGTCGTTTGCACATCTGACTCTTGGTTTTGGCTCAGTTCTGATCTCAGGGTTGTGAGATCGAGCCCCGAGTCAGGCTCTGAGCTCAGTGGGGAGCCTGCTTGAGAGTCTCTTTTCCACTGACCTCCCTCCCCCTGCCAGCTCTCGCTCTCTCTAAAATAAATAAATCTTTAAATTTATTTTATTTTTTATTTTTTTATTTTTTGGTCTCAGCCAGAAAATCAGAGGAAGAAGCCCAGGGTCTGGGCTCCATTCTGCAGCCTTGGCTTTGTCTCTTCATGGACTCTGAGTCCTGCTCTTCTCTGGAAGCCAGGGAACAAGGTCAGTCTCTGGAGGCTGCCGTGACACTGGGGAGCTTGGCTCCAGCCGGGAAGGGGGGGTCGTGGCGGGGGAGGGGGGGAAGCTGTCTCTTTCCTTCCATCCTCCCTCCTGGGAAAAGCTGTGATGTGTGCAAGTCCGTGAGCTGGAGGACTTCTGCCGGCAGAGGGAGAAGCAAATCGGGGCTTTGCCCCACTGAAAACTGACCAGCAGTGCCTCCCTTCCTCTCCCCGGGCCTTGGTGTCCCCCTTTGAAAACTAGCCGTAGTGGGGGGGGCTGGCCTGGCTCAGCTGATCTCTCCAGCTGTCCCTGGGGCCGCGCAGGAGGAGACCACTGACGGCTGGGCAGGGGGATGCCCCTTGAACAAAACAAGTGGGACCTGGCTGTGCGCTCTGGGTTAGAATTGCACTTTGGCTCCTGGTGGGAGCTGGAACAGCACAAACACTGTCGGAAATCTGGACCAGAACCCTTCCTCCGCCCACCATTTGCGCAGGCCCTCCGAAGCTCGAGCAAAACAAACTTTTTTTTCCCCAAACTTATTTTGAACAGCAGCCGCAAGCACGCAGCGCCGGCAATCATTAACCGCGCGTTCAGGGGGGAGGGGAGGGCGGTCCGCACCCTTTATAAGGCGCGCGTGGCTCCCAGTGAGCATCGAGCATCCAGCGAGCGACGCGAGCGAGCGAGCGTCTCCTGCACCGGTTACTTGGCCACCGCTCTCTCGCCAGCACCCCGCCAGCACCTACGTCCGTCCGCCGCCCCTGCTCCACGATGCCTGAACTCCCCGCTGCCTGCGCCTGGCCGCTTCTGCTCCTGCTGGCCATCCAGCCCGGCACGACGGCGGGCGCCCCCCAGCCGTGGCACTGCGCGCCCTGCTCCGCCGAGAAGCTCGCGCTCTGCCCTCCCGTGCCCGACTCGTGCGCTGAGTCCGCCCCGCCCGCTAGCTGCGGCTGCTGCCCGATGTGCGCCCTGCCACAGGGCGCCGCCTGCGGGGTAGTCAGTGCGCGCTGTGCCACCGGCCTCAGCTGCCGAGCGCGGCCAGAGGAGCCCCGGCCCCTGCACGCCCTCATCCGCGGCCAAGGTGTCTGCGGGCCCAGCGATGCCGAAGCAGGTAAGACCATACCCAGGAGGGGGTCTCCTCCCCGCCCCCACCTCCAGACATATTGCGGGGCTGGGGTGGGGTGGGGATGGCCAGTGTGCAGCAAACCCACCCAAATCCAGAGCTTGGAGGGGAAAGGATCTTCGGTCACTTAGATGAGCCCCATCATTTCATGGTCCTGCAGGGGGTAGGTACCCAGGAGCCGGGAGGAGAGGCGGGAGGGCTCACACAACTTGATGGGAGAGTTGGGGAGAGGGCCCAGACCTGTGAGAGAAGAGGGTGGCCCAGGGGGTGCCCTGGCAGTGCCCTGGTCATAGGGGGCCGGCCCTCCTTTCTGCTGCTGAGTGGGCGGCCCCAGAGGGCTGAGCCTCTGGGAAGGCCTGGAATGGGGGTCCCTCCTGCCCCAGGGCAAGCGTTTGGAATGTCCTTTGTAATGGACTCCCGTGGGGACAGCCGGGAGCTTGCCAACTGTTTACAGAGCCTGTGTGAGCAGAGCCTGTAAACTTCACTTGCATTCACGCGAGAGAAAAACAGTGTTCGGTGTGTGCGCTTCCCCTAAGGACTTGACAGTCAGACCTTTGCTGAAATGCGCAGGGATTTCCTTATAGTGGGAAGCAGGGAAATACCTCTCCCTCTGCCCCAACTCCCTACCTCCCCGTCGGGCCGGTGGCTGCCCTGCCCCATTCTGTTCTGTCCTTGGAGGAATCCCGTGGTTCTGTGCCCTAGTAGGGAATCTGCCAGAGCGCATGACCCTTGCCAGGAGGGGCACAGAGTTCCTGCTGGTTCTCTGCCCTCAGAGTCAGTAAAATACGGTCATCTTCGGTGGTCCTCAAAGGAGTTGGATCCCCAGGGCTCCCTCAGCAAAGGCAGTGACTCTTTGGGACTCTGTGCACACACCAAATCCAAACGTAGGTGCACGTGGCTTCACTCTCCTGCTACTTGAGAAGCGAAAACACAGGGTACCCTGGCAAGACCCCCCCAGCTTGCAAAATTGCTGTTGGGTCGCCTGCTTCCCCGGACACTGTCAGGAGCTCTGTTAAAAGCAAGTGGGCACAGCTCAGGGCCCGCACGACCACCTTCTGCCCCAACCTCGATTCTCCGGAGAGGGAGCCACTCCCAGGGAGCAGGTGCGGAAGCTCGGCCAGGGCTCACGGGTCTGCCGTGCTGCCTTTTTCAGATGCCAAGGAGTCCTTGGAGAGCTCTGAGATCACCCAGGAGCAACTCCTGGAGAATTTCCATCTGATGGCCCCGTCTGAGGAGGACATGCCCGTCCTCTGGAACGCAGTCAATAACTACAAGACCATGAGAGCCGGGTATGCCTTCAACGCAGACTCCGACAAGTTGAAGGTGAGGCCCAGGGGCAGGTGCCAGACCCGGTGGGCTTCCCCGGGTCCCGAAGGCGTGGGAATGAACGCTTTCCTCCCCGAGGCCTCAGAGACCTTTCCCACGTCAGCTTTGAACAGCTTCTCCCCTGCAGAGACTTTGAAGAGGGGAGCCCGTTGGGTGGAAAGCCAGCGCCCTCTGCGGTGTGGCTTCAGATGTGTGTCCATCGCCCCGCCCTAAAGCTCAGCCTGGGACCTTACACCGCTCCCCCCCTCCGCCCCCGCCCGGGACCCTCGCTCTCCCCTTTCCCAAAATTGCGGTCACATATGCATAACGTGACATTTATGACTTGGGCCATTTCACAGTATAGTTCTGTGGCATTAATTCTGCCGGCATCACCGCCGTCCATCTCGAGAACTATTTTCTCTTCCCACTCTGAAACTCGTCCCCAGGAAACGGGGACCACCCCATCTGCTTTCGTGGCTCTTTTTAATCCTACCACTTGAGGGCGACCGAGAATCAAAGTTGGAGAGATGGGCCGGCGTGTGAGGAAAAAGAGAGAAAACGGTCCCCACAAGCATGAGCCCCCGGAAGAGTGGGGGGGTCTGACCCATTTCCCGGGGACTTCAGGATTTTGTCTGCGCGTGGTGCCCGATGGGGAAAAGTTCATTCTTATCTCCAAGTAGCCGGATGGAAGCCTTAATTCTCGCTTGATCTGGATTCTGTGACACAATGACATAGAGGAAAGGGGTTCGCAATCTCAAAGTCTCTGCTGCTGGAAGGGCTGGGTCCTCTTCGCCATCAGATGGCTGGGGCGAAGTCCCCACGGGGCCAAGGCGGAGGGGAGCACAGTGGGGGTGGGGGATGAGGAGCTCCGGGCTCCCTGTAGGTGTTTAGCTGTAGTTCGGGGAGGGTGGGTGTGCCCCCATCCATCTCAACAGCTCCCACAGATCCCTCCTCACCTCCAGGGTGGTTCTGACCTGCCCCCAGAGCCCCGCGGAACCTCTCCTGCCAGTCCTGTTTAGGTGGACAGCTCGCTGTCCCTTGTCATTTATCACAATGTCAAACGCTCTTCCAGGAGCCTTGCCGGCGAGAGCTCCACAGGATCCTGGCACAACTAGCCGAGCAACACCAATCGCCCAGGCATCTTAACAATTTCTACCTGCCCAACTGCAACAAGAACGGATTCTATCACAGCAAACAGGTGCGTACCTTGCCCTGGGGGGCATCCTCGCGGGGACGGCCCCTGCTGAGCCACCCCTGCAAAGCTGCCCGTTCCTCAAACAGGGTGTCCAGTCCCAAATACGTACTGTAAAGCCCCCAGCCGGTCATATTAAGTAAGAGCCACCCCTCTGGGGCCAGGGGCTGGCAGCTCCTGGGAGCTCGAAGACCCGCTCGGTGGTCACGGCCAGCAGGGGACCGACCCCGCACTCGGCCGGGGCTCTGGGTCAGGCGTGACCTTGCCGCTCAGCAAGCCTGAGCAGGTGGGTGGGTGACCGGTCCCTCATCTGTTTCCCGTCTGTCCCCCCGGAGGGAAGGGCTAGCTCTTAGGAAAGCGAGTGTCCCCTTGGACCTCTCTAGTGCTCTCCTCCCCAAGAGGGGAAACACAGTAGCCTTTCAAGCTTGCCAGATCATAAATGAGATCAAAACCAAACGAAATGCTTAATTCTGAGGAGCTCTTTAGGACTCAGTGAAGCACGGGATCTGGGGGTGGGTATAGCCGGGGGGGAACAGGTCGAGGCCATGTTTCGGAGGAGAGCACTGGAGGAGGAGTCTGCCTGGGAGTCCAAGGTGATGGTGGCCACACACGGGGACGTGCTCCCTCCAACAGCCCTCCTCCTCGCGGCCACAAGCCAGACAGCTGTGCTCACATGAGGCCATTTCACACATGCACGACGTCCTCATCAACTGGACACCCGGCCTTAGTCTCTATTCTACGGGGACAACTGCGGGTGGGCGTGCAGGGCGTGCCCTCCCCGGCCATGGTCACAGGGGCTCCATGCTCCGCCTCCTCCCAGCGTCACCGGGGCTGCTTCTGACCTTGCTCTCTGTCTGTCTTGCCTCTGCAGTGCCGGACGGCCTCGGATGGCCAGCGGGGACCCTGCTGGTGTGTCTATCCCTGGAACGGGGAGAGAATCCCGGGGTCTGCGGAGGTCAGAGGCGACCCCAACTGCGATCAATATTTTACTGTGCACAGCTGAGAGCACGTGCCATCTCATCTGTCCCTTCACGGGAAATATTTAAGTACATAGCGTATTTATAGTCTAGAAATCATACACACTTATCTATATATATGTATATGTGTGGGAACCACTTTTATACGCCACATGCTGGTGGACACGTAAATCTGTAGTATATTTATTCACTGTACAGGTCTTTTTTTCGACACAGCCCGTGTGTTGTGTTTCTTTGTAAATCATGAAACCCGTCACGATGCACCGGTGTAAATACTTGATCTGCAGCTGCTCAAAGCTCCCTGCCTCTGGTTCTAAAGAGCAGGGGGAAATAAAGCCTGGAAAATGCAAACCTGAAATGTGTAGCAGGTGCTTTTTTTCAAGTGACTTTACCGGGAGGGCTGAAGAAGGAGTCCGTCGGCAGCCACGGATCCGAGTCTGTGTAAACGCGTAGGGAGAGTCAGGTGGGGTCGCGGGGACCAGAGCGGGGCGTGGCCACATGGCTCCGAGTCCCGGTCAACGCCTGCGCGGTGTAGACGTAGTGGGAATAAACGCTCCACCTGGGAAGATCGTGGCGGCTGTGAACGGGGGCTGAAGGTTCCCTCCTTGTTCCTGAAGTCCCTCCCATGCACCCCCTTCTCACGCAGCTTTGGGGTTTCAGTCGCGATTTACCAGAGGACCCAGCAATTCCACTTCTAGAGATATATCGGAGAGACGTGAAACATACGTCCGTGCGAAACCCGAGCCGAAATCGAGAGTCAGACGCTTAACCGACTGAGCCCCCTGTTAGGGGGCATCTACGCCCCCTAACAGATTTTATGGTGTTGAACTTTGTCAACTTTTCTTGCCGTCTGTATGTCTTTTTCTCTTTAGTGTGCTCATGTGATTAGTTACATTTGCCCTGCTTGTAGAGTTTCTAATATTAAATTATTTCGTATGCCGGGACGCCTGGGTGGCTCAGTTGGTTGAGCAACTGCCTTGGCTCAGGTCATGATCCCAGCGTGCTGGGATCGAGTCCCGCATCGGGCTCCTTGCTCGGCAGGGAGCCTGCTTCTCTCTCTCTGCCTCTGCCTGCCTCTCTGCCTGCTTGTGTCCTCTCTCTGTTAAATGAATAAATAAAATCTTAAAAAAAAATTATTTCGTATGCCTGGAATGAGCTCAAGTTGGAAATGGCATAATACCTTTTTTTTTTTTGGGCATAATACCTTTTATAGGAGCCGTGGGATTTGATTTAGTAACAATGTCCTTGGAATTTTTATATTGATGAGCACAGTCGGTGGGTACATTGCCTTTCTTTGTGCGGTTTTGGCTTTGGGGTTATTCTGCTTTCGTAGGATGAATCCAGGTCTTTTATAGCCTCTTAAAAAGTTCTGGTTGACTGGGGACACTCTGTTCCTCCAGCATTTAGTAGGACTTGTGAGACCGTTTGAACATGGCGTTTTCTCTGTGCAAATATCTTTTTTTTTTAAATATGGTTATTTGCTTCTCCTTTTTTTTTTTTTTAAGATTTTGTTTATTTGAGAGAGAGCATGAGAGGGGAGAAGGTCAGAGGGAGAAGCGGACTCCCCGCGGAGCTGGGAGCCCGATGTGGGACTCGATCCCGGGACTCCGGGATCGTGACCTGAGCCGAAGGCAGTCGCCCAACCAACTGCGCCACCCAGGCACCCGGAACTTTATGTTTTATTCAAGGTTTTCAGAGTTGATGGTACACGGTTTTGATAGTATTTTCTGATAATCTGTAGATTTTCTGCTTTATTGCTTATATTACCTTTCTTTTGTTCGGTGTTTCAAAAAAGTTTTGGCCGTGGTGATCTCATGTCTTCTCAGAGATTGCTTTCCAATCTCCTTATGACCTCTTCGCTTGTGTGGTCTCTGGGTTTGCTCTAAGCACCGTCGGTAATCACTTAGCTGATTTTCAGCCCCTTGTGTACCTGATGCAGGTATTTCGAGCGTCTATTTCCTTTGATCTCCTTGCTTGTCTTCGTTATTATCAATACCATTACCCACAGAGTTTTAATTTCAAGATGGTTAATTCCTCCTTCAACCCTGAGTTATTCATGTCTGTTGCTTTTTCATTTTTGAAAATGTGGGGATCTAGGGAGATTATCCCTCTCGTTGATTCTCAGTGTAATCACGTTATGGTCATAAACTATCGTGTACATGGTATCTATTCTTTCACTTCTGGAGCTTTCTTTTTTTTTTTTTTTTAAGATTTTATTTATTTATTTGACAGAGAGAGAGATCACAAGTAGGCAGAGAGGCAGGCAGAGAGAGCGGGGGAAGCAGGATCCCCGCTGAGCAGAGAGCCCGATGTGGGGCTCGATCCCAGGACCCTGAGATCGTGACCTGAGCCGAAGGCAGAGGCTTTAACCCACTGAGCCACCCAGGCGCCCCATTTCTGAAGCTTTCTTATGACCGTATTGATACGTGATAAATTTTTCAATGCTCTGTAGGTTCTTGAGAAGGACGTGTAGTCTGTAATTCCCCCACGTAAATTGATTCAGCTAAGCTGGCTAGTTTTGAGGCCCCAGATCTCCTAAATCCCCGCTGATTTTTTTTTTTTTCTTTTCATCTGTTTAACAATCAATAATGAAAAGAGGGCAAAAATTCCTGTAATCAAATTAATTTTCAAATAAGATAGTTGAAAGATATTTTGTTAGGTGCACATGTGTTTAGAACAGCTAACTACTCCTGGTTAATTTACCCTCTTGTAATCTTTTTTTTTTTAATATTTTATTTATTTATTTGACAGGGAGAGAGAGATCACAGTAGGCAGAGAGGCAGGCAGAGAGAGACGGGGAAGCAGGCTCCCCGCTGAGCAGAGAGCCTGATGCGGGGCTCGATCCCAGGACCCTGAGATCACTGAGCAGAGAGCCTGATGCGGGGCTCGATCCCAACACCCTGGGATTATGACCTGAGCCAAGACAGATGCTTAAGGACTGAGCCCCTCAGGCGCCCCAAGAATCTGCTTCTTTGTTTCCCTTTTGATACAACTGTGCTGCTCAGAGTGCTCGTTACCCAGGACACCAGCGATCCCTGCCTTCCCGCCCGAGCTCACGGCACAGGTGCAGTGAGAATGGGCGCAGTGGAAAGCGTCCAGCACCAGGAGTCCGCAGTGGGTCACTGGCACCTCCCTGGCTTGCGAGAGGAGCCACCTCCCTGGGCGGGAGGGACCGCGCTCCCCAAACCTGCGGCCCATCACTGCCCCGGCTGGCTTCACTCCTGGAGGGCCCCTGTGCCAGGTGTCCCTGCAGCTGGGGGGCAGGTGCTAACAGTTCCCAAGCCACGGAAGGGAACTGGTGGGAGCAGAGGGACAGCGGCCCTCTCCGAGGGGTTCAGACTGCAGCAACGTTGACCTGGCCAACTCCTGCCCCGCAAGGTGACCTGGGGTTCCCTGAGGTCATTTCCAATGACTTTGACATTCTCCTTAGGACCCCTCCCTGGCTGCCTAGGGGGCATGCCTGCAGGTATCCCCGCGTTAACCACATGGAGATCCTGGTGTCCCCCCACCCCTGCCTCCTCCCGTTTGCTTCCTCAGCTGGAATGCCGCCTTGGGTTGCTCCTTCTGCGTCCTCTGCAGCCCCCATATCCAAGGCACAAATACGGGGCCGTGTGTTCAGACTATGCGCTGAGCGCGCCACCCGAGCCTCCGGGGACACCAGGGGTCTGGAGCCGCCCAATCACCTCCCCATCCACTCAGTGCCAATGCCAGGGCTCCCGGGACCCCCCGACCTGGCCCCTGCCCGCAGACGGCAGGTGTCACGTGTGTCTGGCTAGCTGTGGCCCCGGCGTCCGGTGGCTGCTTCCTGGCCTCCTTGGGTCCCACTGGAAAGCCACCCCCACGAGGCCTTCCTTGGCCAGCTCCCACATTAAGCGCAGACAAGGACAGGGAATGAGGGGAAGGCCCCTTGGCAAACATTCCATGCTGGGGTGGGGGGGGCTTTTGGGTGGGGCTTTGCACCTGCTGGGCGCTGCCTGTGGTCAGGGATGGTGCCAGACTGTGGGGGCGGTTAGCGGTGGGAGCCTGTGACCCCCAGAAGCGCAGGCTCCTGAGCGACAGGCAGGGGCCCCGACTAGATGAGCCCCAGGCTTTTCCAAATAGAAAGGAATAAATACATTCGTGTCACTACAGAAATTGTTGACATTGTCATGAAGCGGAAGTAAAATAAAGACAGTGTCTACGTTTGCACAACCAGGGCAGGTACTGTGCTGTGTTTCCTTTTAGTTGTGAGCGTGTGTGCACGCCTGTGTGAGCGTGTGTGCGTGCACGTGCGTGCATGAGGTGTGCCTTCGTGTGCACGTCTGTGTGCACGCATGCGTGAGTGTGCCCGTGTGTGCGTGTGTGCACAGTACCCCCGCATCGGCTCTCACGTTCAGCCACACTGAGCATTTTTCCGCATCGCTGACCTCGACGACAGGTGGTGACATCACACTCCTTTCTGAGGAACGGGTTTCCTTTTAAAATGTCCCGGTGCTGTGCGCAGGCCTCGATTGCTGCCTTCAGGCGCGTCTGGGAGGAGTGCTGGGTCCCAGGGGTCCAGCCGTATGAGGCGGGCCTCTCTGGACAGCTTGCCACGGCCGAGGAGCCCCTTCCACGACGCCCTCCTCAGCACCCGTGACTGTCACGCTGCCGCGTGCGGCTGGCTGGTTGGGCCCGGGGACCCCAGAACCGCCGGAGCGGCTGCTTCCCCCGGGCCCGGTGACGCACACGCCCTGGCACGCTCATTCTCTGTGTGCAGCGGGGGACACATGGTGTGGGGGCTGCAGGGACTCTGAGGGGCTGGCGGGGAGGAGAGCCGGGTGCGTGCAACTTCATGTGCTTATCGGACGCGACAGGAGGGCAGGGAGAAGGAAAGGGGTCAGAGGCGAGTGGGGGTTAAGGAGGGCACAGGATGTGGCGCTCCCAGCAAAGCCTGTCCAGGCGCAAGGCTCTCACCGGCGAGGGCTTTAAAGGGCCGGCGGCGCTCAGGTCCCAGGTGCCAGGACACTTGTCAAATTCATGCACCCCGCAGGCCTGCTCTGCCCCCCGGCTCCCTCCCTCCTCCTGGTCAGCGCTTGGCAGGCATGGACCCCATGGACCATGGACCGTGGCCTGTCCCTGGTTTGTTCTATGAAGACCTGTGGGGCTCGATGCCAGAGGGCGCCCCTCTGCAGGCCAGGATCCAACCCAGATGCTGCTTTAAAGGGCCAGTTAGGGCTCCAGCGGGCCGTTCTGTGCCAGGAGGCTCGTCATGGATGCCTGAAGGCACCCACACGATTGTGCCAGGGCCGCCAAGGTGGGAGCCTGCCCAGCATCCTCTGGGTCTCCCTCTCCTCCTGCTTCCTCCAGGGCTGCCCAAGCAGAGGGGCGGAAGAAGGGGCCCCAGGGGAGGCCGTCCAGTGTGCTTTCCATGCCTGCCCCTCTCGGCTCTGAACGCTGAATGGTGACAAGATAGGTTCCTGGGGGACACCCCCTAAATGCAGCAAAGCCCAGACGGTCATAGAGGACACCTGTCCTCCCGCTGTGCCTTCCCACGGGGGGAATGAGTCCACAGCCCACCTCCTAGGACCTCAGGTTCCCAGTAGGGGTGGAGGGTCCTGTGCGCTCAGAGCACCTTACTCCTGGGTTATTTCCCTAGTGCCGCAAAAGCCCAAGCCAGTCACTAACACCAGGAAGGGGGTTTCCTTATGGTAAAACTTTACTATTTATAAATACAGTGCAATGGAAACTTTTCAAAAATGCCTTTTCCTGTAGAGGCTTTTTTAAAAAAATAAAGGTGAGCTCACAGGTAGGCAGGAGGTCTCGAGACCCCTTCATGTCCTCAAGGAGGGCTGTGCGCCCCGCGCGTGCACCCAGGGGTGCCTCTGGCTCACCTATGCGACCGAGGTGCGGCCTCTAGGAAAGTAGCCAAGCCCGGCCTGAGCCCCACACCTGGGTCAAGGCCACGTTTCTCTGCTCTAGCGTGGCTCACATCTTGTCTAGGATTATCTAGCACGGGTCCTAGAGTATCTGGACTGGGACGGATACGAGGGTGACTTCTCATGGGGAATGTGCTTTCTCTGCATGTATGTGTGACTTAGAAACATAAGGGAAGGTCCAAGTGCGGTGGGCACGGGATCCTCTAGGTACCCCCGGCGGCGCCGACAAGCCATCCCTCTTCGCTGGGTGATGAAACCATTTTTACTCTTTTGATATCGTGCCAAAGAGGACAAGGGCAAGCCAGAAAAATAAACTCGTTCTTGAATTGCTGAATGGAAAAATGCTCATCTGCGGCCATCGGAAAGTCCTGCGGGAATTCCGCTGCCTCTGAAATGGGCGGAGTCCTGTTGTTCCCCCGCCCCCTGGTCCCTGGAGGAGGCGGGGTCCTGCTTTCCTCCCGCCGTTCCCCCGCCCCCTGACCCCGGAGCTCAAGGCAGTGGCCAGGCGCCTACCTACCCTGTGGAAGGCTGCTGGACTGAGGGGGTCGTAACTTCCCTAGAACATTCTTAGTCTTTAAACCACCTCCCCCCTTAAGACTCCACCTACTGTCTCTGCTATTCCCCAGAGCGGCCGCTTGAAGATCCGCGCTGTCACCTCCCAGAAGGAAGCCCCCCGCAGGTGCAACGGGATGCCCAGACAACAGGGTGCGGGGCTCCCCGTTGTTGCCCAGGCCTGTGCTAGTTTCCCGAGTGGGGACAAGACGCGCACGCTACAGAAGCAACACCCGCTGGGTCTGGAAGTGGAGGGTGGGCTGTGTGCGCACACACGCGGGAGCGCTCTGCGCCACGGGGGGGGGGGCCGGCCGCGCGGTGCTGGAAGGTGCGCAAGTTTGGAGGAAGCGAGAAGAAAAACCCAGCCTCGTCTCCCGGACCCCTGCGAAGTGTTAGACGCTCCGGTTCACCCTCTAGAAGAACCCTAGGCGCGGCGGACACCCCTCTCTAAACTTTGGTTGAAAGAGAATCAATTCACCACAAAGAATTATAAACTGTAGTTGTGGCCAGATGCCCATCATGACCTTGGCAGTCTTCTGTGCAAAATAAGGCGTTGCTGAGCTCCGCCATACCCAGGACAAACAGAAAAAGAAATATATTGAAATAACTCCCCCACGTCGAAAGGCTCAACTGGCCGGGGACTCTTGGGGTGAGACCCTGGCTGGGGGTGGGTGGGGGGCTCGCCTACACTGTGGCCAAGGAGCCCCTCTGCCAGAGGAGTGTCACAGGCCGAGGCCACGTCCCCATCTGTCACCCAGAACCCTGAATCCTTTCCACCTTGTGGGTAAACAAAAATAGTAACTAAAAATGACAATTTTAGGGCACTTGGGTGGCTCAGTCGTTTAAGCATCTTCCTGGGCTCAGGTTATGATCCTGGGGTCCTGGGATCGAGTCCGGCATTGAGCTCCCTGCTCAGCGGGGAGCCTGCTTCTCCCTCTCCCACTTCCCTGCTTGTGCTCATTCTGTCAAATAGATCAAATCTTTAAAAAAAAATTTCTTCTGTTTACTTAAATTTGCCTGGAGGAGATGAAACCCCTTTATTCTATTCTCCCCAACGGCTCTCCTGTTTATCGAAAAACAAAGCAGCCTCAAACACGATGGCAATTCTTCGAAGTCACAAATCTCAGCTAAAATCTCATTTTTGTGTTAAGTGAAAATAAACTTTATTACAATGGTATCAATCACAGACTATCAAAATATCCGTTACGTTTTACAGAGAAAAACCAGCCACACTTGTGAGCGGGAAGCGCGTTCCCTTCACAAGTCCTCGTGGTTTTAAACAGTCTGCCTGGGAGGGAGGACAAGTCACCGGCAGCCGCGTGGGGAGGGCTGGCTGCTGGACTTCTCCGTGTGCGTGGGTGCGAACGTGCACAGGTCCAAGTCCAAGGTCTTCCAAGGGACTCCAAGTGCCTCTGAGACAACCTGACCACAGGCCTTGTTTCCCCAGGCTGCTTGCTGTAGGTAGGTCGGGGGCCCCCTGCACCCTCCCGCGCGGGGTCTGTCCCTGCTTCCCGAGACACGCCGCCGCAGCCCCCGGGGGCCCAGGTCCCCCGGCGTACGTGGCGAGCAGCGTCTACTTGCTGTCCATGCTGTAGCAGTGAATGTCGCCTTTCCCCCGGGCGTCGAAGCCGGGAAGCGGCTGCCCGTACTTGTCCACGCACCAGCAGAAGCCTCGCTTCCTGCCCTTGGAGGGGCGGCACTGCGGGGGAGCAGAGAGTGAACCCGGGCCGAGGGTGCGCGTGCGGCAGGCCCCCTGTGGAGCCCGCGCACAGGTGCAGGAGGGGGTGCTCCGGAGAAGTGGGGCTGGGTGGTTCTGCGCCTCTCGGGTCTCAGGTGGACCCTGGCCCCCGTCACCCTGTAGGCATATCTGAGGACTGGGGATGAGAACGTCCCTCCTGCCCGGTGTACCTGTCTCAGGGTGCCTGCCCAGCCGCACAGGTGGGCTCTCAGCGGGCCTTTGCTGAGCAAGTGACCGATGGGGGCACGCTGGCGGCAGATGCGCTACTGCCTAATGGCCGGCGGCCAACAGGTGTGACAGAGACCAGGAGGCCCGTGGCCTCGCTCGTTCTGTGACGGATGCTGCCGTGATGGGGACAGACACACCCTGCCCTAAAGTAATGACCCCCCTGTCGGCCCTGAGTCCCGAGAAGTAAGGGCGACAGGGGGACCAACAGGGGATCTCGGGGAGGCTTTCTGACCCCTGATCTCATGTCCCTTCACAGTTAGCCCAGGGTCCGCGGGCGGGGCGGTGCTTGGCTCTGAGGGACAGGGGGGAGGCGTGGACGGCGGGAGCAGGGGAGGGAAGCTCCTGAGGTTGCCCCTCACCTGCTTCTTCTTGTAGAAGCCCTTCCTGTCACAGTTGGGGATGTGGATGCCCCTGGGGCTGAGCATGTCCAAGAACTTGAGTCGGTTCAGCGTGTCCTCCACCTCCCGGCGGCACGGCCCCTGCGAGGGGAGCGACGGGTCACTCTGGAGCACACGTGACCTCAGGGCATCCCATGCATCCGTGGAGGGACCTCCTGCCATGCTGTCCCCAGTCCCTGACACCAGCCACGGCTCCCCGTCTCCCGTGAGGTCCCCAGAGCAAGGCCCAGGGCCGGGGAGGGAGCCGCCGCAGGCCAGGGGACGGGAGAGTAGGGGAACGGCATGGCGCCAGCCTCGGGGCACTCCTACCCACGTCCTTCCACCCGGACCCCCGCGAGACCCCGCCGTGGGAAGGGACCCCCCACACTCGGGCCGCCGCCCCCCCAGGAGAGAAGGCTCACGTATTCCGTCTCCCGCTTGGACTCGGAGGAGAAGTTCTGGGTGTCCGTGCTCTGGGACTCGTAGTCCACCTTGTAGCGCTGGCTGTCCTTGGCGTGCCCTTTCTTGATGACCTCCATCTTGGTGTGCAGCGGCTGGAGCTTAGCGTCGGGCACCCGGTGTGTGCTGGGGCCCCCCTGGCCCTGCTCGCTGCCTGCGCTGTGCTCTTCCTCCGACTCGCTGCTGTTTCCTGGGAAAGCGCAAGGGACACCCGGGTGTGACGGCCACCTGCGGTTACCCAGTCTCTTCAAAATCTCAACCGCGGTGACCAAGACCCAGCCAGGCGGAACTGTCATCCAGCAATTCCAAATAAACTTAAAAACACCAGGACAAAGTACTGCCGCACGGTGCCAGCAGAGGACGGTGGTCATGCTGCCCAGGGAGGCCGCTTTCTAGAATGAAATCTGATGGGTGCTTTCAGAGTCGAGGGGGGGCGGGCGGGAAGGGTTCTCACCGCTGAGCCCGCAGCGTCAGCCGCCCTCCGCCAGCAGGGGGCACGCCTGAGCAGCAATGGTGCCCAGGATTTATGCCCCGCAGGCCGCCCCAAGGGCAGCCTCCCGGGACCCGGACCGGCACACTCTCTGCCACCACCTGCTGGGTGGAGGCAGCCATCTGGGGGGTCTGCAAGCCCTGCAGGGACTCCGACACCCCCTTTGTCCTGTGCCACCAGGCAGACTGGCCCGGAGGGAACCTCACTCCTCTCGGAGCCCGGCTGCAGGCCCCCTGGCTGGGCGCATTAAGGTGGCGTGTGACGGATGCCCTGGGGAGTTGCACAGACCCCGTGCGTGCCCGAGCACTCAGTCCCTGAGAGGGCTTCCCCCCCCCCCCCAAGGCACCACTCTGGGACCAACGTGCTAAGATGAAGAGAAGCGAGGCCCTGACATTAGTATTCGAGTGTCCGCTGGGTCGCTGGGGTTTCACGCGCACGGGCTACAGGTGGGGCCGTGGGGCACTCCCCAGGGGCCGGGCAAACACCCTCTCCTCCCGGAGACTCCACTTCCTCACCCGGGAAGAGAGAGTCCCCGGAGGCGGAGGGGTGGCTGAGCTCCCAAGGGGTCTGGCGTCTGGGCGAGCACGGATTAGCCCTGAGCCAGATACAGTTGGTTCTTAATCGGTAGAATTTGGTTTCAGTGTCTTTTCCCTTAGGGTCTTTTCCTTCCTTTTCAGGGAAGTACTCGGGACAAAGAAGATGCTAAGAGTATGTAAATAAACATATTTGCATTTCTTTTCCAAGAACTGAGTAATTTCTCCAACCTCCCAGGTTTTCTTTCTAATGCCTGCTGACTTCGGCAGGCACACAAAACCTCTGCATTTAAGCAAAGTTTAATCTTAACTTCTGACTGCCATTTAAATGTACCTCCCCACCCCCACGGATTTGACGTCTGGTAAAACCTATAGGTCCTTTAATTACTTTACAATAGGACACATCAACCCATTCCGTGGAGCTATTAAGGCAGAAAGCGCCGTTACTGGCTCACTGACTTGGGCGGGGTCTCCAAGCACTTCTAAGATCACTTTTCAAATATCCAGAAAGCACCCTAGAAGCATCAAGTGCACACAGTAAACGACGTAACTGCCCAGAGACAAACACGCCTATCGACTTTAAACCCACCGCGATAAAACGGTGCATGTTTTAGGCAAAGGGCATTTTGCCTTCCCACCAATCCTGGGGCGGCGTCTGTTTCTCTGGGATCCGCAGAGCCAGCCCTGCCTAGGAAAGACGGAGGAGCCTCAGCCGGGGGGGTGGAAATGTGCAGAACCCGAAATGACAAAGGGACTTCCCTTCTGCCAGCCCAGGGCGGGGGCTTGCCCACTAGCTTTGTCCAGCCTGGTGCTTTGGAGGCGAGGGCAGAATCCTCCCGGCCTCCAGGAGATTCAGAGCAATAGCCCCGGCCTCCATTCACACTGCTTTCTCAGGGGACCGGGTGATGTCCTTCACAGAGCCACGAGACTGACAGTGGCCCAGCCAATGGCGTAACTCTGCCAAACGTGAGCCTCTGTCCTCTCGGGGCTCCCAGGAAACGGACCCCCTCCCTCCCACCTCGGATTAAGTGGCAAACAGTCCTGAGCTTTATTCCATCCCCTTCACCATCCCCGAAATCTTGGGGTCCTCGCTCCTTGAAGCCCCCCCGCCCCCAACTGGCGTTCTTGGGGACATCCAGGCACCGGGGCGGATTGGACGCATCAGGGGGACGATGCGGGACCTGGCAAACCGGGTTCCTCTCTGCTTCTGGGGGACCTTGGGGGAGTCCCTTCCTTCTGGAAGTCGGGTTGCCCAAATGCAGAAGGTGCCAATACCCGAGTCCCACCCGGCTCCCGGAGCACCCCGGGACGGGTCATTGCTTCGCAAACCCTAGGTCCGTGCAAGTGTTGGCATTTTTAAACAGGTACCGTCTCCTACAACGTGCCTGCCCACCTTCTCCAGTCCAAATCCGCCCCGACCGCCTCCCAGCTTCCCCAGCTCCCTCCGCATCCTCGGCGTAAACACGCTCGCTCCCAGTTTGTGGGACACGGAAGCCGCGTTCCCGAGGTGGGCCGCACGGTCCGTGCCCACGTTCCCGCGCTGCGCCCGCACCAAGGGCGGGGGGATGCTCCTCGGTATGGGATCGGTCATGACAACCTCGTGTCCTCCCTCCTAGCCCGGAAAACCTTGGACGCGGTTTTGGCGAAAGCGGTGGGTAATTTGCCAGCGCTCCAACTCAGCGAACGCAGCGCGTGGAGGGCCGGCTACAGAGCGCGCCGCGGACGAGCGCCTTCGCTCACCGAGCCTGGGTTTCCGCGCCTGCGGCACCAGCGGCGGGGAGAGCGGGGGGTCCCCGCAGCGGCGCCGCCCCAGCCCCCCGCCCGGGGCCGACCGGCTCACCTGGCGCGGACGGCGCTGGCAGCAGGTAGGCGCGCAGGCGGCTCGCGGCGCTGGCGTTGGCGCAGAGCCCGCGGCCGTCCAGCAGCGCCTGCAGCGGGCGCGGCTCGCCGGGCGGCGGCTGGCAGCGGAGGCCCGCGCCGCAGCGCTCGGTGTAGACGCCGCACGGCTGGCCCTCGCGCAGCGCGCACGTCAGGCAGCAGCCGCAGCCCGGCTCTCTCACCAGCTCGGAGCACGCGGACGCGGCAGGCGGCGGCGCGCACTGCGCCAGAGCGCGCGCGTCGCACGGCTCGCAACGCACCACGGGGCCCGCGCCCGCCGATCCCGCGCCTGCCCGTGCGGCCGGCGGCCCGCGGAGTAGCGCCAGCGCGGTCAGCGCCGCGGCCCAGAGCGCGGGGCGCGCCCGCTGCATGGCGCCCACCGCGGGGGCCCGCTCTTCGTTCGGTCGGGGCGCGCAGGGATCGGGAGGAAGCGCGCGGCGTGAGGCTGCGGGACGGCGGTAAGCTGCTCTCAAGGCTGTGCGCTGCGCCGCCGTTTTCGCATCTGGGCGGCCCGAGCGCGCCGGCCGCTATATAGAAGCCGGGTGGCCGAGGACACGCCCCGGAACGGCGCGCGGGGTGGGGGGGGAGGGGGCGGGCCGGCGCACTCGAGGCTCGGGGCTCCCGCCGCACCCGGGGCCGCCAGGCTGGGGGCGGGGCGGGCAGCGCGCGCGGGCGCCCAGGCACCTGCTCCACGCGCGCACTCCGGTCCCTTCGGCACCCCGCAGCCCCGGGGAACTCGGCGGCCCCGCCACCCCGCCGTTCCCGGCGCCTCTGGCCACCCGGGCGCCTCGACCACCCCGGCGTTCCTGGCGCCCCCGGCGGGTCTGACGCCGCCGCCGCCCTTTTAACCCTGCGGGCCTGGGTGGGGTCGCCCCTTGGAGAGCTGGTGTAGGGGAGGCGGGCGTGCTCCGCTCCTCACCGAGTGTACTTTGCGAAGCTTTGCAAAATTGGAGTCCTCGAGTCGGGAAGGCCGTGGGACAGACCTGATTCGCATGGAGGTCTCTGGTTTTCTGTGCGCCCGCGGGGCGGTTCGCGCCCTCTCCCCCCGACCTCCTCCCGGGACGTACAAATGCGCATCTGCAGGTGCGCACGTGGTTTTCGCGCGTTTCAGGTTCGCTGCTCACAGAGATGGAGCCTCCCTGAGTGTTTCACGCAAAGTCCCCAGCTGGCAAAGGGGGCCGGCCCCGAATGGGTCCTTAGCAGGCTTGTCGGAGCTTGCACATCACCTCTATTCCTGTCGTAGGTATTCTCCCTGATGATGTTTTCGAGTGGAGTTTACGTCCCCAACAAAACGATGATAAAAGCAGTAAAACGAACGCTGCCGAGGTGTCATTAATACCGAATAGTCCTCGCAACTGTTTTTACTCTCATTTTCCCAGGACACCTTGTATCCCTGTCCCGGGCTCTCTCCTGTGCGTCGAAGCGGGGATCGTTTGGGATTCTCGCCTGTGTGTGCGCCCCGGTGAAGTCCTAAGGTCCAGCTCCCGCCGGCTGTTTGCGAAGGTGTCTGCGCGCCCCTTCCCGAGGTGACCAACAGAGGGCGCCGGGGGTCCAGGATTGAATCGGGAACTGCCCTTTGCAAGGTTTTTCTGCCCAGAGCTTGTGGATCAGCCCTGCGAACCGAAGAGACCCCCGCGGAAGGGGACTTTCCCGGACGCTGCTGGAAAGAGAGCCTTGCCCTAGGAAGTCGACAGGTTTCTTGGAGGAGCACTGTGCAGTTTGCAGTCGAAGCCGCACCTCGAGACCCCGTTGCGTTCCCCCTGGCCTCGGGCCAGCCCCCTGCGCATCTGTGGGTGAAGCCAGCGCGCACCCCGTCTGTCTGCCCTCGCTGTGTGTAGGCGTGTGCAGAGGTAGGTGTGCGTGCGTGACCTCCCTTAGGATGGGAAGAGCAGTTCGCTCACAGCGAATACACAGTCATACTTGGGGCTCTCCAAGGAGGGTCGATCAGAGACACACAGGGGCCTGCGGCCGCAGCTCCGCGGAGGCGGGCACTCCTGTCCCCTAGGTCGGGCGCCCAGCCTCTGGAGACCCGCCCTGTGTACACTGTGCGCGACCTCCCCGCTGCCCCTCTCCCCTGCATCCCTCCTTGTGGCTGTATGTCAGCCGCTTTGGCTCCCCGAGAACAGGGTCTCCGATTGCACTGGAAAATTAGGGGACGCCGAAAATCCCCTGAGGGTTGCGTGTGCTCCTTTCCCATCGGCGGAGACCTCGATTCCGAAACTAGAGTCGGCTGTGCAGCCGAAGATCCCCGGGATGGGCCTCTGTGTTTCGGACGGTGTCGTCCGGGAGCCGCGCCGGCCACCTGTTAGCGGGGCCCGTTTGCAGCGTTGTCGCCCCGAGGGGCGGCGGGGAAGCTCGGGGAGAACACCCGGGTGCTTCGCGGGCCGCGGCGGCAGAGCAGGCGCCGATGCGGCGCGGAGGCCCCAGGGGGCGCCGGAGAGCTGGGCGCCGCCCGCCCGCAGCCCCAGCCTCCGCTCTAGGGCTCGGGAATAGCGCGGGTGGTGGTGGGACGGTCGTCCCTTCTCCGTGAAGTCTTGTAGCCGACACGTGGGTCTGCGGCAGGGGGCAGCGTCGGGCGGAGAACTAGGGTTCAGTATGCGCTCATTTTTATTTCACAAGGCAGGGGCAGAATAGATCCCCCTCCCTAACAAAATGCAGTTGGCCTGATTATGGTTAGGGACCGCTGGGGTCAGCCCGTCATGGTAAGCGGATGACAGGAGGCTCTCATTTATTGGACCCCACTGCTGCTGCTCATGGGCACCTCTCGTGGTATGACATCAGCCTCCTGGCTTCCCTTCTGTCCCAGCCCTGGCTGGCCCTCCCCCCTTCCCCCACCAGGGCCTCCCCCCCCCCCTGCGGTGCAGACGGCCCTCGCGAGCACCAAGCCCTCCCTTCTGTGTCCCAGAGCTGGGGCTATCAGGCTTACTTGCCACAGTGGACTCGGAACAGGAAGGTCCTAACTCCCAGAGGCAAGGAACGTGGGGGACCTCATTTCAGGACTCGGTGGCACGCTGTCTAAAGCTTCATTGTTTCCTGCTAGGGGAGGCATGGGTGGGGACAGGGAACCTGACTCTAGTCGCTCCGTCAGATCTCCTGCTGGGCGAGCCCCCCAGTTCTGTGTTCGGGCTTTGTTACCGCTGACGAGTGTGCTAGAAATGACCTTAACCTACAGATAAGACCTTGACCTACAGATGGTCCAGCTGTCCGTTAAGTTCACAGTTGCCGAGCACCTTCTCACACTGGCTCTGGGGTCTCACAGGCTGGCCAGACCAGATCGTTGGGGGGCGGTGGGTGTCTGTGTCCCAGGGTCAGAAGAAACTTCAGAGGTGGTGGCATTCCAGTGGAGTCTCACCAGATGCAGAAGAGCGGGGAGGAAGGGCGCGTGCCCGCAAGGACCATCGCTCTGTGCGCCTGGAGGGGCCGGGGAGCTCGGAAGGGACGATGTCTCTTGACGGAGGTGGAATTCTAAGGAACTTAACAAAGGGGCCTGGGAAGGGGTGCTGGTGGCATCGGAAACCCGCAGTCTGGCCCCGGGGACCTTAGAGTCAGTCCTGGTCGGTCCGGCAATTTGGAGATGGACGAAGAGCCCCCAGAGAAAGACAGGAGACACATCTTCCTGGGACCGCACCTGCTAGGCGCGGGGCGCACCCGGGACCCATGATCCTTTTATCCCTTCCAGTCTCTCCCTTTTGGAATGGGAGTGCCCGACTTCTCCCATCGTGGATTTGGGGAGCAGACCCCACCTTTTGTAGTTTAAAAGAGCCACACGTGGAGAGGAATTGTGGCCAGGATGACTCATACCCAGCGTCAGCCGTCCGGGCCATTTGGACACGTAGGTGATGAGACTCGGAGCTTTTCGAGTTGATGGTATTCGGATGAGATTTTCGGATTTAGAGTTAATTCCGGAGCGGAGGGTGCTGAGATGAGCTGCGTGGGTTATGTAGGCGGGATGGACGGGGATTTTTGGAGGCAGAGGGTGAACCGGGTGGGACGGAGAGTGTCAGCGGAAATTCACGTGCACGGAACCTCGGGATTGACCGGGTTTTTGAATAGGTCTTCGAGAATGGGATCAGTTGAGTTAAGAGGCGGTCATAAATGGCTGTTATTTTAGGTCACCCGGGTTGTGGTAGTTGGTCGGGCAGCCTTGAGAAACAAATAGATTTTTGAATTTGACACCGTGAGATTGGATGCAGTTTCCAAAGCAGCGAGTCAGGCCATGCTGGCCAGGGGACCAGTTGGAAGCCTGAGGCTTGAGAGGTCAGAGTAATGAAGGCCGAGCCACCAGGGAGGAAGGAGAAGAGACGAAAGGAGCATGAGGTGGAGGGAGAAGGGAATGGAGGGCTGAAAGTGGGAGGTGGCCTGGACACACGGGGCAGGATCCGGGTAGCATGAAGAATGCCCTGGGATGTCGTCAATTTAAGGTAAGACTAATCAGCCCGACTGTCCCAGTTCCTATATACAGTAACAGGTGTGGCCCGGAGCAGGGGGAGAGTTGCCTTAATGGGGCGTGGTTTCCCCAAATGGGGAGGCTAACCTGGAAGCGGGACCAGGGACAGGGATGGGGGACAAGCCCGCCAAGGGCTCCAAAATCGCTCTCCTTTCTCTCTGATAGCTTTTGCTGCTTGTATTCGGAGGCTCTGGGTTCTGCCCCCACTTGTAGGATTTCCATGTTCTCTGTGAATTGACCCTTCGATGTTCTTCCTTGTTCTGTTGATTTCTTTGCTGCGTAATCCACTCATTGGCTATGAGTCTAGATGCTTCGTTTCTTCTGATTGCTGTTTTGCGTGCTCTGTTTCTATCCCTTTATTTTTTTTTTAACTGGCTTACTTAAGGATCAGATAGTTATTCTTTTCCAAGTACTTGAAACTAGACACTCTAGTCACTCTTCAAAAAAGTTTGAGGACATCTGTTTCCAAAGAGTAATCCCAGGTCCTTAATTTATTCAAGCAATTTGGCTACCATCGATAAATCAAACTTTTAAAAATCATCCCTCAGTGTTCCCCGAGAGATGAGTATGCATGTCTGCTTTATAGTCAGACGCCAAAGAGTCTTTATAAAAGATATAGATAATTTGCCTCGAAGAGCTTCTGAGAAACACAGTCTAAACATTTACAGTAGAGACAGAGCCCGCCGTCTCCACTGGGACTTGCCACAGAGTCAACACATCTGCCTGCAAGCCCCAACGGGCAGACAGATAGTGGCGTGAGATTTGATCGCAGGGCTTTGCCTCGGAAAGAAAGAGTGCACTCAGTTACACGTGGCTTTTGATCTTGAACTACAGTTAGGCTGCAAACCCAGAGTCAGCGGTGCGGAGATGTGCACAGCCTCCGAACTCTGTCCAGTCTCCTGGGCGTCCCTGCTCTGATGCGGACTTGGGGGCGGGGACGCTCAGAAGGGCACGCGCGGGCGCGCGCTCATGATCAGGGCACGGCCGCGGGTCGCAAAGTACACGTGCCCACATCCGGGTCAGCGTCTGGCCCACGTGGCAAAACCTGCCTTACTGTATCTGGTGCATTTTTATTTTGTACGCTGCTTTTGTGTCTTCTCCAGAGGCGGACCTTCCCTTGTCCATCGTCTTTCCTCTTGTGATGTATTCATACACTCTTGGTGTTTCTGACTCTGTC
>CM052806.1:618690-656955 GCA_028533885.1 Nasua narica
GTCCGCGTGTATTGGGGCAGATGAACATTTGCAGCTGTGGGGACAAAGCCTCTATCGGATACGAAATGAAATTGTATAACTTCATTCCCCCCCGCCCCCCACAGGAAGTCTGGGAGCCAACACGGCATTCCTGAAATTTATGGGCAGAAGCACGTGCGGTTTATATGCAAACCCCAAACAGGTGGACCCAAATCAGAACCTCACGGCTCGGTGAACTCGCTCACCCCCAGCAGCTGCTGTGGATGGTCACGGTTTTGACGGGTAGCCGGCAGGTGGCTCGGCTCTCATGACTTTGTTAGAAAGATGGGACACAGTCTGGGTCTTGATGGGAGCCCTCTGCTCCATTCACTGACTTTTCGAATACGGTGACGTAGGATCGCCTACAACTTACGGGCGAAGGACAGTTTTAGGAGCCAGGAATATTCCTCAGCGAAGATCTTGAAGAACGTGGGTTATATTGGTCAGGGTCAGTAAAACGGAGCCAGGTCTTGGGTTCAAGGGCCTTTTTGTAAGATGCCCTTCGTGTTCGCTCATAAATGGCACGTTGGTGTCGCAGAATCTCTCACTAGGTGCAGGTGCATCGCAAAGGTATTCGGGAATGCCTTTTCCTTGGGTCTATGTGTGAACAGCAAACAAGAATGGGAGCAGTCCCTCACGTAGCCTGGAAGGTCTTACAAACCTATGGCAAAGAGGTGCGCGGCGGTTAGGGGAGAATTGGATGGATGCACCGTTTAGAACAAATCAGTGACACAACAGAGAATTTTTTAATGGTTGCATCGCAGCCTTCAAGTGAAAGTGATGACAGCTTTCTGGTCTACCTCTGAGTAGGCGGTTGGCCATGATTTTGCATTCCCGATCCAGTTAGCCCTCTTACAACAAACGGGTGCAGATTCTGGACACGCAGGATCCTGGGGGCTGGACTAAAATTGTCTTTTGCCCTTAGACAGGTGTCAGCGTCGAGGCAGCTGAGTCCCTAGAGGAAGGTCACTCTGCCTGTTTCCAGGACTCGTCCATGGGCTGTAGGTAGTCAGGAAATTTAAGTCTGTGTGCAGTGCCCCGCATGGGGCGACTCCCCTCCGAGGCTCCGGCTCTGCTGTCTGACGGGGGGGACCCCCGGGAAGGAGCGTCAGAGGAGCCTCACTGAGTTCTAGGAACCATCAGGGTAGCCAGGCCCAGTGAGAAGCTCCTGGGAGTCAAGGTTCTGTCCCCGGAGGCGGTTTAAGTCCGCGGGAAGGTGGCCTTTGACCCCAAAGCGAAATCATCCCCCCAAAATAACGGGCAATTCAATTGAATTTTACTTGCTTTAGTTCTGCACGCCCTCCCTCAAGTCTCCGAGCCCCTCGACCTCATCCACACGGCGAGGACCCCAATCTCTAGGCCTCCTGGAGGCCGAGGTGACAGTGGGCTCCGGGCACTTGCCGGGGTGTCGAGAATGTCCCACGCCACCGAATCGCGAGGCGGATCCCCGTGACGTGCCGGGAAAGCGTCCAGGCCCTGGACACTCCTGCAGGGTCTGTCTGCGCCCCTGTGGGAGGACCTGTCCCCAGACCCTGCCCTCCCTGTGCCTCCCTGTGCCGACTTCTGTGTGGTCTCTCTCAGCCCAGCACGGCTGCCACTGCTCAGAGCTCCCAGAGCACTAGGACTGGAGAGAAAGCCCGTTTTCTGGGGCGGTCAGGTCATGATGACCCCCCCTAGTTTTCCATTGTCTGTTTTCGCAGCGAGCTCAAGGGCACGGCGGGTTCACATTCTCTACTGGGGATTCGTCCGTGAATTATGACGGGTCTGGGGAGACGGTAGCTTCCTAGGTGGCGGACACCCTGTCTTTCCCGTCACCTCCCCGTGGACACAGGGAAAGAGAGGGCGGCACAGAGCCAAGTGCCCAAGGCCGGGGGGCGGGGGGAGCTGGGGTGCGGCTCGCCCAGATTTGAATTCATGACCTTGACCAAGCTGGGGGAGGGGGGCGCGCAACGGGAAGAGGCTCTCTGGCGGGGTTTCTGGCTGTGCTCTATCAACTTGCAGCCAAATCTGCTTTACTGGGGGAGGTTTGGCACTTCTGTTTTCTCTCTTGGCCACCAACCAGATTTTATTAAAATTTTTAAAGGAATTAAAGTTTCTGCAAAATATGAAAATAAAAAGGCATAATTCAACCTTGCTCTCGACATGGAAAATGTTCAAGAATTGATTGTGATTTAACTCACCCATCATTTCCTCTGTAATAAAGAAAAACAGAAGAAAATCAACATCATGAAAATGTGCCTATCGCCTCTGGAGGTGGGCTTGTGAATGTCTAACAGAAAGATTCTCTCTGAAAACCGAGGGGTTTTGGACATGAGAACTGGGCGCTACGTGCCCACAGATTTCTCTCACGGACCAGGTGGGTGAGTCGAGGTATCAAAGGCAGAGAGCTGGGGCGTGGCAGTGTCTCTGGGGTCAGGAGGGCGAACCCCAGACGCCGTGTGCGTGGGGTTCTTCGGAACCCTGAAAAGGCGGCCACCCCCTCCCACGGAACCCTCCTGCCTTGCTTCGGCTTTGAATAAACACTGCGCCTTTACGCAGACATCCACCAATCATGCAGGTGTCCCTCTGGCCCAAAAGCAGGACCCAAAAACCCCTCACTCAACTAGAGAATTGCTGCAAACATTTCTTTTCTTTCCGAAGTCCCATCCGGAAGAGCGTTTCCTCAGAATAACCTTATACGCACAGCTTTGTCTCAAGAAAAAACAATGCACCTGCCAAGGGATGTGTTTTTCTGCATGAGCAAGGTGAGGCATTGAGGTCTTCTGTACCCTGGGGTTAGCGGTAAATGGAGAGACCAGATTTTTAACGATTGCAGTGAATTCAGCTCTGGGGTCTGCACCACCGCTCCCGGAGGAGAGGGTTGGCTCTGAGGACACCGGGGCAGCTCCTGCTGGACCAGGAGCAGAGCTGCGTCGGTGGGGGTCTGACTCCGGCCAGCTTGGTCCGGGCGATCTCGCGTCTGTGATTCGGTGATCCCAGGGTGCCTTCGCTTTCCGCATTCCGTGAAATGCAGAGAGTAGAGCAGAACCCACCGGGGAGCCAGAGGTAATTTCCAACGTGCATAGTTTCCTCGTCGGAACTTGTGCACTCCATCCTGACCTCGGGGAGCCGTGACTCGCAGCCCTCGGAGCTCACAACTCTGAGCCGTCCCCGGGGGAGCGGCAGCCCGGCTGGTGAGCTCAGCCCCGCTCAGGCCCCGGCACGTGCTTGGGATCTCGCTGCTGATTCCTGTGCCCCCCCCCCCTTTGGGGGCAAATGCCAGGAAAGATACGCCATCTGGGAACATGCCGAGGGGGCTGTCGTTGCTCACGGCTCGGCGTGGCCGGGAGGTCCAAGAACACCTGTGGCAGGCTTCTGCGTGCGTGGCCGGAATCCTTCTCTAAACGTGAACTTGCGAGTCACGGTGCTGTGTTAGGAGGTCACGTAAGCGCCGTCTCCTGGCTATTCAGACGCAGGGGGCCTGCCCGACGTCTCTCTGGCTGGCCTTCTCCTAGGACAGTTGGGAAGCCTGTCTGAGTTGAAGGTCATCTACCCCCTATGACCGAAGTCACCCAGAGTGCCGAGGGTCAAGTTAAAATTCTTGGAAAGAACTATTTTATGTCGGATGCAGTCCTAATGGACCTTCCTGGTGTCCAGTGATAACGCCCCATTTCCTTGGTCGGTGACCCTGTCTGCCTTCTCAGAGCTGGTCCACACTGGCCCTGGTCCTCTCCCGGGGCCCGTCTGGGGCCGGTTCTCCCGTAGCAGGTGCACTGAGCGAGGGCTTCCCGTGCAAGAGGCTTACTAAGTCCCAGCTCCAAGGAGATACTGGGAAGGGTCTGGAGATGGTGGAGTCTGGGGGGGGCACATTAAGATTCAGGTGAAATCTGGGGTCTGGGTGACCCCTGAAGGGGGGCACCTGCGGTTGCAAGGTTTGCCTTCCTCTCCCACTCCCAGGCAGGTCCCCTCGTGGCTTCCAGAGGGCAGTCCATTGAAGAAAGTCCGGGGCGGGGGGCACCAGAAGCAGCCCCCGTGGAGCCGGGTGCGGAGCTCGGAGAGCTGATCTGGGGATGTGAACACGCCCCGGCATCTGCCGCAGGGTCAGAGGCTACACCGAACGTCGCCGTGATCCAGCGATCGGATATCGGACGGAGTGCGGCTCTTGTCTCAAAAGCGGAGCATTTAGGGGCCAGGACCTAACATGACGGACGGAGGTTGCAGACTTCTAGCCCTTGCAAGTCTGCTTGCATGAGCCCAAACCTATCTGCACCCTCCGAAAATACCGCGTGCCCCTCGCAACAGGGAGGCCGGGGTCGCCGGCCGACTTCATAACATGACCGTGCACTTGGTCTGTGAGCTCTGGTCTGGCCTCGACATTGAGCCTTATGGCCGAGGAAGGACCAACGGGGACCACAGTGGGAGATCAGGAGAGGGTGTCCTCAGCGCCCCAGATGGCCCCCTCGCCCAGCGTTCTGAAGGAACACCAGTTGTTCTTTTTTTTTTTTTAAGATTTTATTTATTTATCCATTTAGAACACAGAGGGGAGGGGCAGAGGGAGAGCAAGAATCTCAAGCAGACTCCACCTGGCATGGGGCTCACCCCCGGGACCCTGAGATCGCGACCTGAGCCGAAATCAAGAGTCAGGCACTTAACCAACGGAGGGGCCCCTCAGACACTAGTTGTTGTAACTCTACACGTAAATATGCCCCACACGACCCCGCCAGGACGGAGAAGATGTTTTTCTGGAAGATCGTATCGCCAATATGGCAGGCTTCTGTTTCTTGCCACTGAGATGTAGAGAATTACTGGAATGCAAACTTTCTGGTCCTTGAAGGGGGGCGTGAGTGGTTCTGGAAAGAACTGGATAGCCTTGGCCACGGAGAGGTTGGCCTGGGGAGTCTGGTCCCCGGGGGCCGCAGGCAGGGAGCGGCGGGTGTCCCTGGAAAGAGGAACAGCCCTGGAGCTGAGTTCCCATCACCCCAGCCTTCCTCTGGTTCTGAGACTCACCGCGCCGAGACCGGTTCCTCCAGGTCCAAGCACAGGGACCCCCTCTGTGCCGCATCCTTCGGCCGAGAGCCCCACGGCCCGCTCCCTGGTGGCCCACGGATGCTCACGTTACTTACGTCGTCCACACTTTCCACAACGAAGGAAAAACGTCCTCACCCTGTACGTGACGGTAGATCAATCAATATTCAATCAATATTTGTTCAATGAAACAAGGTATGTGCGATCTTAAAGACATAGTTATTGCCCCGTTTTCTCGATAAGCAGGACGTGCAATATGTGTGTGTGTGTGGAAAGCAAAGCCGAGGGATGCATATGGAAGAAAAGTCAGCCGTCGGTCCAACAGCCTGGGAATAAGGGCTTCTCCACCAGTATCTGCCAAGTCGCCTTACGTTCTTACGCGGGTTTCCCGGGGCTCGGGATGCGGGCACCCCTGCTGTACGCTCTCTCCCAGGCGCTCCAACACCGTCGGTGGACAAGAGGGTAGAGGTCAGTGCCTGCCTGCACTTAGGTGTTTTTTTTTTTTTTGAGGGAGAGAAACGACAAGGGTTCGCGCCATGAGCAAGCGAAGGTGGAGAGTGGGCAGAGCCGGTGTGTGCTGGGGCCCGGGGGCGCAATGTCCTAGCACTCAGGGAGCGGGGCCTCATCTGGGAGGTGTCCCGGGGGAAGGGCAGGTGCAGGAGGTCCGCGGGGGCGGGGGCGGCGGGCGGGGCGGTCTTGAGGACTCGCCTCCCTGTCTCGGCAGCACGAGGGGCCCAGGCAGGGTCTGGACAGGGTGCCCCGGCTTCCTTCCATTCTGCAGGTGCCCCTCTGGATTCGGGCGAGCCCCTGTACCCTGGCCACAGCTGCATCTGCATCTCTTTTCATCCTACCTTTAATTTTGAACGTTACGTCAAAAGCATTTTCCCTTGTCGTTTACCATGTGTTTAACATGATGACCAAAGAAAGCGCTCAACAATTTGGACCTTGGGAAGTGCATGGATTTATTTGTGTGACTGTTTTGGGTCCCTAGCTAGCTAGCTAGCTAGCTATAATCTAGCTAGCTAGCTAGCTATCCTATGTCATTATCTATCATATCTATTATCTAATTATCATACTATGATCTAATTATCTATTTACTCACTATCTATTAAATTATCTATTATTGGGGCGTCTGGGTGGCTCAGTCGGTTAAAGCCTCTGCCTTCGGCTCAGGTCATGATCTCAGGGTCCTGGGATTGAGCCCCGCATCGGGCTCTCTGCTCGGCAGGGAGCCTGCTTCCTCCTCTCTCTCTACCTACTTGTGATCTCTCTCTCTGTGTCAAATAAATTAAAAAAATTATCTATTATTTATTTACCTAATTATCTCTCTATGATCTCTAATTATCTGTCTACCTAGCTACGATATCTAGTGGTCTATATCTATCTATGATATCTGTGTAATTATCTATCTATCCGTGGGATCTATCCACCTCTCTCTGCGTGTGTGTATCTCTCTATCCACCTTCCTACCAAGGAGACCCCGACACTCGCAGCTGCTTTGTGGTTGGTCTTACGCTATCAGACAAGAACTACAAACCTCAGAAACAAAACCTCAGACGATTTGCTCCCAGACCGTGACGAAACGAGACGGAATAAGGCAACTTCTTAATTGCCTCTACGCACAGACACGAGTCACGGGGCAGCTTCCAAGATACTAACATCCCCCTTGTACCAAAAAAGTGACTTCTTCATGTAGTCCCGCAATCAGTCGCCCACCTCTCTGACAGCATCCCGCGTAGAATGAGACCCCCCCAAATTACGTCTACACACGCCCTTCAGCTGCGACACCTCACGGTTCCCCGGGGTGTGTCCTCTCCACCCCAGTCAGTGTTAATGCGTCTCTGTCGCCTGCGGCTTGTCCCCTGTGATCTTCACGGAATACGGATATACACAGACACATGTATGTGTTTATTCAATGTACATAGGTTATACGTCCATACATATTCAATTCCCTATAGAGCTGTTTCCCGTAAAAACGTGGCTCCTGGAAGCAAACACCCCACGTCCCCGATGTCGCCTGGCAGCGAACTGCTCCCGTTCCCATGGGAACCGCCTGCCACCGGGCCCCAGGTGGAACCACGGTTTTAAACACACCGCGATGGTTTAAGTCCCTAACTCTATTCAGAAACCTCCATCAGTTTCTATGGTAACTCCGGTGGCATTTTCCAGCACCTGCTAGGTGACGGCTACTCACAGGACCGTCAGGCCATTTTTGCAAATTGTGTCATTGTCCCGTCACCCACACATTCCTCCTGTTGATAATAAACCGTAAATGTAAATGTACCGTTATTTTAAAATACCATGTATTTAAGGTACAGAGTAACTATTTCGTGTACGTGATTTTGTTGTATTTAACCATATGCCTACATTGTTAACGACATGTTTTCCAAAGGCAAACACACAGGGGGGCTGGTCCTTCACTTGCAGGGTTGGGACATTGAATGCAGTGCACCCGTGGGGGTTTGCAGGACGCTCTGATTCTCAGCGAGAAGCGGGGGGCTTAGACACAGCCCCCATCTTAGGACGGGCAAGATTCTCCAGCTGATGTTCCTTTAAACTCTAAGTGGGTTTTGTTCTATTCAGCTTTGATGGACAGGATGAGGGCTGCAGAGCGAGGACCCAGCCTTGTGTTCCCAGTCTCCTTAAAGGCTGTCAGGGTTGTCTCTTTTCCTCCCCATTAAATCTTGCCCGCACCTGATATTTGAAGCTTTCTTTGGCTCAGAGATTTTTTCCAGCCGTTTCTTTGTTACTGATTTGGTTCCGCTCTCCAGTTTTCTCATCATGAGAGCCGTCGCGGTTCTTCTCTCTCTGTGGCTTTTCTGGAATTACGCTCAGACATTTGTCCATTTTCCTCTAGATTTTAGGGCCGTCCTTCACGTTTGCTCGGCATCTCCCAAGCCCCTCAGCTTCCTAATGCCATTGTCGTCATCATCAACTTGGCTTTCCTCTCTCTACGTCATTCTCGCTTCCTGGATTTTCCCGTTTCTTCTTCCTGAAGGCTCGTTGTCGTTGGGTGATTGTAACGCTGGGCCCATCCCTACGGGCGCTTCCTGTTTACCTAGGGACGTTCTCTGAGGTACCACGCCCTTAGATTCATGGAGGTGTCACTCTTCTTTGAATGCGGTTTCCTTTTTGCAATCTCTTTCTCATCGTTATGCGAAGGACTTTGGCCATGTTAAGATCGGGCTGTAACCAAGGGAGCTGAGACTGAGCATCCCTACCCTGGGACGGCGTCGGCATCTGTCCGCTCAGGGCACCCACCTGATGGGCTGGATAGCTCAGCCATGATCCTGAGATGGCTCAGCACCTCGTGGGGCCCAGTTCCTTCTAGATTCGGAGGCTAGAGAGCAAATACCCTCCTTTCCTTGGGCATGTCAAGAAGATTCTAGTACCCTCACCGAGAGCCTCATGGCCTCATTGTGTTCATCCCCGTGGAAGCCCATCCATGATGTCTCTGGTAGCAATTCCTCACTGTTCCCTGCACTGCTCTGAGTTTCCCTATGTTGTGTATTCTGTCATTTATCCCAATGGCCACCTTGGAGGAGAGCAAGTAGGGAGACACATGTTCCGGTCTCTGTCTTGCCAAGAATTCCTGACCCTTTCCTTTGTTAAGAGCCTCACTGGAAAAATCTCATGGGAAAACACGTGGCGTGGACGAGAGCGAACTGGCCCCAAAAGGTGACTAAGAATCCCAGGATCCCATCAGAGCCCTGGATCCCATCCTCCTGTCACGAACACAGGTCTGTCCTGCAACCCGACACGCACGTCTCTCTCCTTTTCCCTGCGTTCTCCGTTAGAAGGGCTGTGGGGATATCTAAGCATAGCCCACCAAGCTCCGCCGGCCCAGTTGGCCACCTGCCTCATGAGCCCGGCGACCGGGTCCCTTTGTCCCTTTCAGGATGCAGTTCCAGGGCACGTTTCTCTGTGAAGCTGCTGGCTTCCCTCCGACAAGAATAAAACCCAGGGAGGGGGCTGGGGTCCGTCCGTAGAGAACGCCCTGCAATCCGGGTCTCCCTCCCCCTCCCCCACTCGCAGGCAGGCAGCCGCAACATTTCCCCCACAAACATGACACATGTTTGCGGGACCAGTTACCCCTTTGGGAGCAGTTACATGCGTTTCTGTCATGTGAGCTTGGGAACCAAGACATCACAGGGCTCTGCCTGAGAGTGCGAACCAGGGACAGTTCCGGTTCAAACTGTCACTTATGTCACTTTAAAGTCCCCGAACATAGCGAGGCATTTCCTTTGTTCCTTGTATATTTCTCCGAAAGGGCTTTTTTTTTTTTAGAACAAAGATTTGTGTTCCTTTCTACTCATTTGAATCTTTTTTTTTGGAGAGAGAGAGAGAGAGAGAAGTGCAGGGAGGGGCAGAGGGAGAAGGAGAGAGAGAATCCCAAGCCAACTCCCCTCTGAGTTCAGAGCCTGACACGAGGCTCAATCCCACAACCCTGGGATCGTGACCTGAGCTGAAACCAAGTGTCAGACGCTCAACCGACTGAGCCCCCCGGGGCATCCGCATCATTTTACCAATTTAAAAAAACAACAACAACCGTGTATTTTGAAGCAAAGTCCTGCCAAAGAAGCACTTTTGCAGCCTCGACTTCGGTGATTTTAACATGCTTTCCTCGTAAGACGTATACACTCTCTCTGGAGGCTTCTGCAGTCCGAGAAAGAGGGAGGCCTGAAGGCACGCCAGCCCTTGTCCGAAGGAAGAGCGGAGCGACTTCCCAGCGACTTCCCGGCACAACGAGCACCAGCCCCCAGGCCTCCAGCGTCGATCGGTCCCAGGGCTGTCTCTTCATCCTGGGCAGAAGTCTGTTCCATCTTGGAACTGTGTAGGTCGTCGAAAACCCATCGTTGATCAGCCTGGCATGCTCCCTGCCGTCAGTGCCTCGCAGAAAGGCCTCGGAGTTCTGATGTCCAGCGAGGCACAAGCCGCAGTCCGGGCCTGGCCGGTGCCGGGCGGGGGCGTGGGGGTGCCTGCCGTCCGGGCCCCCCCAAGCTGCAGCTGCACGCTCATCCGCCGTTGCAGACGGCACTGGGGTGAGAGACTGACCCGCGCCGGGGAGAAAGCCGTGTGAGGCCAGAGGCTGTGTTTGCTTCCTCGTGGGACGTGGGGATATCCCTAACGCGGGCATCGGCCGGAGGGGCAGGGCTGTGACGCGTGTTGACCAGAGTTGGCTCCAGGTCACTCCGACCCCGCTCCTGGGGTTCAGAGGTTTCCAGTTCTTAGCGCAGATACAAACACTGACTTTCTCTTTTTGAGGAACCAAAGACACGTCTCGGAAGTAGGTCTGTCACCTTCGTCTCTCGTGTCTGAGCGGCTCACAGGGGAGCTCCATCCGGACCTCCGTCGCCGTGCCCAGGGGCTGCTGGTGAAGAGCCCCTTCCGGCGGCATCTCCCCAGCCAGCAGAGGACGTGATGCCGGGTTTCCCCGGACGCCCCTTGATGCTGCTCTTTCCCGTCACCGTTCCTGAGCTGCTCGCGAAGCCGTGTCTACATGCTCCGAGACGCAAGACCCTCGACGCTCAAATCTCCGCCTTCTAGAAAGTTCGGTGACAACGGATGTGGGCTGCTCCCCCCACGGAGGGTCCCACCTCTGCAGAGGTGACACCTTACATCAGCGACCGGCACCCCCAGCACCTGGAGAATGAAAATGTCCTCCCTCAGAGAGTGCCCACAGCACCTGGCACATCCTGAAAAGTCACCTCCATTGTAAAAAGACCAGGTGATTTAAATGCACGCGGAAGTCTGAGAAGCTAGAAGGTTTCACGCAGAGGCTTTGCTTCGCTCGCCCAGGTTCGCTCCCACCAGCCGGCAGCTTTTCCCTGCGACGTGAGCCAGTGTGTTGCAACATGCGGGCTCAGACGGACTGGCGACCGTGCAAACACGGAGGAAGCCTCCGGGAAACATCAGCCCCTGGGTGCGCATCTGTGAGAGCGCGATTGATTGATTAAATTAAAAATGAAAGATTTTCTATATTTATTTAATAGAGAGACAGAGAAAGCACAAGCAGGGGAAGCAGCAGAGGGAGAAGCAGACTCCCCGGCTCAGGAGGAAGCCCCATTCCGGGCTCGACCCCAGGACCCTGGGTCATGACCTGAGCCGAAGGCAGACAGTTTACCGACTGAGCCCCCAGGCAGGGGTCCCTGTACACCGCAGGCATCAAACGAGGGACTTCTTTGAAAGATGCCGATGAACCAAACTGGAATTTATTCCAGCGAGTGCCGACAAGAGCTCTGGAAACTTTGTCCCGAGAACGCTTGTCTGCAGGAAACCCGGGGTGCAGGGGGCGGAGAGAAGGGGCAGGGCAGGCTCCCGGCATCACCAGCCAGGACGGCGGCGCTCCCGCAGCGGGGACGGGAGGTTCCTAGGGGCTCGTCACACAGCGGGTGGGGGGCTCGGGGATACAGTTCGATTTGGGGGATGCCACGGCTGAAATTGCTATTACCCCAACACGGAGCGGAGAGCAGGCAGCGGAGTCCTCCCCTGGCGAAGGGCGGGGCGGTCGGATGTAGGCGCCGGGCTGGCCGAGCGTGAGCGGAGCCCCTTCTAGACGAGTGACGTTCGCGGTCCGCGCTCCAGCCGCTGTGTGGCGACTGGTACGATGAAGACCTGACACTTCCCGTGGGTTGTCGTCGAGTGTCAAGTCAGTCCAATATGTTTACGGCCCCGATGAGAGCGCTTCCGCTGGAAGGAAGGAACGTCAGGACTCCGGGAGGAGACTATGAACGGCTGTCTCCGGGCACCCGGAGGAGGGAGAGCTCGCGGAGAACCGAGAGCGTGTCAGGATTCTCTGAGGCTGAGGGCAGTGGTCTCGGTGGAGGGAGAATGTGGCGCCCTGGGGCTGGTCGCTGTCCGTTGCCGATTCCCTGCGGACTTGCGCACGAGGTGAGCTCTGCAGGGCACGAGGTCTCTTTGGGGGGACGCTGCCCAGCGCTGTCCTTGGGGCCCCTCCCCTGCACCTGGCGTGGCCACGTGGCCGACGCGGTGGTTGGGGTCGCCGGGCGGGCACCCCACGGTGGCTGCCACTGCTCCGTCCTCCACGGAGGAGCCGGAGGAAAGGTCAGACGGCCCCGAAGTCACTCTTAGCATCAAGGAATGTGTCTGGACGGACACAGACATTTCCCAGAGGCTTGTTTTAGTGATTAAGACGTTTCTTCAGCAGAGATTAAGAATTTAGAAATCTTCTGGCATTTCTGGGCAGCACAGAGATTTTTCCATTCAGAAGTGGTTCCACTGCCTCATGATTTTTTTTAAAATAAATGTTTATGGAAAGACAGTATTATCGGAAAGCAGAGTTTAGCAATTACGTCTATTCCGGTTCTGTCCCCTCAATGCCGTGAGATGCTACTGGGCACCTACGCAAATATTTTCTGTATCGATCAGCACTGCTTTTCACATTCTTGCAGGAAGTGGGTTTCGTGGGTTCGGTGTATTGATTAAGCCCGTGATGAACTGTGGTTTGACAGCGTGGGGGAAGTGTTAGCTTTTGCTTGTCTTTCCCTCCTTCACGGACTGTCTGCTGGAAACAGCCACGCAGCTGCACGGTGCTATTTAAAGGGGCCGCGGGGACGACTCTGGCCCCGGGTGCTGCTCGCGGGGGTTTCGCGGCCGGGCGGTCGGGGCGGCCACACCCGTGGCAAATGGGGTCTGTGCTGGGCTCTCCACCCAAGGCACTTGCTACGATTATCCTGATGTGTCTGCAGGAAGACACAGAGGCTCACGGGGTTGGTGACATCGGCAGGCTGCCACACGGCCGATGAGCGACGGATGTGCGGGCCACGGGAGGCCACACTCAGCGGAAGGACCCTGACAGCCCAGCAGGAAGGTAGGTGCCTGGATGAGGTGGCTGGGGGGGGGAACTGTCCCCAGCGAGCAGGAGTAGGTGCAGACGAGGGCGGGGACGTCATTCCCATCAGCAGGATGGGGCCCCGGAGGCGGGAGGTGAGGAGTAGGTGGCCAGGGCACAGGGGAGGCGCCCGAGCGTCACACCCTATGCCTAGAACGCCACACAAGGACGCACATTCATAATACACACTCACGCACAGATCTCTGCACAGAAAGAGAGAGAAACTGTGCTAAAGAGAAATGGGGAGAGAGTGAGACCGATATGTATAGATGTATATATTTAAGTAGGCTGCGTGCCCAGCGCCGAGCCCAACGTGGGGCTTGAACTCACGACCCTGAGATCAAACCTGAGCTGAGATCAAAAGTCAGATGCTCAACCAACTGAGCCACTCAGGCGCCCCCAGTGATATTTAGTTTGAGGAATTGGCCCATGTGGTTGCAGGGGAAGAAAATCTGAAGTCTGTGGAGCCGGCTGGCAGGCGGGAGATGTGGACAGCAGGGCGAGTCCTAGCCTGAAATCCACAGGACTGAAGGCTGGGGGCTCAGGCAGGTTTCCGTGCTGCAGTCCGGAGGCAAAGTTCCTTCTTCTTTGGGAAACTGCAGTCTTGCTCTCAAGTCCTTCGACTGATTGGACGAGGCCCACCCACAATTCTGACAGTGGTCCTCTCGCTCTGTTTTCCTCGAAGTCTACCGATCGAGGTGCTCATCATGTCTGAAGCATGTCTTCCTCGCAATCCAGACTTGTGTTTGAGCAAACCCTGGCCTGGTCAAGGTGACAGATAAGTTCGTCAGCACAGATCCCCCGGGCTGAAAGCAATCGCTGGGGCCAGTGTGCAGGCACAGGCTAGGCTGGGAAGAGGGACAGGAGCCTCACCCCCTGCCACGGAGCCAGGAGATGTTGGCCTGGAGGACCGGGAGGAATCGGAACGAGGAACCGAGCCGAGTCTCTGGTCCTGTCACAGGCGCGTATTAACTATGTGATGTCCTGGGACCACCCTTACTTTACCGCAGGGATACAGGTTGGGGGTGAGCGGTAACGGAGCAGCGGGACTCACGGAGTCTCGTCAAACTTCAATCTTGCCTTCCTCCATTACTGTCATTGTAACATTTTCATCGGTAGGAGAAGCTTTCCCCCAGCGGCTGATGAAAACTCCAGCAGGATCTAAGAATTTTTCCTGAAAGCAATGAGGAGTTTCATGGCCATTTTAATTTGCAAAATGATTCTCAGTTCAGAAGTTAATGTGTCCCGGGGCACCTGGGTGCCTCAGTGGGTTAAAGCCTCTGCCTTCAGCTCAGATCGTGATCTCAGGGTCCTGGGATCGAGCCCCGCATCGGGCTCTCTGCTCAGCGGGGAGCCTACTTCCCCCTCTCCGTCTGCCTGCCTCTCTGCCTACTTGTGATCTCTCTCTTTGTCTGTCAAATAAATAAAAATCTTTTTTTTAAAAAAAGCGGTTTGTTAAAAAAAGAAGTTAATGTGTCCCAAGTGGAAAATAGTTATGAACACATTGGTCTTGCACCAAAATTAAGGCTTTTCTTCCTTGCAAAGCAGACGAGGATAGCCAGCAGCATTCATTGCAAGTCTATAGGCTGACAGCAGAAAATATGTTTTATGTTGTAAAAATACCAAAGTATTTAACACGGCGCTGTGCACGAGGTAGGTGCTTAGTACCTGTGGTAGGTAAGAGTAGCGTCCCTCCCAGGAGCCAATTCAGAGAGGTTTTTGGGAGCAGGGACAGATTCCCTTTGTCACATGCGTCATCTGGGAGCGACACAGAGTTTTCCTGGGCGGCAGCAGCACAGTGCTCATTCAGGCCAGCTGCTGGGGACAACTGGAGTGTCAATAGAGAATGGGAGGAGAGGGGCTGCAGACGGGGAGGAGGACATTGGGAGAGATTTCTCGAAGGGATGGAGAGAAACGGGGAGAAGGCTGGCATGGAGCACTGGATCCCCCGTGTGTACACGTGTCCCGGTGTCTATAGATGGGCGAACCTGTCTGCGTGCTGATGAGAAATGCCCAGAAGAGAGAATTGCTCACAAATGTCTCACCCCCAGGTGGGTGTGGCACCAGGCGGAGGGGAGCACGGTGATCGGGGCAGGTGGGGCACCAGGCGGAGGGGAGCACGGTGATCAGGGCAGGTGGGGCTCCAGGTGGAGGGGAGCACGGTGATCAGGGCAGGTGTGGCTTCAGGTCGAGGGGAGCACAGTGATCACTGGCAGGTGTGGGTCCAGGCAGAGGGGAGCACGGTGATCAGGGGCAGGTGTGGCTCCAGGCGGAGGGGAGCACGGTGATCAGGGGCAGGTGTGGCTCCAGGTAGAGGGGAGCACGGTGATCAGGGCAGGTGTGGCGCCACGTGGAGGGGAGCACAGTGATCACTGGCAGGAGCAGAGCACCTGGGCTCAGGTGTGAGGCAGGAGATCGCAAAGGAATCCTCTTCTGATGGTTGAAGGTCTTCAGTGACCAGAAGGTGTCACCAGCTGGGGAGAAAGGACCCAGTGAAATCCCGGGTCGTTTGGAGGAAAACGTTGGGAATATGGCAAGATGGCGGGCAGCATCAAGTCAGTACAACGAGCCTATTGGATACCCCCAAGGTCAAATTAGAAAGGGATCAACTCCTCTCATTTGTCAGGACTCAGTCCCGGGTCTCAGGAGACCCTCACCCCTGGCAACGCAGTGGGCAGTCACCGCATGGACCGTCTGCTTGTCTCACCTTTGAGAGCCTCCCTCCCCGGTGACGAGAGGGTGAGGCGTGGGGCTCTCTCTCCCTCCGAGGACACGGCCTCTCCCCCTGCCCGCCCTTCAGCGAGTCAGCATCAGCGTCCGGGTCGGACCCCCGCTCCCGGAACTTAGCACATTTTAAACGATGCGTTATTTTAAAATGTAAAAAAAAAAAAAATACGAATTTCAAATAAATTATTTTAAAAGCACTTAAACAAGGAATGATTTTCAAATAGTTTTAAAATAATAGTTTAAACAATATCGTAAGGACGTTTCAGATTTGACATCTCCCGGCAGGTGCTGTCCGGGCTGGGTGTTGGATTTAGCATGTGGCCGAAAGGCGGGCGCTCCCGTCCCTCTGCACGTCTCTCACCTCTCCTGCTTGTCGGGGATTGTGTCGTTGGCTTCGAAATACCCGCCCGCGCTTCCTCGCCTCTACACTAACCCCTCAAAGTGAGCGAGGCCACCTCTTAGACCCCTCGAGAATGGAGATTGTCCCGAGAGCTGAGCTGCAGGGATGTCCTCCCACGGTCTGCGTCCCCCCTTGAATCCCACCCCCACCAGAAATCTCTCTCAGGACCGGTCCCGGTGCTTCCACCGACGCTCGCGATCAACAGGTAATAAGATGGTTTTTCCTTTTGCAGAGGTCCTGTTTTCGCTCTCATTTTTATTAGAGTACAAGGGTGGAGAACACACATATACGCTCTTCGGGACGGAGCACATTCGTGCTAGGAAATCTGGATTTATCGGCCCGGCTATCTCGTCCCAAGCAGGGCGTGCCGGGCTGTTCAGATCGTCACGAACGTTCTTTCCGAGCTGTTCAGGAAAACATCTCATGCTCGTCGACATTAACCCTCGTTTTCCCGCGTGGGGAACTGAGATCGTCTTTACATTTTTTTTCCAGACTCCTCAGTTTTCTTGGAAATGGGTGCGGAAACACTGGCCATCTGGGTCGGTTGACAAAATACAGCAGTAGTGACGGTGGGGTTTTTGGGCACTGGCCTCCGAGGGAGGCAGTTCACCTGATCTAAGTGACGCTGTTGTCTTCCAGATAAGAGAGAAAAAGAAGTCGGCTGAGCCCCTTGGCGGAAACTGCACATAACCCTCTGCAGGGGCAGACCAGGCAAATGCAGGTTTGCCGATGCATTTTTTTAAAAGCCTGGTTGGAGAATAAGGAAACCGGGATCATAAGTGGCTACGTTTCTATCTGCTCTCTTTTCATGTGGCTACGTTTTAGACTGCTGCTCCGGAAACGCGAGGAATGGGAATCATTTCAGCGCGAACGGCTCTGCCTGTGCGCGCGGGTCCCCGGGGCTGGACCCACCTGGTGGCGGAGACCGCAGGGCGCACTGGCAGGTGCCCCACGGGCAGCCCTTCGCCGTTTGAAGGGGAAGCCGACCACGTCTCCGTGGGGCTCCCTTCCAGCAGCCTGGGCTAACTCAGACCCTCTCAGATCAAGAACTGAGCAAGGAGGTCTGCTCTCGACATCCCTACTGGACGAAGCGCTGCAAGAAAATCGACGGCTACACCATGTTCATGTATCGGGAAACCCACTCTTGGGAATTTGCCCGATCTCTGCAAATTCGCCCATGGCTTCAGTGCAACGTCCGTCAAAGGATCAGTGGTTTTCTGCGGAACCATGTCATGTGAATGTGCGAAGAATCTAGAAGAAAACAGCTTTGCAGGGGTCCCTGTTGGGGAGCTTCTACTCCCCAGCCTCCCACCTTGTTTGAAGCCTAGAGCAATCTCGATCGTGTGGGATTGGCCACAAGAGAGATACAGCAGTAAGCCCAAGACCACCCCGTAGAAACATAGTCGATTTTATTTCCGCGGACTTCTCCGCCCACTGTTGGGAGGACCGGCCAGAGGGCACCATCCCCATGCAGCCCAGCACCCAGCCCAGGGACCCCCTCCCCCCACCAGGTCCCTGCCGCCTGTCCTGATGCCTCTGGGGCCGCGTTCTTCTGTTCTCTTGTTTTCCATCCCCTGCTGGTTCAGCAAATACCGGGCCAGCGAGCTCCAGCTGGGACTGTGGACTGAGTGCGCCAGTAGATAACCCCCCGGGGATAGTCCTAGGGCAGGGGTGTGCGGCTGCCTGAGCAGGGAGAAGGCCGTTGAGGTGGAAAGGGAAGAGGGGGAGTCGCATGCCCAGAAACACTGGGAGGGGTTGGTTTCCTGCATGTCGCTGCCCAGGTGCAGGGCTTACCTGTCCAGCCCCTTCTGACCTCTCCCTGCCTCCTCCCCCTGCACCTTCCCAGCTGCGTCACCCCAGACCTCCCCACTGAGCCCCACCCCGCAGGCCCTCGCTGACCCCTCGCATGCCCCCAGAGCCCTTAATCTTCCGCCTCAGCCCGCGGTCGCCAGCCAGTCTGGGCCGTCCTGCGAGCTTCCCCTCGTCCCCCCCACCCCTCCAGGCACCCCTCTTTCCACCTGCCAGTCGCCCCCTGTGCTCACCGTGCAAAACCCCAGGCTCCCAGGGATGTTTTCACATCACATTTGTGAATTTCAATTAACTTCCGGGAATGAGGATAAATGGGTCCAATTCCCTCCCTTACTCCCGAGTGCGGGGATTGACCGACTTTGCATATTCGAGAGCATATTCGAGAGCCCCTGTTTACAGGCTTCGCTCCTTCTGCTCTCCTATTCTCCACCGCTCTTCTGTCTACACTGTTGCAGTGCGTCTACGGAGAATATGAACCCGCCAAATTTGTTCTTTCTCTCTTTTTTTTTGGTTTGGCTATTTTTGCTATGACTGCTAATGCTGTCTCTTTTTTTCTGTGGGTTTATTTGTTGTCTTTTAAATAGGCTTCATTTTTCAAAAGAGGGTTTCTTTGCAACTCTTGCTCCCGGCGAAGTGGCTTGAGGTCAGGTGCTTTTTGCATAATGACCTGCCGTGATCTCCACTCCGGGAGGGGACTACCCCCGGAGTAAGATGCGGGGGAGCTGCTGTTTTCACGCTTTGTGTAACTGGGTGTGGAAGAGGCAGTAGGAACCATGTGAGTAATTCTCCCGTCTACGCAGCTCACTCCCTGTGGGCGCTGCTCCAGGAACTTACATCACCTCAGTTAACCGCACAGCTCCCTCCTCGCTCGGGTGCTCCTGTCCCCTGGAAGACGAGGAGGCAGATCTGGGGATTGTCCCCGAGGACCCTCCGCTAACTGCCATGGGGTTTGAATCCGCATCGCCCTGTTTCATGTGCTCCAGGAATTTCATTTCTCTGAGTGATTTTACCGAGCTGCAATTCACGTGCAGTAAAATGCAGAAATGTTAAGTCTCCAAGCTTACCGAATGTCGAGGTACTATATACGGGCGTATCCCTGCAGTCACCCCCCAAAATTGCCCTCACTCAGCAAGCTCTGTCCTTTAACTTCCTCTGACGTCTTTTGAAGTCAACCACCCTGGCCAGCAGAGGCAGCCACTGTCCTGCGTGTTTTCGGTTGATTTTGTGGGTTCTAGAGACAGTCTCAGAGAGAATGCCTTTGTTTGAGTCTGGCTACTTCTGCTCAAATGTGGGGCCCATCGTGCCGTGTGTGTCCATAGCTTTCGGTTTTTATGGCCGAGTGCTATGCCATCGTATGGACGTAAGGTGTTTTATCTAATCGCCTCCTTTTTTTCTCAGTCTTGGCTACTATGGACATTTGTTGTTTTTGTTGTTGTTTTTAAAGATTTATTTATTTGAGAGAGAGGGAGCGAGCTCGCGCATGCGTGCGCGAGTCGGGGAGGGGCAGAGGGCGAGAGAGAATCCCAAGCAGACTCCCTGCTGAGCGTGGAGCCTGATGCAGGACTCTAAGTCCACGACCTTGAGATCATGACCTCAGCCGAAATCACAAGTTGGTCGCTCAAGGATGGAGCCATCCAGGTGCCCCCAGCCTGTGGCTCTAGTCTGCATTTCCCTGGTGACTGATGACGCCGAACATTGTTAGCGTTCATCGATAATTTGTTCTTTGGTCTCCGTCAAGGGTCTGTTCAAGTTTCTGTGAATTTACCGCGTTGCTTGTCGTTTTCCTTGTAACATATGAATTATTTATATATTCTGTTTACAAATCTTTTCCAGATCTACCTCTTCCTGATACTCTCCCCTAGTCGACAGCTTGTCTTTTTATTATCTTAATGGTGTTTTTTTTTTAAAAAATTTTATTTATTTATTTGACAGAGGGAGAGATCACAGTTAGGCAGAGAGGCAGGCAGAGAGAGAGAGGGGGAAGCAGGCTCCCCGCTGAGCAGAGAGCCCGACGTGGGGCTCGATCCCTGGACCCCGAGATCATGACCTGAGCCGAAGGCAGAGGCCCTAACCTCTGCATCCCCATCGCCCTGTTTCACATGCACCAAGTATTTCATTTCTCTGAGTGAGAAATGAAATACTTAATGGTGTCCTTTTATGAGGACATAATGGTGTCCTTTATGAGCAGAATGTTTGAAATTTTGATAAAGTCTGAATTTCAATTTCTAAAAATTTTTAAAATTGTTTTTGGTTGGGGTTAGTGCTTTAAGGACCCGAGTTGGAAGACGCCACAAAGCACTGACATTGCAAAGATACTCTTCTCTGATTTCTTTCCCAGGTTTTAGATGTCGTTTTATGTTTTAGAGGTTCTATCTTTTAGCTTTTACACAGAGGTCCATGACACACTCCAATTATCTGGGTGTGCATCGGGGGCTGATGGAACTGGGTCTGTTTTCCACTGTGGGATTATCCACTAGTTTTGACATTTTTCTTTAAAAGTCTATCATTGTCTCAATGAATTAATTCGCTTGACAGCACTGTTACAATCTTTAGACTGCAGATGTTTTGGTCTATTTCAGGGTCCTTTATTTCATTCCATTGATCTGTGTGTCCATCCTTCATCTTAAGACTTAATCGATTAGATGATGTAAATTCCACTTTGTTTTTTCCCACCGTTGCTAATCTGCTATCCTGAAAGGTTTGCATTTCCATAAAGTGTGAGATTACCTTACTGAGCTAGCCATTATGGTGCTGGGATTTTTCCTGGAAATGTGTTGAATCAACAGATCTATTTGGGGGCAAAGGGTACCTTAATTAGTTGAGTCTTCCAACCAATGAGCTTAATACACATTTCCATTTATTTAAATCCTCTTTCATTTTTCTCTGTAATGTTTTACAATTTCTAGCATGGAAGTCTTGCACATATTGTCAATTTATTCTTAAGTATTTCATGTTTTCATGGTAGGCGAGATAGTATTTTAAAAAAATTCTGCAAAGTTTTATTTTTATATGCGTTTCTCTCTTTGCCTGATGAGACTAGTCAGGACCTCTAACTGGGATAGTGTTGCAAGGAGGGGCAGCTGTCTGAAAAGTGTCTTTATCTTAACTTGAAATGCAGCAGAGGAGACCAGCAGGCAAAAGGAATGCAAACGTACCCTTGAATTCAGCCACCGTGAGGCCACTTGTGACCTCGGTGAGAAGACTACCAGCTGAAAACTGCTGGACAGAATCTTCAGGAACATCGCTGCAACCCCTTCCCCCAAGCTCCGGCTTGGTGCTTGTTTTCTTCTTGGAACACTTTAAAGATCCCATTCCACTTTCTCTTGGTTTGCAATGTTTCTGCCAAGAAGCAAGCATTCACCTTCCGCTTGGGTCACCTGGATATTTACTTTTTTTTCTCTGGTTGCTTTATTTTTTTTTTATTAAGATTTTATTTATCTATTTGACAGAGAGAGAGAGAGAGATCACAAGTAGACAGAGAGGCAGGCAGAGAGAGAGGGGGAAGCAGGCTCCCTGCTGAGCAGAGAGCCCGATGCGGGGCTCCATCCCAGGACCCTGAGATCATGACCCGAGCCGAAGGCAGAGGCTTTAACCCACTGAGCCACCCAGGTGCCCCTCTCTGGTTGCTTTAAAAGACTTTGCTTTCTCTCTGGATCGCAGCAATGTCATTTTGAGGTGCTTGGTTCCACTGTGTGTGTGTGTGTGTGTGTGTGTGTGTGTGTGTGTGTTTATTGTTTTGCGATTGACTTAGATTCCTGTCTATGTGGAAATACAACTTTTATTAAATCTGGAGGAAAAAAATGGGCCATTATTTCACATTTCAAATATGTCTTCCCTCCTTCCTTCTGGGACTCCAAGTATAGCTGTGTTAGGCCACTGGGTACCGTCACAGCTCGGTGAGTGCTTCGAAAAGGTTCAGACTTTTCTGCCCTCTTCTCTTCTGCAGCTGCCGACCTGCTCTTAACTCCATCTCGTGAGACTTTTTTACTGTAGACGTGGGGTTTTTTTGTTTCTACAAGTTGCATTGACTTTTTTTTTTTTTCCTTCTTCAATTTCTCCCTTTATTATGTTCATGCTTCACTTTAAATAATTGAACAGACTCGTGATAGCTTCCTCAGTCTTGCCGACGGTTCCCTCGTCTCCGGCATCTGCGGTTTTAAGCAATGTCCATTAACTAATTTTTCTTTTCTGGTTATGGCTCACCGTGCCCGGCTTTCTCGTATGACTAATAGGTTGCAGCTGAATGCTGGAAATGGTGAATGTTGCATTCTTGAGGGACTGGATGTTGACTTCTTTCTTAAAAGTGTGTTGAGTTCTGTTTTGACAGGCACTGAATTGCTCGAAGATTATGAGCTTTGAGAGAGTGGATCTAATTTCGTCTGCAGAGTGAAGCATGACTGTCTAGCATCTCTGAGGAATGCCTGGGCTGGGAACGTGCCAGAAGGAAGGGCATGGTGGGCAGCCGCGTCGGAGAAGATTCGCACTGTGTTTTCAGCTGGTACGTTGCTCACCAAGGTCATGGATGGCCTCCTGGTTTGCTTTTTGGGCTCCTCTGCTGCTTTTGAGGGTTGGCCATTCCCTCCTGCCTCGGCTTCCTTAGTTCATCGTATCCTCCTTTTTCTCTTCCTTCTTCATATCTTCTCTGCATGGCTGAATTCCTCTGCCACAACATAAATTTTCCTTAAGAATAATTTTAAGGTCGGGCGCCCGGGTGGCTCAGCGGGTTAAAGCCTCTGCCTTCGGCTCAGGTCATGATCTCAGGGTCCTGGGATCAAGTCCCGCATCAGGCTCTCTGCTCAGCAGGGAGCCTGCTTCCTCCTCCCTCTCTGCCTGCCTCTCTGCCTGCTTGTGATCTCTCTGTCAAATAAACAAATAAAATCTTTAAAAAAAAAAGAATAATTTCAAGGTCTATTATGAGCATCTGTCCCTGGTTCACAGCATTCCTCAGATCAATGTTTTCACCTCGTGTCTCTCTTTTTGGATGTACACCCGTGCTCGACTGCACACTGAACTTCAGACCCAGCAAGTCCCAGACTGAGTTCAGATTCCCTTTAAGCTGCATGTCTTCAGTGGCTGTCGGTCGGCACGCCTCAGCTGTACGACCCAGACCTTCCCCACTGCCTGCTATCTACGGTGTCCCTCGGAGACGGGGACATGGTCCTCTCTCTGCAGCTAGCTGCTTTAGCAGAGGCCCGTGATAGCTTCCTGACTCGAGGTGTCCAATCCCCGTCCCTTCCAATTTATTCTTTGAAGGGCAATTTGCAAAATAATGCCATAAAATCCAAATTTTATTATGCTACTCTCTTGACTACTAGTATTCAAAAACTACCTACTATCTCTGAGATGAAGTCTGAGCTTTGAAGCATGGTCATGCAATTTTTGATAATATGATTGCCGATCGCGTTTCTGGCCCCAATTTCTTTCTATCCTTACACGGGGACTCCTCTATCCCCCACCCTGATCAGCTTGTAGGTCTCCGGACATACTACGTTTCTCCTGTTGCATTGCCTCTGAGGTCCTCACCCCCCCTTTTGCCTAGCCTCCCCCCACATTCATTCATCACGAGCGTCCCCAGATGTCGCCACGTCATCATCTTGCAGTGACCTCACATCGGGTCCTGTGCCATCGCTGCACGATGAGTGGTGGCTACCTGCTTGTCCTACGGGCCTGGGGCACCTCTTCAAGGCGGGGTCTGAGTCAGAGTAAACCTCAATAAAGGTCCCCTGAAATGCCCTTGGGAAGGATGAGTGAGATCTGTGGTTCGAGGCACAAGTCGGGTTTATGCACAGCGGGGAACAACGGGCCCATTTGCAGTTGGGTTAGAGAATGTGACCCAAGTAATGAGACATGAAATGTCTGGATAGGAAACAGTGGTCACCTTGGGGAGCCTTGATGTCAGACGAGGGATTCTGGATTCAAAGGAGAATGTACAGGATTTTAGGAAAAGTAACCCAATCAGAGCTGAGTTTGAGGGAAGAATCTTGTGGAGAAGAGGGCCGGATACAGCTGCCCCCGGGAAGGGGAACAAGAACGGAAGGAGTGAAGTGGAGAACTAAGGCAAAAGAAAAAAATTAAACTTCTTTCTAACCGCGCACCTGGGTGGCTCAGTCGGCGAAGCATCTGCCTTCAGCTCGGGTCATGATCCCGGCGTCCCTAGAGCCTACTGACAAGTTCTCGGGATACGCAGACCTTCCTGCGGGAGCTCAGCTGCCTCGATGGTGACACTCTGCTAGAGGCGAAAGGCAGCCTTAGCTTGACTTTAGCCAGACCTCCAGGATCCTGTAAAAATCCCTTTGGAAACTTCCTTTGCCTCTCCCCCCCTACCCAAGATATATGTTATTATCCCCCCCTCACCCCCAGCATATGGCCCCTGAAATACATCCGAAGGGTCTCATGACTAAGGTTTTATTAGAGGGTAATAAATGACCTCTCTCCAGTAATAGCTAACCTCACCAAGGTCCTGGAAACCTCGCTTCCCAATTCCTTAGAGACTCACGCTCTCCCTGATCCCCTTCCAACTTGAAAGTATATAATGGGCCACCCCTCATGACCCTGGTGCTGCTCTTTCTGCCCTCGGGTCCCCGTGCTTTAATAAAACTACCCTTTTGCACCGAAGATGTCTCAAGAATTCTTTCTTGACTGTTATCTCTGAAACCTAATATCATGTCCTATATCATTTGGTGCCCACAAAGGGACCGGTCTTCTCATCTGCTGAGCTTCGGTGCAAACTTGGTGAGTACTCTCTCCTCTTCCTTTCCTCTCATTCCAGGGACCCTTCAAGGAGTACGGTCTTGAAGGAACACTTTCATGCCGATCGCTCAGGCTGCAATCCTCTAGCCCGTGGCTGCTGTACGGGGAGGAGAAAGTCTGCAGAAAGTCTGCCTTTTGGTGGAAGTCAGTCCCGTGGCCGGAATGGTAATAAGATCCAGAAACTAGGTGCCCTCTCTCGGTTCCTGTTCTTACACAAACTTGTCTATCCTGGGCACGGGACAGCCCCCTACGTCCCCAGGTCGGCTGCCAGTCTTAAGACTCCCGTGTGAGGTTTCCTCCTAATGGATCTAAGTGATCCCCTGCGCACCCTGGTCTAGCCGCTTCTGGCCGCGGGAGCTCCACTGGAGGCCGGCCGAAACCAGTACCTGAGGGAATTGAAACCCAGCTGGGGACCGTTTCCTAGGGAAGTTGGCTGTGAAGACCACAGGTGCTGGAACGTCGCCTAGAATCACGATGGATTTCCATCTTTCCGGTTTTCCGAAAATGTCCTCTACTAACCACTTAAGTTACAAAATTCGGTAATTTCCCCTTGTAAAACGTTTCTAATGTTCTCCGTGGGTTAAAGATGGCAGGTTCTTTACAGCGCGGCGTGGTCTTATGGGACGGCCTTCCCGGCAGGGCAAGGCAAGGCACGGTCCCTTGGTTTACGTGCCAGCCCCGCTCCGTAGCTCAGAAGCCTGGGGAAGCGGGCCAGTGCTGGCATCCGTCCTCCAGGGCCCGTATGGTGGCAGTGGTCGTAGCGATTTCATTCTGGGGACGTCTCGAGTTGCTTTGACACCAGGAACCTCTGACGTAACCTCCGTGGGACATCACCGGGGAGTTGAGGGTGATTTTCTAGGTAACGAGCTTTCTTTTTTCTTCGGTTCCCAAGGCCTCTCTCTTGGGGGTGCCTTTTAACCTGTTGGAAACAATTCAGATTGCAAAATTCAGGAAAGGACTGAGCTCCTGTAATACTGCATGGCCTCAGGGGGACCTGTCAGTTAGATCTCCTGTAAGAAACAGGGCAGATGGACGGGGTCACTGTAGGTCGGCCCTGCATGGCCCTAAGCCACGACCCCCACCTAAGGGCCTCTTGCAGAACATGTCTCTCCTTGTAATCAGGCCGGCATATGCCCTCCTGATGTATTGGATAATAATGGCCTGAACAGGCCTCCTAAACCCACGTTGCTGGAGGAAACACGGCCCCCCCCAGTGAAGGGGACACTGACCCTCTCTCACTGGTCCTCCTTCTAATAGATGTGGGGTCTTCTTCCTCATTCATTTCCTGAGTTCGTGGCTATAATTGGAGCCAAATGTGGTTAGTCTACCTCAAGACGGGGACTTGAGGAATATTCCCAAGCAGCTGCTGAAACTCCTTTTGTTTGGGGGAAGTGCCCTGTCTTCTCCAGCCTGACGTGGACTGCATATTTCCAGGGTGGCGGAAAAAACATGGCGTCTGCCCCTTTAGATCCAAGGTTTAGAACCAGGAATCTTCTTGCTATGCCTTCGGGTGGGCGCTCACCCCTTCTCTCTCCTCTGGTCCTGCACCTCCTTGGTGCAGGCCTGCATCCCCAGTCCCTAAACCATACTTGGAGCCTCCGCCCCCCCTTGCCTGGACTCACACTGTTCCCTCCAGATTTCCGCATCGGCGGCCCAGGTAAAAACCGACAATGGAGAACAAATTGGTCGAGTCTTAAGTAGACCCAGACGGAACGTAATTCGGTATTTAAACTAATTCAGGTTTGCTGGTTTAATGACGACAGACATGTCTTTAGAGTTATCAGCATTAAATATGAAACTTTTATTCTACCCGGCTTGCCAAATGTCAAATAAGCTCAAGTTATCTCTGTTGCAATTTGTCAGAAAATGATGACTTCAGATGATCGTTGATTAGGTCTGTCTCAAGGTTTTCATGGGTGATTGTTAAGACAGCTTTCAACGTCTTTGGTAACCTGAAACTTTAAAGGTCTGCTTGGATGTTAAATTGGGATTCAATTCATTGGACATTTAGGTCTTTTCCAAATAGGATGGAACGCTAAAGCGCTGAATAGCGAACGTTGGTTTGCGTTTTTTGGCTTCTTGTTGCAGAGAAACTAAGGATATTTGGGTCTGTTGGAAAACGTGCTTTGAGCTTAACAGATCTACAAATGCGCCATCTAAAAAACTCTGGAGTGACAGTTTACGATGGGTTACTACTTAGTTTTCACGGGAGGCTAAGGTTTCCAAGAGTTAAAATTCTGCTAGATGCGATTAAGATGGATGGCAATAAGGGAAACAACTCTGTGTGTAGCAGAGTGGGAGATATGTAAGAAATAGATGAGAAATGGGAATGCATTTTTGTTGAAGGTAAAAGGAGGTAATTTTGTCCTAAGTGAGGTGGTTGTTTGGAGAAACATGGCTTGGGACAAAATCTGAATGGAGAGGAAAGTTGTAGAAGGTTTGTGAAGGGAAATCTTTGGAAAGGAATTTTATGTGTGGTCAGGACAGACTAAGATTGAAATGAATGGATTTTATTTTATTTTATTTTTTGGAAGATTTTATTTATTTGACACAGAGAGAGAGATCACAAGCAGGCAGAGAGAGAGGGGGGAAGCAGGCTCCCCGCCGAGCAGAGAGCCCGATGCGGGACTCGATCCCAGGACCCCGAGATCATGACCTGAGGCCGAAGGCAGAGGCTCTAACCCCCTGAGCCCCCGTGGCCCCCCTGAGATGAATGGATTTTAAAGATCACTCGTGTAAGATTGAAAGTCTGCTTTCTCTCTGTTCAAAAAGCCAAGTCGTCTTAGATTGTCTGCTCTTGATAAGAAAACATAAACAAAGTTGTTTTCCCTTTTCTTTATCTGCCCAGAAAAGCCAGTTTCTCTGTTTTGTCTTTATCAAGTCTTTGATGATCCCTGATCCTTCTTAGGCATGTGTTTTAAAACTTTCTAAGGGTCTTAACAAACCTCCCTGAGATTTGAAATGTACACGAGGTCTCTGACTAAGCTTGTTGATTTGTGTAGTGTGTTTTGGCGCAAGGTCGTCACGCGATATTCTGATTGTTGAAGCGTTGTGCGTCACAGGAATAACCAAATTTCCTTCCCAGCTCCATTATAACGAACTCTCAGGTCAGATCTTGAACAGTGTCCCTTTCTGAGTTTTTGTCATCTACAGTTACTGTTCGGATGCTTGGGAAGAGAGTTTTGTCTTCGAGGAGATTTAAAAAGAAAGGACTTTTCTGGGGGACCGATACATGTATTTGATATCTTTAAGATTACAAAACCGAAATGGCTAAGAATTTCCAGAATTGACTAAAAAGCTGGATTCAAACTGAATACGAATTAGCGAGATGAACTGAGCCTAAATGAACGGAGGAAGGTGATTATAGTTTTTCGCGAGTCTTGTTTGAAAACTGCTGGTTCTCTAATGTTCACTCTTCCAGACTGAGGAAACTCTCCCTTCAGGTATCTATGAGTCACAGAAACCTAGTGAAGTATTCCTTTGTGAGCGAACGGGAGAATTTAACTTTTCTCTCTACCTGAGCCCTCGGAAATTCAAAAGGTCTCAGGAAGTATCTTTTCTTCCATGATAATCCTAGTCATTTGCATAAGTTCAATGAAAATCTGTTCTCCTTGTAACAGGACACCATTGGAAACATTGGTTATTTTACCAAGGCTTTGACTGGAATGTCATATTTGAGAAAAACATGCATAGACTCGGATATGACCAGACAGCTTTAAGGAGCAAAGGTTGACTTTATGAAACCTGGAGCCATAAAGCCCTTGGAACTGTTGGCCTCTTACCTTGTTTACAGAGTTCTGGCAGCCTCGCCAGGTGAGTGAAGACTGTCACTCCCTGGCAGGTGCAGGAAACTCAGGATACTTTGGGGACCTCAGGAAGAGGAATTCGCCCAAATCTACAGGTATTGCAGGCATGTCTGATGGCGGGTACTTGGCTTGGCTTCTGGCCTGGAAAGGCTACTGAAAGTTCAACCTAGAGATTCCTTATCAAGTTCCAGCAAAGCAGATTCTAAAAGATCTATACGATCAATCATTACTCTAGGTGAGCTTATGTAAATCGTTAGACCAGGTTTGTTAAAAATGGAGTTAGTCCTGATTTGGCTCTTTCTGAAAATAAGAATGATTTCAGAGAGAAAAATTGTATCTCAGTAACACGGCTTCGTGGCTGTTCTACTCCTGAGCGTTGTCGAATTTTTGTTGTTTGCCTCAGCTGGGTAACTTGAGGTAAACCTTTTACCTCAGAAATGGCCACAGTGGCTCACGTATGTAGACAGACTTCTTGCTTGTTAGTCCGTGGGGATAATAATAGGACCCCATGGGCTCATGCTTATTTAAACAACTAGAAAATGGGATAGATTCCCCAACTCAAGTAACACCTTGACCAGTTCTGTGTGGCTGGGATAACAAAAATCCCTTAAAAGGCGGAGCCCACCTCACTCCATAGGATTTACTGTGGGCTTGTGGAGATAATGGGTGGCCCTCGCTTTCTTGTGATTGCTTTGGATGCGGAACTTGGGAATGACCCTCTCTCTCGAGACAAATCTTGTCCCACTTGCCGGTGAATTCTTCGTAATGAGGATATTGTTAAGAGGGCTTCCTGATGCCTTAGTCATATTTGCCCCAGCAGCTGCCTCTGTTGGTGTAAAATTGCAAATAGAGGCTTTAGCCAAGCATATAGTGACCTCTTTTAACCGGTCACTATATTAATTTAATATAGAATTATTATAGTGTATATATATAATATATATATTATATAATTATAATTCTAAAATTAATATAGAATTAGTACACTAATTAATTTAACTACAAATTTGAATTCGTAGTCACTCACACATTCAAAAGGTGGCCCTCCAAAACCGGATGGAACTCGGCATCCTGACTGCAGTGCGATGAGGCCCGGAATCAGGTGACTGGCTCCTAATAGGACCCAGTGGCCGTGGGGCTCTAACTTGTGTCCATGGTTTTCCCCAGCCTGGATAGGCTGCTGTAGTCTGCGTTTTGCCTGGACGCACAGACACGTTATTAAAACCATTACCAACTCAGCTAACCTTCCACATTTAACATTCCATGTTTCATTGGTATTCTGTCTTTGGGACTGGAGGATGTCCTTCGGCACATAGAAGCTTTTCTTTCTTTCTTTCTTTCTTTCTTTCTTTCTTTCTTTCTTTCTTTCTTTCTTTCTTTCTTTTTTCTTTCTGATTTTATTTATTTGTGGAAGACAGAGAGAGAGAGAGAGAGACAGAGTGTGCACACAAGACGGGGGAGGGGCAGAGGGAGAGGGAGAAGCAGACTCCCCACTGAGCTGGGAGCCCAATGTGGGACTCGATCCCAGGACCCCAGGATCACGACCTGAGCCGAATGCAGACGCTTAACGGACCAAGCTCCCCAGGCGCCCCTCCATGGAAGCTCTTAATAAGTAAATGGTCAAAGCCCTAAATGACACTCAAAATAGCATTTTTCAGCTAACTACTGAAGTGACACAAATGTATAAAGCGATTCTACAAAACCGAATGGCGTCCGATGCTTTAGGGCCGCGCAAGGTAGGACGTGCGCTGTCATAGACGCAGCATGCTGCGTGTACGTCCCAGGGACGGTCCACAGAACTATTTCTGGGTTTTCTTTCTAGACTGGGTTTCCAGTATATGAAGAATACTCCCACTGGCACTTTAAACAATCCCTCTCTTTCCTTTAGTGATTGCTTAAATTCCTGGACTGGAGAAGGACTTTTGTCGACCGATCAGAGGACTCTTATTTGGGCTTCTTTTTCTTTTGCTATTCCAACCGTGTTCTGCTGTTTCCTCCCGGGTCTCTTCCCTGGGGGGCCAAGACTCCTTGGCGCCATAACTTCAAGCCGACAGGTGATCCTTTCCACTTGGGAAGACCTACACTTGCAGTCTCCCGTGGGTTCCGCTGCCTCTGCCCTTTGTGAGTCCTGTATAAAACTTCATGACCCGTAGGTAGACATCTCTGTGCCCTTATTTGACAGGAAGAAATTGCAGAAGACAAGACTTTCCACCCTCAGCAATCTTTAGGATGTAAGGGTTAAACCGTACAGGGGCAAACGATGTGGAGAGCAAAGGCAAAGACAGAAAATTAAGCTTCCTTACAGCTTACAGCCCATCGGCAAGTACTTGGGACCCGCAGAGTGACCTTCCTCCAGGAGCTCAGCTGCCTCAATGGTGACACTCTGCTAGAGGCAAAACGCAGCCTTAGCTTGACCTTAGCCAGACTTCCAGGATCCTATAAAAAACCCCTTTGGAAACCTCCTTTATCTCTACCTCCCCCAAGAGATGTGTTAGCAATCATCCTCCAAGCACATGGCCCCCTGATATATATCTGAAGGGTCTCATGACCAATGATTTACCAGACAATAGTAGATGCCCTTTTTCTAACAATAGCTACACCCTCGAGGTCCTGAAAACCTTGCTCCCAAATCCCTTAGAGACTCACGCTCCCCCTAACCTCCTCTGGACTTGAAAGTGTATAATCAGCCGCTCCTGACCCCAGCACAGCTCTTTCTGCCCACGGGTCCTGTCCCTGTGCCTTAATGAAACTGCCCTTTTTTGCACCAAAGACGTCTCAAGAATTCTTTCTAGACTGTTCGTTCCGGGACCGCACATGGTCCTGCTCAGCCAGAGCCCTTCCTCAATATGTTAAAATCAAATTACAAATAAAAGCATGTGCCGGGATGCTTGTAGAGTTGTAGAAAGAGGGGGAAGAAATAGCATGTGAAAGCATTTACATTTCGAATGCAAACAATGAATAAAAGCATGGGCAACACCATTAATTGGGAAACGGGTGTGGGGTGGGGGAGTTGGAAATGGTGTCAGTGTTTCCTGGTGCGGGAGGAAAGTCAGTAAGAGAAGCTATGGGAAGAGGTGTGGGTCTGAGTCCCTGACGACAGGTGGCCAATGCTCCTTGTGCTGGGCGCTCTGCTGAAAATGTAGCCTTCAGGGGCGCCTGGGGGGCTCAATGGGTTAAAGCCTCTGCCTTCAGCTCAGGTTGTGATCTCATTGGGCTCTCTGCTCAGCAGGGAGCCTGCTTCCCCCTCTCTCTCTGCCTGCCTCTCTGCCTGCTTGTGATCTCTCTCTCTCTGTCAAATAAATAAACAAAATCTTAAAAAAAGAAAGAAAATGCGGCATTAACTCCTCCCCTTTCTGCATGCTGTCCCACAGAGCAGAGGGGGCTCCAAATTTCTCACAATTGCTTTTTCTTTGTGTTTCCAGTTTCTACTTCAGCAGTGCGAGACATTCACATGCAATTTGGAAAATGAAAGAGAAGGGAAAGTTCTTTTCTCCAGCACCGGCTCAGAAGCCCTTTTTGCCGCAGACTTTCCCATGGTGATATCAATCTTTAATTGCCCATGTTAAATATATCTTTACTCAAAATATCTAGAGAGGCTTCTGTTTTTCTAAATGTGTTCTCACTGATACGTATTGGGTTTCAGGAAGGATTTTTGGAGGTAACAAGAACCGCAAAAATGGGAATTGGGGATTGATTATTAAACAGGTGGGATTTTGAGAATTACTTTTGCACGGGGGGAACGTTGGATACTGATCACTGCCAGCACGTTGTCACATCAATTATAACCTTTACTTCCTTGGAATGAAGCAACAAAGTGAGGCAAGGATTTTGGGGACAGAATGATGAGTATAGCAAAAAATTTGCCATGACAGTGATGAGGAGTGTGGGTGGGCCAGTAGTCCCACCACTCAGGAGAGTGTAAAAAGAGAAAGAAACGAGCTCAAGGATTTAGATTTCCAAAAGAAACATGGTTGAAAAAACGGAGAGTTTCTCTGTCCCTAGAACGTCACGGATCTATTGTAGTTGCGGGTTCGGCGCTTCCAAAAATTTGTGCCCCGTGAGTTTGCTTGATCTTTGTGTTTGCTGAAGCGAGACCACACGAGTTCACTTGGAGTCTTGTCAGACCACGTACATCGTACTTACGGCAGTGGCAGGATGAATTGAGACCCTGACAACAAGAAGGGAAGCATCAAAGCAGCCATCGGGTCTACTTTGCCAAGAGAAGCCCTAAACCCAAGTAGGGCGACTGCGTGCCGAACTAAGAAATAAAAATCAAAAAGGACCCAGAGTCTTCTAAAGTAATGGGAGATTTTCCAGGATAGATAGAAAAATCACCCAATAAAACAGGAAATAGGGCCATCACAACTGAATTGAGAAAAGACAATTGATGTCAACATTGAGACGAACCAGCTCTTAAGAATGATCTGACAAGGGTTTTAAGGCAATCAGCCTACAGAGTATCCAACAAGAAATTACAAGCACTTCAAAATATGAAAGGTAGAAAGTCTTAACCAAGAAATAGAAATTATTTTTAAAATGAGCCAAATATAAATCATAAAGTGGAAAATGGAATAACAAAATACAAACATTGTCTGAATGTCTCGGTAGTCGAGTGCGGATGGAGAAAGAATCAGTAAAGCCAAGGACAGAACGTTTGAATTTACATAAACTGAACAACAGAGAGAGAAAATAGACCAGAGCAAAGAACAGGTTATTTGAGACAAAAAGTAATGGGCGGATCTCACGGCCTGAGCTTCTGATCCTATTTTTATCTGAAATGTATGAGCCCATGAATGTGAACTACACTATATGCAAAAGGTCTGTTCTCAGGCATATGAACAAATTGCCAAATATGAAGAATTTTCTTTTTTTAAAGATTTTATTTGTTTGACAGAGAGAGAGAGATCCCAAGTAGGCAGAGAGGCAGGCAGACAGAGAGGGGGAAGCAGGCTCCCCACTGAGCAGAGAGCCCGATGCGGGGCTCGATCCCAGGACCCTGAGACCACGACCCGAGCTGAAGGCAGAGGCTTTAACCCACGGAGCCCCCCAGGTGCCCCATTCATGACATTTAAAGTGTTTATCGATCTGACTGGATTGACTACATCTCACTCGTGTTTTTATATCTGCTTCACTAGTTTTTTTATTCTTGTTTCCTTCTTTGTTCCTTTGCCAGGTTTCATTTGGTAAGATTTCGTTTTGTCTCCTTAGTTGAGATACTAGTTAGTTCAAAAATATATTTTTTTAGTGGTTACCCCAGAGTTATAAACACTTAATCATATACATTTGGCCCAGGGCAGTAATTTCCACATGCAGAATAAGCAGTAAAATCACATAGTGTTTGTAACAGAGAGCGTTTCGAGTTCCCGAAATGTCCAATCACACATCAAAGGTTGACATGTGCGCATCGTCTGGGGAGAGGATCAACTAATACCACAAAAGTGATCACGCAGCAGTTGGAAGGATGGGTTGAAACAAAGCATGACACTTTCGATGTAGACCAAAAGACATTGGTTGAAGTTCTGGCCTGTGACCCGATCATGAGTGCGGATAGTGACATATTCTCTCTCTGGGCTTGCTGTGTAAACCAATGGAACCACTGGCGGGTTGAGGGACAGGAGCGAACACACATTAATTAGCTTTGCCCCTGGCCAGTTACACACTCTTGGTCAAGGTTTTCATCTTGGGGTGTTGGGGGGTCTGGGGGACCATAACGGGCCTGACATAAGGTTGGGCACAGAGAGGAACCGAACACCTGACACACTTAATGAAACATAAACTGGAAATTGCATTGCATATAAAAACCACACCGTTTGCCTTTGTTGCAAATGCCTAAATGCCACTGTTTATCTTCTTGATTGGTTTTACAGAAAAAAAAAATTCATCCTTTTCCTTTCTAAGCCACAGACCCGTAGATGACGCTTACGATACAGTGAGACATGACAATAATGCCGTGATAGTAAGTGTTTAGGATTTGTTCTTGGGATGCACAGAAGAATTTCGTGCTGAGCTTAACAATGAAGAAGAAAAACAATGGATCATTTCTGGGTGGAAAACCATAGAACCCCAGGCTGGGTAGCGGCATAGTAGCCATTGTCTCAAGACTTAGCGTCATGTGGAGTTCGGTGCAAAAAATCGCACGTATGGACAGAGGATCTCAGAAATGACGGCCGAGCCGCTTCTCCACGTGCTTCGATTTGAGGCTGTGAACAGTTCTTGTGGCTGAAGCAACTCTCGTCTTATTTGGTGGGGCCGCAGGTTCTAGCACTTTTTTTTTTAAATTTCTTATTTTTTAGGAAAACAAAATGAAGACATTTTTTTTTAAAGATTTTTATTTATTTACTTATTAGGAAAGAGAGAGAGTGAGAGAGAGCACGAGAAGGGAGAAGGTCAGAGTGAGAAGCGGACTCCCCATGGAGCCGGGAGCCCGATGTGGGACTCGATCCCGGGACTCCGGGATCATGACCTGAGCCGAAGGCAGTCGCTCAACCAACTGCGCCACCCAGGGGCCCTGTGACATTTCATCTTAAGTTATAAATCACTTCACTCATTTTATTTGCAAATTAACTTTTCCCCTTATTTTTTCTTCATCTTGACTCCATCTACTAGTAGTTGCAAATTTTTTTTAAAGATTTTATTTATTTATTTATTAGGAAAGAGAGAGAGTGAGAGAGAGAAGGTCAGACTGAGAAGCGGACTCCCCGTGGAGCTGGGAGCCCGATGTGGGACTCGATCCCGGGACTCCGGGATCATGACCTGAGCCGAAGGCAGTCGCTCAACCAACTGAGCCACCCAGGCGCCCCAAAATGAAGACATTTTTATCTTTTACTTCTCCCACTGCCCTGGTTCGTCCCACTCTCTTTGCACCCGGGGCTCGGTGGAGAGAGTTTACTTATCTGCAGCGAGGAAGGGGAAATCTGTGTTTCCGGCCCGGGTTTCCCGAGGGAGCGCGTGGTTGAGACACACCGGGCATTTGCCCCCGACGTGGTCACAAAGCCTTCATTCGCTGGGAGTGGCAAATGGTGCGGTTTTTCTATGCAATGCGATTTCCAGTTTATTTTTCATTTAGTGTGTCAGGTGTTTGGAAATACAGCATCTATAACGAACTGGGGCGGTTCGGTTGTCTTCGCTGGGAGGAGTCTCCTGGAAGAAGTCTATCGTGGAGGTCCACCTTCTGGAGTCTTGGTGGGAGTAAAAGGTTTTGACCTCAGGCGGGGGCCACCCGCGTGCAGGCGAGGAAGACAGGTGAGCAGAACGGGGAGGGGCTTCTCCCCCCGTTCACCTGTTTGGAGGTGGTGTTGCTGGGGTTCTTCAAGGTCTGGAGGAGAGTCAGGACGGTGAAAGAACGTGAGACCCGTTCTTCCGAAGTCAAGTACCATTGCTGCAGAGGAATCCGCTCTGTACTTTGATCGACACAGATTTGCGGTTACTACCATTTTTATGCACATAGTTGTTTGCGTTTGTGCACAGGTCAGCATTTTGTTTGTCCATCATTCCTTCCTGGCTCTCAACCTTTCTTCTGGATAATTCTCCTTTTTCATGAAGCCCCTGCGGCAGGAAGTTCTTTAATGTAACTTTTTTTTTTTTTTTTTGGTAAACTTCATTTTTTTGGATTACGTGTCAATGTCTTCATTTCATTCCTTAAAGGATAGTTCCCTTGTCTACATAATAGATGGACAGTTTTTTCTCTCTCTCACTTCTTTCTGAAGGTATTATTTGACTGTTACTCCTTCCATTGTTGCTACCAAGAAATCTCTGTGTATCCTGAATTTTGGTATTTTTTTCAGAAGTCTTCTGTATTCCTTGTTGTCTACTTTATAGACTCCTCTCGTCTGCTAGACAAGGTGTGTCTAGGAGCAGATTTCTTTTTTCTTTTTTTAAAGATTTTATTTATATATGTGACAGATGGAGAGAGAGCTCACAAGTAGGCAGAGAAGGAGGCAGAGAGAGAGGAGGAAGCAGGCTCCCCGCTGAGCAGAGAGCCCGATGCAGGGCTCGATCCCAGGACCCTGAGATCATGACCTGAGCCGAAGGCAGAGGCTTTAACCCCTGAGCCACCCAGGTGCCCCCAGCAGCAGATTTCTTATTATGTGTCTTACATGGATGAACCGATCCCCACCACCTGTCTTTTTATCGGCTCTGGGAGACTTCCCGCCTTGATCTCCCGATGCTACTTCTCCTTCCTTTTATGTCTGCCCCCATGCTAGGTCTCTGCTCAGGCAGCTTTTCACTTTACCGAGTGACTGTGGATAAGTCATGGCATTGAACTCATCCTACTTTCCTCAAAGTGCCGTAAGTGGGTTGGGGTCAGGCCATCGGTGGGGTCGCAGGGGGAGGCACCTTGTACCGTTTACTCTCCCAGGTCCGTTAAAGCAGATTTTTAGGGAAACATAAATCACTGTTACGGGTAAGAGTAAAAACACGAGAACTACTTTGGGGGCAGTGGAACATCAGAAAAAATAGACAACCTTTTAAAAAATAAAATAGGCATTTTTCGTGTCTACGTTTGCGTAGGTCCACTCCCTAGGTAAGTGTGTGGGTGCCTTCTACCCCCAGCTTGCTACAGCCTGCCTGGCCCCTGCTTCTGCTGATGCCGCATCCGACGGGGCTCCAAGCAGCCTCCCTGCACAGTTAGACCCAGATGCACCCATGCCTCACTCGGGGGCGGGGGGCAGGGATCCCTCTGTGGTCTCTCAGACAGATTATAACCACGATCCCGCAGAAGCCACTTCTAACCCCTACAGAGCCCCAACCTCCCTGCAGCCTCCTCTCTGTGCGTGCGAGACAGCACGAGATTAAACACTCGATGTTGCTACAGCAGCTAAATAAAACTCCAATTATTTCTGCAGTGACATTTTGGCTTGTCCAAACATGATAGCAAAAAGCCATCTCTCCTATGTGTCTCAACTGGGACAGTGGGATAATTTTATTCAGCTGTTTCTGCCTGCCAAGAAGGAGAAGAGGAGGAGGAGGGAGAGGAGGGGGAGGAGGAGGGGGAGGACGGAGAGGAGGAGAAGAAGGCCCCTACCTTGTTGTTTTCAGAAGGTTGAAACTGCAACATGAAAACGTAAAGATGGAGTTTTTCTGTCTTCGTCTTTCCGTAGGATGTCTTTGGCTACAGTTCTCACCAGCGGGTCTTTAACGTACTTAGGTGACATCTGCGGGCTGGCCTCTATGCCGGACAAGGGACGAGGGGAGGGGACATGCACACCCAGGTGCGGAGCGACCAATGGGAGAGGCGTCCCCCATGGCGCCTACAGTAGGACTCTGAGGACGGTTCTGCCAGCTCGGGTCACCTGCTCGGAGTCAGGCAGAGATGTGCAGGAGTCGGGTGTGGCCTCGGACACGCAGCTCCAAATCCCATGTCTGAGCACAGAGGACACACGAGCCTTGTTGCCCTTACTTCTGCTCGGCGTTTCCTCTGTAAGCACCGATCTCTGGGGAGCAGAAAGAACACCTTTTCTGGGCTGAGGGCATCAAGATCAGAGCCCTGCAGTGGCACCGTTTTGCGGTGTCATCCAGAAAACTGACTTCCCTGACCCGAGCCTTCATTTAGTCACAAAATAACCTTCAGACGAGCTTCCGACCGCGGGCCCAGCGGCGGGCCTTACATGGGAGGCAGACGAGCTCTGTGGGCGCACACGCCACACTCAGATCGAGCCTCGGGGGTTTCTCAGCCTCACCATTTTTCTCTGGAAAGGTGTGCTTGTGGCAGAATCTCCTAACCAGATTTCAGCGGGGAGGAGTGCGTTATCCCTTTCCATGTTGCCCACGAATAGGGATCATAAAAGCACCCTGACTTAAAAGTGAGTTTAAGAAATTGAGTTTTGTTGTGGTTCTTAAGTTTCGTGCAGACCACGTTCTCCTTGTCACTTGCACGGGGGGGGGGGGGGGGGGGGGAGACA
>CM052806.1:657055-667877 GCA_028533885.1 Nasua narica
GACTTTGCAAATTTGACCTCCATCAGGCAGGGTTCTCTAACTGCTGCAGAAGGAGGGTGCTAATGTTTATCAAATACCCATGGCGGCCATCGTTCCCTTCTTCTGATGCTAAGTGGAGCCTCTGGATTTCAGGGGGTCTGGGGGAGCACAGAAGGGCCCCCCCGGACGTCCAGACCCCAGGCTGCAGCGAGGCCCCCGTTCACAGGCTGGCTGGCCTTGTTGGGGGGGCAGCAGAGCTGGCACATCTCACGATCCAAAGCGAGCTCTGGATAGAGAGCCCCGCGTGCTTCAGGGCGGGGTGCAGGGTGTCGATTTAATCTACAAAGGCTGCACTCCCGCTCGGGGCCAGGGCGGTCACCCCACCCAGCAGGCGCCGGCCACCATTACTCAGACTACCCCTCCCCAAGGAGCGTCACCCCAGGATCCCGCGGCACGCCCGGGCGAACGCACGCGGTTCCCAGGTGACACCTCTCGGGGAGGCCCGTGGATCCCACCAGGCACCGACACGATGCAGCCGCGGGCCCTGATTTTATCTGGCCCGGCCTATATGCTCTAAGAAAAAGACGCCCAGATGAATTGCTTGGTGGATCGCCTTTTCCTTAATGGCATCATTGAAGGATCCTGAGCCCCCTTTGCTCCGGCCTGAGGATAGGGCCCCTGCCTGGCTCGTCCATCCCCTGCAGGCTCTTTCCAGTGTCCTTGGTGACCCACACACCAACACTTGCTGTGCGACGGCGTCGGTGTGCCGGTGGTTTGGGGAGCACTGAATCAGCTGGTCGTGCCCCCAGGGCCCAGATCTAAAAATAACAAGCGTGCGTAAGAGAGAATTCCTGACCCGGAGAACAAGCCGGGTCTGGCGGCAGCGGCTGGGATTACCCATCCTTCTGCTGCAAACCAGCGTTCTTGTCCCTAATTAACAGGGACTCCCCTGGCCTTGTCTGCAGGGCTCATCCCCGGGGGGGCCCGCAGGACCGGCTCCAACAGGTCGGGCCACACGCGCGCGCCTCGCGGCCCTCGGGATCCGCCAGGGACGGTGGTGTTCCTCCTTGCGTCTGCCACTCTGCCGTGTCCCCACGGAGCAGCACCTACGGTGTCCCTGAAACGCGGACTCTCAAATTTGGGCTGGAATTTAAAACTTAAAAAGCCTCGTAAATGAGCAGACGCAAGAAACGCATTTTACCTTAATTATGTGGCTCCCTTGTTGCAGACGAGAGAAGGCTTTTTAAACGGCCCCGTGATAGTGGGGTCAGACAGACGCGTGCTGGGGCCCCGGGGCTTCTTAGGCAGCCAACCATCAGGGCTGGTTTAAAATAAGTGAGTTTGGGGGGGAGGGCGCCTAGGGGGGCTCAGTCGGTGGAGCGTCTGCCTTCGGCTCAGGTCATGATCGCAGGGTCCTGGGATCGAGCCCCGAGTCAGGCTCCTTGCTCAGCAGGGAGCCCGCTTCTCCCTCTCCCTCTGTGATCTCTCTCACTTTCCCTCTCTCTCAAATAAACAAATAAAATCTTAAAAAAAGGAAAATAGCTGAGTGTGGAAATAGGGTGTGTTCTCTGTTTCTCTTATTTGTTTTTCTCTCGTTTTATCTGATGAAGTGGCAAAACATCTCGCGTTTTTGAACATACTGTTTTTGATAGCAACATTTACTCCAAGTAGAAGATTCAGGTGTATGAGAAATGGTGCAGGGGGCAAGCACGCCTCCAGGCCGGCCCGAGGGCCCCCAGCGTCCACCCCGGCCCCCGCCTTCTGCGTGGCGCTCACACGACTCTGCGGGCCCCAGGAGACCGAAGGTCCCGCTCTGCTTTCCGTTTTCTCATCAGTGGGAGTGGACAGTTTGCGCACCTTTCTCATGTGGCTTCTTTCGGGGAGGATCTCTGGGCGACGCTCAGTTCATCACCGGGGGAATATCTTCCTGACTCTACTGTGTTTCATTGTTTCAGTGAACTGTAACTTTTTCACCACGATCTACAGCCCGCTGCTGAATATTGGCCATGTTCCTCAGTCACTTCCTAGCACGCGGAGTCTGTCCGTCCGCGGGCGAGAGGCTCCCTGAGCTCGCGGTATGCGTGCGCGCACAGGTTATCGGTCATTAAGGGGGAGTGTTTCCCGTACCTTCCGAAGCGCACGGCATCACCGAGCATGGGGGTGTCTGCGGCACGAGGAAAGCACGACACTTGTCCCTGCTTCGGTTCCGTCATCGTGGCGAGCTTAGGGCCTTGAGCGGACCCCCGAGGGGCCTTTGGGCTTCTGCTTCTGTGAATCGCTGGCAGAGTCCGCTCTGCTCGCTTCCCCCGGTCGTCTCGCGGGGCCCCCTTGGAGCATCTGTGACAGCGTGCCCGCACACCGACGGACACTCTGGCTTTCTCTGCCCCTTCTCTGCCACAGCTGGCAGGAGGAAACGACAACATGAGTCTAAGTTACGGGATTGTATATTTAAGAACGTTCCTGGCAGAGCGTGAGAGGCACGGGGCCCGCGGCACCCGTGTTCACCGCCGCCCGCTCGAAGCAGGCGGACTTTGTAGCGGCCAGAATCATGGAAGGCAGGGGGAAGGAGGCGGCCGGACCGGGAGCCTCGGTGGGAGGGTGGCGTAGCAGGGTGTTTGGTGCCCCTCAAGGATCAGAGGGGCCAGGCCTCTGGCTGTGTCGCCCTGCAGCAGAAGGCAGGCCAGGCACGGGCACGCCTCCCCGGGACTGAATGGCAGGCCTGCCCAGAGCATCGGGCCGTCCTGTGCCCCTTCAGGGGACTCCAAGGGATAGCCCTGTAGCCCGGAGAGGTGCCCTCCTTCCCTACTGGGCCGGAGCCTTGTTTCTAGCTGGAGACACCGAGCTGGGCGAGGAAGAGAGTGTGCTATTCGCAGCGAGCAGCCCGGGCCAGGGGACCGTCCCCTCAGCCCGAGCCCTCCACGCTGTTCAGACGGGAGAGGGGGACCAGGACGTGAAATCCCACTCCAGCCCTCCTCCCGCGGCCGGATGCGGGGTAAGCGCGTCTCCTCCGCAGGCAGAACAAACGGGGGCCAGTGGGAACCCCGAAGCATCAGAGAAACCGGCAAGAACAAACACAGAAGGCTCTGAAAATTTAACTGCCATTGGCACCAAGAAGGGCCAAGCCAACACGGAATGACTGCCGACCGACAGACGAAGGCAGCCCCCGCGTCTGCTTACATAACTGACGAAACGTGCAGGGCGCGGTAACCGCGACCGAGAACCAAGGAAATCACGGCTCGGAGGAGAAAAGACAGTCAACGGACGCCCGCGCCGGGATAAGTCAGGCCCCGGAATTATCTGACAAGGCTTGTAGAGCAGTTTTCAAATAATAGTAATAATAATATAAAAAGCTACCACAATATTGGAAATTCTTTTGAAAAAAAAAAAAATTCCCCCGAAAATCTCAGAAAAAAAAAAAGGCAGTTCTTAACAACAACAACAAAACAATACAAAGCCAAGGGAAAATATAGAGCTGGGAAATAACAAATAAAAAGAGAAACGTAGCGGCGGGTTCCGCAGCGGAGGGGGGATGGCAGAGGCCGGCAGTGATGGACGTGGGGGTGATCCACAGCGATCGGTCCATCTGAGCAATGCAGTGATCGGCTGAAAGACGGGAGTGCGGCCCCGAAGACGAGGGACACAGGGTGGGAGGAGAGGACGGGGGGCGGGGGGTAGCAGGCGGAGGGTTGGGGCAGGCTTCCCCAGGGCCGCACATCGCACACAGGCCGACCCAGGTGGGAGAAACCCAGACGCACCCAGAAACCCATCATAAACGAACTCTTGGACACACACAGACATGCACAGACATGCACGCACGCACACGCACGCACGCACACACACACACACACAGACGCGATCCCCCAAAACCGCAGTGTGAGCTCGGATCGCTGCGCCGTGTGGACCCCCGGGTCCCGGCCCTGACGCGAGGCTATATATTTGGGGCAGTGTTACCCCCCGGGGACATCGGGCGCTGTGTCCGGAGAGGGACGTCTCCGTACGACCCCCGTGCGAGTCTACAGACTCTCAGGAAGGATTTCCGGAGAGAGTGGGCCGGACGCACGGGGGTCCTGACCCGAGAAGCAGCCCGCGGGGAGGCGGCACGCGGGGTCTGTGTCCGCACACGGCTCGGGGCCTCCTGGCCGCTCGGGCGCCCCATGGCTGGCCCGTTTCTGTCGCGAGGGCACTCCGGGGGCTGCCTTCGCACAGCTGTGTCAGGAAACTCCCATCGCGGAGTTTGCAATGTGCCCGCCTGACCGCACCACAGCCCCCCGGGGCTGAACGTCCAGTGTCGGGGGACGGGGGGCTGCTGGGGGGTGGAGCTCTTCTTTGCCTTTCGCGCCCGTGGAGCAGGGCTCACCCCGCCACAGGGTCTGCGTAGACCGGGGGGAGCTCTTTCAGGAGGCCTGCGTGGGGATGGAGAGCCCACGCTCTGGCAAGCCCCCGCGGATGCAGATGCTGCACATGGGGCGCCTCTTCCTCTGTGACCACAAAGCCCCTCACACGATTCGGAGGGCCCTTGGGAGAGGCCGGCCCCGTTTCCCTGGCTCCCCTTTCTGGCAGCTCTCCCCAAGCCCTAACAGAGGAGAGGACGCTTCGGGGCGGGAGGGGCCGCCTGGCTTTGGACATGCAGTGCGCCCAAGTAGATGGCCTCCGGCGGTCGACGGTGGACACGGGGTTCTTCCTAAGAGTCTGTGGGAAGGTGGGACGAAGGGATAGGGAAGGACCTGCGGCTCAGAGGGGCCAGACCCCGGGAGGCGGTGAGGTCCCCTTTAGAAGGCGGAGGCCGTACTAGCCTCCGACAGCTGCTTTTCCGTTTCTGCCCTACCTGTCGCAACATCCAGTTTAATTCTGACACTAATCACTGGGGGTCAGTGCAGACCCTGTAGATCAGAGGCTTGTTGCTCATGACTGCCCCGTGTAGGATGCTGGCCCCAAGCCTCATCCTCTCCCAGCTGGGTGCCACAGGGCCTTTGCACATCCCAGCATCTTGACTGTTGTTCCTCTCTCACTCCTTGTTGCCACTCAGGTGAATTTGGATTCTGCCTTCTGTTTAAGCTCGCACACGTCAGTATTGCTACTATTGTCGCCGATGGTCAGCGTTAGTTCGGATGGCTTCCCACGCCCACCGCTTTATCTGTTCCTTATTCCTTCTGGTACCTCTGGCCTCCCACTCGGGACTGCTCTGCTCGGCCTCGTGTGTCCTTGAGACCCTTTCGCAATGGGAGTCTGCTAGGCACACTCTCTCACTATCTGTTTGCCTCGTTAGACTCTCTATCTGCCCCTGGTCCTGGGAGATATTTTCGCTGGACTCTGGTCTGGCCGGAACCTTCCGTGAGCTCGGTGCAGACACCCCACCCTGCCTCTGTCTCCCACACAGCCCTTTTGAAGATTTCCTTGCCTCTTTGATTTTTATTTTTTTTCCTGTATTTTGACCAAGCTCTATCTTGGTGGGAATGTCTCGTGTGTGTCCTCTTGGGGATTGGAAAGGATTCTTGAGTCAGTTCTGGAGAATTCTCGACGCTTATCATCATCCGTCCAATCCCTGTGGCCACGGCCCGTCTGTCTTGCCCTCGTTTCCCAGCCTCCTCTCCCTGTTCCTCCCCCTCCCTCGTCTGGATAGAGGCTCACGGTGCTCATACTGCCCTCCCGCAGTCCCCCTCCCCCCCCAGCAATGCCGTGGGCGTGGGGGGTTTCCACAGACCGAGAAGCAGGTTAAGAGTCAACAAGAAAAGCTGTATTTTATCTTTCTTCTCTTTCAGCTCATCCTAAGATGCAGAGAAAGTCTGCCCAGGGTGGTCCACAATTCAGGGAACCCCACAGAGCTCCCACGCACATCGCTGTCATTTGGTCACTTCTTGTGACGATGTGTTTTTTATCGTCTCTGAGACCACTTCCTACTGGGGGACGCAGACACACGTTCCCAGCTGGGCAGCCAGGCGTCTAAACAGAAATACACACATGCACACACGCACACACACACACACACACACACACACACACACACACGACTAGGACAGAATGTAACTCTTCTGAGGTCCATGTTATAAACGTTGGATCTCCTTCTGACCTCTGGGAAGGCAGGCTCCGAGCCAGAATGGGCTTGTTGACGTTCCCACGCCAGGAGGTACCAGAACTGGAATCTAGTCGTCTCCGGACCAGCCGTCTCTCTTAATCCCACACAGACCTAGAATCTTCTGTGGAATCCTAGGCTTCACGTTGCCTCGATGTTCCGCAGACGTCTCCGTGCAGGCCTGGCATGGGGGGGATAAGCCTGCAGGCCGGCAGAAATGTCAGAAACACCCACGGCTCTCCCATTATTTGATTCAGCCCCGAGGAATGTTCCAGAGCCCGCATGGAGGACGCTTGGGCTTCCTGTTGTTCCTGGAGAGTCACAGACAGGCCACGTCTCCCCTCCATCCTCTCTGACTGATGTCACTCATTCCTCTCACGGGCAGGGTGCAAAGCTGGGGTTCAATGTTAGCAATTCTGGGGTGCCTGGGGGGGCTCTGTCGTTAAGGGCTACCTTCGATCCCGGGGTCCTGGGATGGAGCCCTTCTTCGGGCTCCCTGCTCGACGGGAAGCCCGCTTCTCCTTCTCCCACTCCCCCCTGCTCGTGTTGTCTCTCTCACTGTGTCTCTCTCTGTCAAATAAATAAAATCTTAAAAAAAAAATGTTCACAATTCTGTCTGAGGCAAAGTCAGGCCTTCCGGCCTCGGGAGCAGAATGGGCTCTGGGGGCAGATGTTGGCACGGCGTCTCCTGCTAAGTGATTCTCTATGAGGCTGGAAACGTGGGAGGGGGCACTGCAGATCATTTGATCTGTGGAACTGGGTTTGGTTGTGAGGTTAAATTGTCTAGACGACACACATCTGGCTTCTATATCGCCTGCTCTATTTCTCTTGGCCCCTTGGAGCCCCCGTCATTGTTTCCATGATGGTCCGTGGTGCATCTGCGGCGCCGGGATGGACAGTCTGGCACGGAAGGGGCTGGTAGGACCCGCCTTCTGGAATGCCTGGGTTCGCTCCCTCCAACCCTCGGCGCCCACCGGGAGTCTGGGCCACGAAGACGATGTGTGGCGGGGGACACGGCCATCCCCTCATGGTACGTGGAAGTAAACGGCAGGAGAGACTCCCATCCAGCCAGTAGAGGCAGATCTGGGCTCTGAACACCTTATTTTATGGATTCTCTGGAATCCTGGTGCGTAGGGACTCCCCCGCGTATGGACGAGCAAGGGGAGGCTTACGTGTGTAACTAACCCTTTCAAGGTCCCAGAGCAAGGGCACGTGAGTGTGGGACTCAGTCCGCACCCACCAAGGCTGCCCATCTTCCTGCTGGGTCTCCACGTTGGGCTCAGGATAAAACGACAGTGACCTTTCCTCGAGCGCCCGGTTTGACGTTCCCAAGTCCTGAGCCTGTGTAGCCGGGCTTTAGTCGCAGGGGGATGACTCACATGGGATCTGCCCCTCCCCGCCCGTCTCTGGCCCCTCTCCGCGGCACCCCCTCCAAGCCGCGTGCCGGCCAGAACCAAGCATCTTCACAACCAGAGGAGCGCGGACGAGGGGGGAAGTGGGCAAAAATACCTGTTAAGCAACGAGAAAAAAACGCATGTTGAGGTAATCTCGACACGATGGGGGGAAATCTCCAAACGTTGCTCTAGATCAGAAAACATGACATTGACTGGGGACATTTTTAAGTCATGCTTCTACATCACCCAAGATAATATACAGATAGTAAATACAAGAAATATGGAAAAAACCCTCAGAACATGTGTATAAGAGACGCGGGGGCGATGGAGCTCCACTTTCTACCTGAACACAGAGCCCACTGGGCCAAGTCTGTTTTGTGAGCCCCGTGGGAGCTGTGAGTGCCCAGTGACCGAGCTCCGTCCAGGAAGGGGGCACGCAGGGAGGACTCCCAGCAGAGGTTCTTGCAAGAGAAGGAGCAGAATCACTGTCCTTCCCCACTCCCCTACTTCCTTCAGCTCGTGTCCTGGAAGGTGGATGTGATGGCTGGAGCTCCAGCATCCGAGCTGGCCCATGAAGCCTCTTGATTGTGGAAGCCACAGCAGAGAATACAGGCAGGGGCCACTGTGGGAGGGTCAGCTGCCTCCCCCGAGAACTCAGCACTCCACAGAGAGTTTAATTCTAGTCTTGGTGGAGCCACTCATCTCTCAGGTCCTTTTGACACTCACCGTAAACAAGGTGACTAACAGTGGGCTTAGTAATCTTAAGGAATTTTGTAGACGAATAGCGACAAGGAAATCTCTATGGAAAAACAAACAAAAATCAGGAAAAAAAATGTGGAGAATTATGACGGTACAAAAATACCATTCATAACTAAAAAACCTCAATGTAAAGCGAGACCACGTCTTTAACCAAGTGTGTAAATCCGTGTTCGGGTGATGATTTCAAGGTCAGGAAAGAGGCAGGGCGGTCAGGGAGACATACCACCCTCTTCAACCTGCTTCTTGTTTTAATCAGTAGTTTCATTTCTTGTTGTGAAGGTGGCCTTTGTGAATGCGCCCGTGGTGGCTGTGTTGGGGGAACGGCAGGAGTGAGAAATAACCCAACCGTTGGATTGGGAATCAATCAAATGTCACTCCTCTCTCCGAGATAATACGGATCTTCTATTAGTCGTGTTAGATGTTATTAGATGCGGGATGTTAGATGTTAGATGTTACGTAGATGTTATTGAGATGCGGGATTTTCCAAAACAGGTCGTGAAGGTGTGAAATAAAGACCGAAAACAGAAGGCTCCCGTTTTTGTGATTTCTGCTACGACATCATTAAACTTTTCTGAATATTGTCTTCCTCGCTCTGGGAGCCCAGTCCCTCAGTAGTTCTGCTACTCTTGTCCCTTCATAGCCCAAATTACCAAACTGCTTTCCCATATTAATTGTTTCTACACGCTGCCTTCAGGTCTCAGCCCGGTGCCACTTGACCTTTGTCCCTAACCCACACCGGAACTGTCCCCGTCTGTCTTTCCAGCTCACCTGTCTGTTGGACTTTCTGGCCACCTACTCACCTTTGAGCTCGGACGGCCCTGCCCGCCACTCAAGGATGACAGCCCTGACCTACGGGTTTGTGCTCCCGAGGCGCCTTCCTTGGCCCCAGCGCAGTTTAATAAAGATGACCTTGGCTGGAAATATTTAGACTTGGATGCATCTCGGAGGCGGGAGAGAGAGAGGAAAGACGAGCAGGAGAGTCGGGCGTCCAGGTCAGTGCGGAGGTGGAGGACGAAGTGTCCACACAGCCCACACGGGTTATTTGTAGATCAGATGGGAGGTGTGTCGGAGCTGCACTCAAGAGAGGGAAGGAGTGCCCTTGGAGAGAGGGAGACGAGAGGACGAGCCGAACCGGGAGCAGGATGTAGAGAGCGGCACATGCAGCGAACAAGACGGCCCGGTTGGGGGACGACCCCGAGGCGGGGAGAGGGGCCGGGGGCAGGGACCGCAGGCTGCAGGGGCTCTGAGAGCGGAGGTGGTCCGGCCCCGCCCAGAGCCCCGTGGCTTCTGCGGAGAGGTGGACGTGGCCCCAAGGCCCCCAGGCCCGATCACACAGCATGAGTGTCTTATGAGACAATGGCACATCCATTTCCTAAGTGTTGGGGAATTGGGGGCAAATGTTCATCTTCCCCCACTCTAGCACCAAACTTGTATGATTAAAAACATCTGAGCCGTAAATTCCATTGCGGAGGAGCAGGCCAAGGAAGTAAGTGAATAATTTCATTGTTATGTAGCTAAAGAAACAGGCTCGCCATACTTTTTTCTGTGTTTTAAAAGTAGAAGCCAAAATGTACCATCTTGGGTCGGAATCCTACCAGAAAAGGGAAAACCCGCAAGTCTGGAGACATCCGTGCCTGAGCCCGGCTTTGGCGTTGACTATCGTTAGAGGCGTAGGCCGAACTACCTGCAGACGCGTTTTACGGGCTGTCAGTGGGGTAACGGATGGCCTCCTGCCAACCTGAATGGGTTGTTTTCACCATAAAACCAGCTAATGAGCATGAAAGGGCTGCAATCTGTAGGACTTTTTTTCCAGGGATTCGTGCATTCTAGGAAAATCAGGGCTTTTTGAGGGATGGAATTTTTGAGCCTTCGGGCGCACTCACTCTGGGAGGTGAGGATGAACAGCACTCTCTCTCTCCTTCAACCACATTGTGAATGTTGCTCGAAGAGTTTCACCAGATGGTAGGGGCTGGGGGTCGCTGATCAGCGCTCCGTGCACCCCCGTGCGCCCCCCCGCCCCCCGCCGTATGCTCTAGAGACAAGAAAAATGCAAGACGAGAACTTCCAGAGCGATTTAGCGTGGCACACAGAGTAAACACATCAGTCTACATCACATTTGGAAATTAGGACAGGAACCAAAGCTAGTCCTGCATCCCAGATACGTCAGGGGGCCTGAGTGTCAAGTAAACAATGAATGACATTTATACTAAAATGCTCCAGAAAACGGGTGCTGTGAAATATCTTTTCACCATTGAGGCAACTAAAAAAAAAAATCACATATACTATTTAAAATAAATTTGACTATATGTATATATGCAAAGCCTTCTGGAACATAAGGAGCATTACGTTGAAATCTACAGGGAAACGCTTTGCTGCATACGGTATTCTGACTAAAAAGGGTGCATTGAGGACAAGTGCAAAGCTGAATGAGGACTTTTGAAACTGCAACGAACAGCCTGACACAGGATTGATTAATCTCCCAAAGGGAAGTAGAGTTTATTTATGCAAACAGCAAATTATTGCCTAATACCTAAATAATTGTTATGAATTATATCGGAGCGTGGTTTTGTGCTTTAGTAAAAGTCAAAGCAACAATACCACTATGAAGTCATGATGAGGA
>CM052806.1:668377-686844 GCA_028533885.1 Nasua narica
GTGCCCCCTGCCTCTCCTCCCACTCATGCAAAAAGGGGAGGAATGCAAACCCCAAATGTCCCCGGAGATGAGACGTGGCAACGGGACTTGGCATGTATATAGCTTTTTGCCGATTTCCCAGCCCAACGGCCATTGGCGGGAAGACTTCGAAGAATCCTAAAGAACATCGACGTCGTTGTGTTAATCACCTACAGGTCTCCGCAACGTTTCCGCAATGCACACTTCGCATTTGTGCTTCCTGATGAAGTCCACGGCGGTGGTCCCTAGAGTCCCTGAGCTCAGCTTCCTCTCCTATCAGTTGGAAATAATTCCGAACCCGCCAGTCGGTACCAGGATCGGGTGAGATGAGCAGTGTGCGGGAGCAGCACTCGGTAGCCCCCCCGTACATGTGATCTGGGGTTGTTAGTGTGCCAGTGGATCAGGGAACGCAGATTCTAAATTCCACCTTAGGGTATTGGGAAAAGCAAATGAGAGGAATACGATGTTAAGTCAGAGGGGCAGGGCCTGGCGCACCGACATGGACGGACTCGAAGCCAAGTTGTCTTAGAGGCTCGACTTCTATTAGAAGAGGATGAGGGAGGGAAGGGAAGGGTTTTGTTTCGGGTCGAATGGTTGAATGGGAGCCAACTTCTTAACCCCGGTGACTCAGAATGCGGCCTCACCTGGAAATAGGGCTGCATTCAGGTAAGACGAGATTCTGTTGGAACAAGGTGGGACCGTCAACAAAATGACCCGTGTCCTTATAAAAAGAGGACATTTGGACCCAGACACACACACGTAGACAGAATGCCTGGTGGACATGAGGCAGAGCGGGGGTGATGCCTCTACACTTCAAGGAGCACCAGCGATGGTGACCATTGTCCCCAAAGCTGGGCCAGGCCTGGGCCAGGTGGCCTCCCCTTCCTCCAGAGGGAACCAGCCAGCCCTGGGGCACCTGGAGGTCCGACGCGCAGCCTTCGGAAGAGGGAGAATAAATAAATTCTCCGGTTTAAGGCGGGGGTATTACGTTGCTTTGTTATGGCTGCCTGAGAAAAATCACGCGGTGTTTCGGCTCCGATTTGAAGCTTGAAAAGGCTTTTGGTGAGAGAAAACTTGAGAACAGTGCCATCGTGGATAAATGCTCAGAGGAGCAGAAGCATGGAACGGGAACCACGTGGCGACCGAGGGGCAGAGCGTCGGGACAGGCAGAGAGTGAGAAGGGGGTGAATGCCACCCGAGACTCAGGCGGCACGGCGGGGCTGGGGCGCGCTGGGGGGACATTCTGGCGTGTCTTGGGCCACACAATCTGGCAAGGGTGTGAGGGGATATTAGGGTTTAAAGGACACGATGTTGGAGGAGTCCCCGAGAGGAGGTTCAGTCCATGTCTAGGGGACACTGGGGGCAGGTCACAGAGTGAGTGTGGCACAGCGGGGGGCGCACAGGGGCGGGGGACACGCAGTACCCAGTCCCATCCCAGACACTGTCTGCTGGAGAAGAAAGTCTCCAGTAAAATGACACCGAGGTTGTTGTGCTGCATGTGCATATGTGCGTGCGTGTGCTCGCGTGTGTTTGTGCGGGGTGCACGTGTATGTGGCTGTGCTCCATATGTGTGCACGTGCGTGCATTGTGCATGTGCTATGTGCCTGTGTGCATGCATGTGTGCACACGTGTGTGGCCCTGCTCTGTGTGGGTGCGCTGCGTGCATGTGTGTGTGCTCACGTGTGTTTTGTTGTGTGCATGCATGTGTGCACACGCATGTGGCCATGCTCCACATGTGTGTATTGTGTGTGCTGTGTGCATACGTGTGCATGTGCTCACGTGTGTTTTGCTGTGTGCACGCATGTGTGCACACGTGTGCGGCTGTGCTCTGTATGTGCGTGTACATGCATTGTATGTGCTGCGTGTACACATGTGCATATGCGTGCTCGTGTGTGCTATGCACACATGCATTCGTGCTGTGTATGTTCGTGTGCGTTTGTGCTGCGTCCCTGTGTGTGTGTGTGTGTGTGCACGTGCGTGTGTTTGGAGGCGGCCCGAAGGCGGGGAGTCCAGCTGTGAATCTCGGAACAGCGAGGAAAGCGAGTCAGAGCTGCGCGAGGAGCGGATGTGCCGGAGGCGAGTACCGCTGCTCAGAAGGAGCTACAACCTACGGAAACTGAGGTTCTTCATTTAAAGTCACCTCCACGATGCTGTTACTGAACACTGAAAATTACTGAGGGAACTTTTCTATTACTCTAATTATTAATGAAAGAACGCGATGCAAGCAAGAGCTCCTGGTGAGATTTCCGGGCTGCGCTTCCCTCGGAGAGCCGCTGACGGTCCACACGCTTCCCGACAAGGTGTCTCCAGCCAGATGCAGACCCACGAGCGCGGCGCCCTGGGCCTCGTCCCCCAGCAGGAAGCCGGGGAGCTCCGCACTGTGCACCCAGCTCGGACGGTGTCTGCTTTATGAGACTTTCTCCACGCAATCCAGAGGGGTGACGACGGCCCCAGCTCCGAACTGGACAGTCGCCAGGGGTTTTCGACATGGACGTGGAGCATAACGAAGCCGCCATGGAAGACCAGAACTCTGGCGTCTGTAATTACTGGTAAAGGCTGAGACGCCCGCATCACTGGAGAAGGATGCCTGGCGCCCGAGGTCAGCCGGGATTCTGCGGGAGATCGTGAGCCGGGGACAGGTGCATGGCCGCGGATCACTGGGGCTCCTGGTCTCCTCTGGCCCCCACGCTCCCCACCTACGGCTGTGACACCTGCACACGGGTGAGAAGCAAACGCCTGTTTCCCTCTTCCTGTGCAAGTAGCCCCATGGCCACCGCCGTAGAGATCCGCAGCCTCATTAGAAGCTGATCAGGGCTGGTGTCCTGAGGTCTTCTTTCTCAGTCACTTGTGAGCTGAAATCCTTCAGCAATGAGAAGCACCACCCGCCCACCGTGTGGTAAGCGGAGCCCTAGATCGCAGGGGGACTGCAGTGACGCTCCTCCATCTTCTCCCTTACCTGTAACCTCACAGAAGATGAGTGGGTCCCTGCCACGCTCCCAACGGGACCTGGAGGTCTGACCGGGGTGTGTGCGACAGATGGAGACCAGACAGAGATGGAGACACAGTGAACCTTTCAGAAGTGACAGTTTTGACCACACGGATGCTCTTGTACCCATGAGAGTTGTGACCCTCATGAGTGCCCCTTCTGCCTGCCATCTTTGGACCATGGAGGCCTCTTCCAGTTGGCTTCTGAGTCCTTTTGACATGACTCGAGCTGTCCTTGAGGCTTCTGTGGCTTCTGGTGTTAAGAGACTCCTCAGGCTCATTCTCTAGGTCTCCTGCCCGGACTCAGAGTAGACTGGAGTCGGGAATGGCGTTTAGAGTCTCTGATCCGGGCACGGGGACAGCAATACCTTTATGTTCCAGGAATTTGCTTGGCTTTGGATGGTGTAAGTGGAAATGTAATGATTACCAGTCATTTCTTCTGCCGGTGACACACATGTCCCCAAACTCTGGTGGCTGTGTGTATAAAAGAAACATTTGAGTACCGATGTCATTTCTTAATGCTAATTATTATAGCCTACTTGGTGATTGCGGCACATTTCTGAAATAATTTTTGGCTGTGTTAGTACTAATTTTTTTTTCGCTCCCTTTATTGCTTTTTGTTGTTTCCCATACACATCTGCTAACAATCACCACTGGGAATCTTTTATTCAACACACTACCCTGGATTTTTTTTTTTTTAATTACAAAATGCCAACAACAGTGAATGAAGAAATCTAAAGATTTTATTGTCACACAATATGCCACATTTAACTCCTTTCCGGGGTTTTTGTCTCACAAGGCACCGATCAGGAGAATTTCCGATTTAATAAAATCTGGACGTAGTTTCTATCTGGAAAATAAGCCAGAAAAATGTACTCCCGCTGTCTTTCCTTGGGTGGCTTGTTAAGAGGCTGGTGGGTCCTGTCCTCCCTCAGGAGGTTCGGCCGGAGGGCGGCTTTTCAGCCCATTTTCTGCATGCACTTCTCACGGCACCAAAGGCAGATTTCTAAGAGAGTTGGTTATATTTAAATCTTCCCTTCGCTATCCTTGCAAACAGTTCTATCTCCTTTCTGTGCATACATTTCAAGTTTGCTTTCCAAGGGGGGAGACAACACCACACCTTTCAGGGTCTGCGTTTGCCTCCCCTCTGGGTGTTTATTCCAAACGAGGAGCAGAGCCCTTGGTGACATACTCCTGTCCACTGTCTTTTATCACTGTCACATAATTTATCATCAAGCCATAAAATTGCACCATTCTACATCCTAGACCATAAATTTGGAAAGGCTTCCCCCCACATTTGTCCAAATTTGGAACAACGGTTTTGCAAACTCAGCTGTGTTTGTAGCAGCGTGAATTTCTAAATACGCTGTAATAGAGGGTCAGCCTACTGGATGCCAGGATCTTGCTGTCCTTCATGATTTGCTTTCGCTTTTATCCGCTCCATGCAGACTTCGGCGAACATGAGTATCATCTCGGCTATGACGCTGGCAATGTGCTGGCTGGGCCCCAAAGACTGTCCTCATCTACATAGACCCGCTGCGTTCTCAGGGCCGGTCTGAAGATAGTTGGGATGAATGCAGAGATCTTCCCAAGGTCGAGAGTGGGATCCGAACCCAGAGGACTGAGTGACCATCAGTGTGTTCTCTAGAGTTGTTTTTTTTTTTTTTCTAAATCCATTCTGATACCCCTGTGTCTTCTAATTGGGGCATTTAGCCCATTTACATTGAGGGTAACTATTAAAAGATATGAATTTAGCGCCATTGTATTGCCTGTAAGGTGACTATTAATGTATATTTTCTCTGTTCTTTTCTGGTCTGTTACTTTTAGGCTCTATCTTTGCTTAGAGGATCCCTTTCAACTGGAGGGCTGGTTTGATATCTACAAATTCTTTTAGTTTTGGTTTGTCCTGGAAGCTTTTTGTCTCTCCTATTTTCAGTGACAGCCTACCTGGATATAATATTCTTGGCTGCATATTTTTCTCATTGAGCACTCTGAATATATCATGCAGTCCTTTCTGGCCTTCCAGGTCTCTGTGGGTAGGTCTGCTACCAAGCTAATATTTCTACCACTGTATGTTACAGCTGCTTTCTTGTCCCGAGCTGCTCTCAGGATTTTCTCTTTGTCGCTGAGACTTGTAAGTTTTATTATTAGATGATGGGGTGTTGATCTATTTCTATTGATTTGGAGGGGGGTTCTCTGTCCCTCCTGGATCTTGATGCTTGTTCTGTTCGCCAAATTAGGGAAATCCTCTGATATAATTTGCTACAATATACCTTCTGCCCCTCTCTTTCTTTCTTCTTCTTCTAGGATTCCAATTATTCTAATATTGTTTTGTCTTATGGTATCACTTAGCTCTCAAATTCTCCCTTCATGTTCCAGTAGTTGTTGAGCTCTCTTTTTCTCAGCTTCTTTATTCTCCTTCATTTGGTCTTCTCTACCACTAGGTCTCTCTTCAGCCTCTTTTATCCTAGCAGTAAGAGTCTCCATTTTTTATTGCACCTCATTAACAGCTTTTTTGATTTCAACTTGTTTAGATTTTAGTTCTTTTGCTTCTCCGGAAAAGGATTTTATTTCTCCAGGAAGGGATTCTCTAGTATCTTCCATGCTTTTTTTGAGCCCAGCTAGTAACTTGATAATTGTCATTCTGAACTCTAGTTCTGACATTTTACCAATGTCCGTATTGATTAGGTTCCTAGCCATAGGTACTGCCTCTTGTTCTTTTTTTTTTTTTTTTGAGGTGAGTTTTTCTCCCTTATCATTTTATCCAGATAAGAATACATGCATGAGAGAACAAAATACTAAAAGGGTAGCAATGACCCCAGAAAAATACACACTAACCAAACCAGAAGAGACCCGAAACCAGGGGGAAAAGAAAGGAGGTGAATAGATATATGAATAGAACAGAGCCACTTATTGGATTTTGGGTGTATTTTGGTCTGTTAGAAGAAACTAAACTGCCTCCCAAAATTTTAAAGAAAGAAAAACTTTTATATATACACAAAAATAAGGGTAAACACAATGAAGGGATGGAATATGACTGTAAAGATGAAAATTAAAGAAGATTCTAAAAAAGGAATTGATAAGATAAGTTGGTTGAGAAAGAAAAAGGAAAGAGGAAAGAATATGATCAGGCTGGAGACTAGAACAAAGTCATGCACTAGATTTAGGGTGTATTTTGATCTGTTAGAAGAAACTGTATCCCAAAATTTTAAAGAAAGAAAAAGCTATACGTATACAAGAAATAAGGTTAAATACAACGAAGGGATAGAATATGACTATAACAATGAAAAATAAAAACACTTTTAAAAAGGTATTGATAAGATAAAAGTTAAAAAAAGTTAAAATAGGAAAGAGGAAAAATTTTAAAAATAGAATAAGAAAAGAAAAAAATGAAAAAAATTTAGCTTTGAAAGACTAAAGAATCTTGGGGGAAAAGCCATGAATTCTATGTGTTGCTTTTTCCTACCTCCCTCTGGAGTTCTGCAGTTCTCATTGATGGGTGAACTTGGTCTTGGCTGGATGTTCTTGCTGGTTTTCTGGGGGGAGAGGCCTGTCGCTGTGATTCTCGAATGTCTTTGCCGGAGGCGGAATCGTACCACCCTTGCCAGGGGCCGGACCATGTCATCTGCTGGGTTCGCCATCGGGAGCTTTTTTCCCCTGAGCGCTTTCCATACCGCTTTGGATGACGGGAATGAAGATGGCGGCTCCCAGTCTATGGCCAGGAGGAACCAAACGATCAGCCCCCCTCCTCAGCGCGCCCCCGGAGAAAAGCCGTCAGTTCCTCCCGTCTCCCTGGTCTCCCGCTGCGCTCTGAGCTCAGCCGGCCTGTGACCAAATGTTTCTGTCTCCGGCGCGCGGCGCCGTCTGGAGTCTCCAAACCCAGCGGATTCCTGCAGCCGCTCCCGCGCCGCTCCTCCCGGAGGAGGAGGAAGGAAGGGGTCTCTCTGGAGCTGCCCCTTGTGGGATCCCCGCTCGGAGATCAGTGACCCGACTGCGCCCCGATCATGGCCCCAGCTGACAGCCCACTACTCAGCTCCGTCTCTGCAGTCGGCTTCCCCGCTCCTATACCTGGGAACTCTGCTGCACTCAGACACCCCCGGTCTGTGACCCCGCGGCTCCTGAGACCTCACTGCCCCCGCGAGGGCTCCTCACCCCCGCTCAGCCTCTGGAGCGACGTCCCTCAGCGGAACAGACTCTAAAAGTCCCCATTCTGTGCCCCGCGGCTCTGCGGCTGCTGGGAGCCGGCCCCTCCCCCCGCGGTCTCTCTTCCCGTCGCGTGGGATTCACTTGGCCGCACGTCCTACCTTCTGGTAAGTGGTCGCTTCTCTGTTTCCAGAATTGCTGCTCTTCTTGTATTCTATCTCCTGTTGAGTGTGTAGGTGTTCAGAATGGTTTGATAACTATCTAGCTGAACTCCTGGGACCGGATGATATTTAGGGCTCCTACTCCTCCGCCATCTTGCTCCTCCCCCTCTGCGTTTTTTTTTTTTTTTTTTGCCTAGAGTTTTGATCACAAATGGCGTGGATCTATGTCAAATACTCTCGCAATATCTACTTAGATGACTATATATTATTAAGACCTTTTGAATAATTGTAATATTTTACAATCTGTATTGATTGATAAGTGAATGTTTAAATACATTCCCTTCCCCGGAATAAGCCAAATTTAACATGATATAGTCATTTTTAAATAATCAAATTCGTTTATGTTTTTGGCGTCTGTAGGCATGAAAGTCACTGGTCTATAATTATCAATCCTTATCACATAGGATTTGTCTAGTATTAAGATCCGCCCTGCCCTGGGGAGAGAGTTGTGACTTTCAGTGGAAAGACGTAGAAGGACCGAGTCACATGCACTTTTAAATAAGAAGAACACTAGTGACACATTAGAGACTTTCCATGAATTATGGGGGAATTGGTGTCACAGGGGAGACTAACTTGAAATCCAACGACAGGTGACTTCAGGGAGGTACAAGACCACATATTTGCCCATCTGGGGCTGAAATCGTGGGATGCTGATAAGCCTGTAGAGGCTTCAGCTAGAAATGTTGAACGAATTGCTGTGGGCCCCATGACAGTGACGTCCCTGGGAGCAGCATTTCTTGCAGGCTGAGCCAGGGCTCACTTAGGGTACCCCAGCCAGCGCTCACAGTTTGGATCGGCCGGACCTCGAGAAGTGCTGGCCAACGCTAATTCTGAGTAGTATACATACCGAACCACATAACTAGGCATTTCATATTGAAACAGCTGGTCACCAAAGACAATGTAAAAATCTTAAAGAAAAATGGGGGATGGGAGGGCGGGGAAGACACAAGAAAAGGGGATTTACAATACAAAGGAATTCCTGTAAGCAAGAAGACAGTGCGTGTCATTTTCGAAGTGTGTTGTGTGTACATGGGAGAGGTTAACTCAGAACCCTATGCCCTACAAAAGTATCCATCAAATTGGGGAGAAACACAGTTTTCAGACAAACAAGTTGTGGGGGCTCATTGCCAGCTGATTTACTCTGCAAGAAATGTAGAGGACGCTCTTTAGGCAAAAGGGATGTGATTCGGGTTGTGACCGCATGTTCTAGTTTTGTAGGACATTAGCTCTGGGGTGGGGAGGTTTGGGTGAAAGGAATGTGGGGTTTTCCTGAACTATGTCTGAGAACTCTCTGATGCCAGGCAGAAGAGCATGGCATGAATGGAAATTGTTGCTGGAGGAATAAAAGAATTAATTCTTACTTTTAAATTAAACATTGAATTCCAGAATGTAATCATGGTATTGACTTCCTCAAAGTCATCTTTATCTTAGTCGTCAGATTTGGGGTTTGTTAGAGATACAAAAGAGTCGCTCCTTTTCTAGGCTTATGGGTGCAGTTTTATTAAAGATTTCAAGGGAAATAGTTTTCAGGCTGCGACCGCGGCCTCTTACGCGGGAACTGGGAAGACCTCTGCACCTGCCGCCTGCCATCTGGTGGAGGGCAGGAAGGGAAGACACCTTGCTGTGGGGATGCACTCTATGGAGCAGAAGTCAAAATCAAAAAATGCAAACATGTGGCTTTTGGAGTAATGCAAAATGACAGTTTTCTCCTTTTAGGGAAGTTTGTACAGGGAGATTCAACAAAGCAGCCAAGCTTCTTGGAATTTCAATTATTATAAAACCATACCTGTACTCCAAGGTTGAATTAAAACACAAGTCAACAATGAGACTAAAACAATTAAAAGTATTAAAAGTAGATAAAAAATTAGTCAGTAAAGCTTCTTTCCAAGATGTGGTTCCTTATTCCTAAATACAAACATAGGCTTTTTTTTTTTTTTAAGATTTTATTTAGTTATTTGACTCTCTGAGAGAGAGAGAGAGAGAGAGAGAGAGCGCCAGCCCAAGCAGGGGGAGCAGCCGGCAGAGGGAGAAGCAGGCTTCCCACTGAGCGGGACTCCGTCCCAGGACTCTGTGATCATGACCCAAGCAGAAGGCAATCACTTAACTGACTGAGCCACCCAGGCATCCTAAAACATAGATTTCTGATAGCTTTTTATGTCTTTGAACATCCTTAAAAAACATGCCATGTCTCTGAAGAAAAAGAATAGAAATGTGGGAAACTTTCCGAAGGGAGTCTGACTGACCACTTCTTGCTCGAAACATTTTGATTATTTTCTGGTCTTCAGAATCCTTCACATCCAAATCGCCAGGGAGAAAGGCAGCAGAGAGCTGCTTTTGTGTGAATTATTACATGTAGTATAAATTTACATGTATTTTTAAATACGCACGTCCTGTTCTTCCAACACCATTTGTTGAAAGGACTAGTTTCTTTCCTTTGCACCTTTATCAAAAATCAGTTTGCCAGAAAATGTGGGTCTGTTTTTGGAATCTCTTCTGATCTGATCCACGTATTGGGGCCAATTCCATGCCGTCTTGATTGCTTTAGCTTTATATACTTTGAACCAACTAGCGTAAGTCCAATTTTGTTCTTTTTCAGCAGTAATCTGACTATCCTAGGTCATCTTTCTTGTCTTATTGCACTGGCTAGAGCTACCATTTGGTTCCTAAATTTAGGAAGAAAACATGCAGCCTTTAATGTTCAAATTCAGTGTTAGTTGTGGCATTTCAGAGATACCCTTTATCAGGGTCAGCGAGGTCTCTTCTATTCCTAACTTGCTAAGGGTTTTCAGTAGAATTGGATATGGATATTGGATTTTGTCAAATGTCATTCTTCTGCATCTGGTCTGAAAGTCTGGAACAAATTCCATTTGGCCATAGAAGATTATACTTTTGGTATATTGTTGGGCTCAGCTAAAACTTCGTGGAGCATGTTTGGATTTATGTTCTTGAAGTATATTGGTTTATAGTTTTAATATGGTTTTGCATATGGCTGTGGTCGTAATTCGTCTTGTTTTGCTGTCAGGGTAATGGTGTTGTCATAGAATGATGTGGGAAATATTTCCCTCTAATTATATAGTGGAGAGTGTATTAATTTTCCTTAAGTATTCGGCAGAATTGACCAGTGAAGCCATCTGTAGCTGGACTTTCTCTTTATGGGAGTATTTTATTTTTTTCTTTTTTCAAGATTTTATTTATTTGAGAGAGAGAGAGAGAGCGCCTAAGAGGGGAGAAGGTCGGAGGGAGAAGCAGACTCTCCGTCAAGCTGGGAGCCCGATGTGGGACTCAATCCTGGGACTCCGGGATCATGACCTGAGCTGAAGGCAGTTGCTTAACCCACTGAGCCACCCAGGCGCCCGGGAGTATTTTTAACTGCAGATTCAATTCTTACCAAATCTGGAACTCCCTACATTATCTGTTTACTCTTGAGCGAATGGATGATTTATATCATTCAAGGAGTTTGTCCATTTCATATAAATCACCAAATTTATCGATACAGTGTTTTTCACACTACACCTTTTTATATTTTTAACGCCTATAGAATCTGCAACAATGTCACTGCTGTCACTCCTGCTATTGGTCATTTGTGTCTTTTCTTTCTCCTGCTGTCTCTGTCTCTGTGTCTGCCTCTGTCTCTGTCTGTCTCTGCAAATGCATTGAAATGACTGACGAGTGGGCAGCCGATGACTCCAGGACGGCGCTCTGGGGACGTCTGGATTTCCACTTCTGTGCAAGTCTCACTGCCAGGAGGTGCTGCCCTGCAGCCTGTGTGCTCCGACACAGGACGCAAGCTGTCAGACCAACGCTCACCCACGTGGCTCTGCTCCCATAGTCTCGCCCGGCAGTCAGCCCAATTCTGCACAATTCTGCCAGCCTGAGCAAAATGCCCCCGTCTAGTAAACCAGAGTCTCCCGCTGAGACCTTCTTTGCCATTATCCGCTAACCTATTTTTGGCTTACTGAAGTTTCAGAGCCAGTATACACTCAGCTTGTCAATTAAAAAAAAAAAAAAAAAAAGACAACTTGCGATCTTAACAAAGACTACACTGAATCTACAGGTCCCTTTTGGGAGAACGAATACTTGACCATAACGAATCTCCATCTTTAAATCTAATATACCTGCGTGTGTTTAGATTTTCTTTAATGTCTTTCAATATAGTTTAAAATTTCCACATAGACGTATGGTACATACTTAGGTTTAGATTTGATTTCTCATGCTATTATCAAACACCGATATTGTAAAATCTTCATGTGTGCGCTTTAAAAAGACGGCTATCAATTTTTTTCGTTTGTGAAAATGATTATTCCGATCATAATAATTTAACTGTTGGTTCCTTGAAATTTCTGTTTACACTTTATTATATATCAATAAATACATATGCTACATATTGCTTTGTTTCGTTTTCAACCCTTATAACATTTACTTCCTTTGCTGGGATAGCCACTATATCGCAGAATATACTATTTTCCTGAATTTTAAAAAGTTTTCAGGAAGTTTGCTGTGGTTTTTAGAAATGCTTTGTTTAGGTCAGGAGAATCCTCTCTTACCATTAATTTGATAAAATATTTTTTATCATGAATAGTTGTTGGATTTTATGAGATACTTTCCCATGACATGAAGAATTCATATTAATTTTATCTTTAAATTATTATTGTGGTGAGTTATATCATTTGGTTTAATCATAAAAAAATGCAACCCATTACTGGTTGTAAAACTAAACTTGTTTGTTTTTTTTTAAAGATTTAATTTATTCACTTGACAGAGACATAGCAAGTGAGGGAGCACAAGCAGGGGGAGCAGGAGAGGGAGAAGCAGGCTTCCCACTGAGCAGGGAGCCCGATGCGGGGCCCGATCCCAGGACCCCGGGATCATGACCCGAGCCGAAGGCAGACGCTCAATGACTGAGCCACCCAGGCGCCCCTAAACTTGGTTTTTATGTCTATAATGAGTTTGTGTAATTTCTTGTGAGTACCATGATTTGTTATCAATATTATGCTATTTTTCTCTCTGGAATATTTTGTGTAATATTAGAAGTACTTCTTCACTGGATATTTTGAATTGATTATTTCACTTACGCTGAATGAACATTTTTTCTTTTGATTATTTCTCCATTGAATGTTTGTACTCATTTAACATTGTGTACAACGCTATTTTTCCATCTATATTTTCAGAGTCATGGACACAAATTGGTCACAGGATCCATTTCTTTAGCCTGCAGGATTTGTAGCACTGCCTTCCCTTTGGCTTCGACAAAGGTTATTTGTGGTTTTCAGGTCTTTTTTTTTTTTCTAACAAAACAATATTTGTTTATTGAATTATTTTTCGTCGATCAATAATTTCTCATGTTATCTTTGCTACTTCTTTCCTTCTAATTTCAGGGAGACAGTAAGTGTTTCATTATTTTTCTAATTCCATGAAATGACCACTGACCTCCTTATTTTTAGGTTTCTTTGCCAACCCTTGAACTTAAAACCATCTATACCCTCAACTTTAGCTGTATCTCACACATGTCGACGTACTTTTATTTTCTGTTCACTCAGTTAAATATATTTTCTAGTTCCCATTATGATTTCCTCTTTTATTCATAGCTTTTGTTTTAAGTGTGTCTTTCTAATCTCAAAACAGAGGGGGCTCTGATTGAGGCCTCAGCCTTCGGCTCGAGTCATGATCTCAGGGTCCTGGGATCGAGCCCCGCGTCGGGCTCTCTGCTCGGCGGGGAGCCTGCTTCTCCCTCTCTCTCTGCCTGCTTGTGATCTCTGTCTCTCTCTCTCTGTCAAACAAATGGATAGAGTCTTTAAAAAAAAAAAAAAAAGTATACTGCCAAAGGCAACTAGCCCAAAACCAAAAAGACCAAAAAAAAAACACACAAAAAACCAGAGAACTATTTTCTATTCTCTACCTTGTTATTTTTTCTAAACAGGTCGAGCTGTGGTCAGAGACGGCTCTATGGGACTTTAAACCTTTGAAATATGCGGAGATCTAACTTAGGGCCTCATGGATAGTTTCTGTAATTTCAAATATTCTCTATACATTTGAAAATAATGAGTCTTGTACAGCATTTGTAAACACTCCTTATCATGCTATTATGCATTTTTAAAATCTTTTGTAGCCTCACATTGAGTGGTATGTAAGGTTCTCTCAATATAGGCATAGATTTATCTATTTCTTTTTGTAGTTCTATTTCTGCTCAAAATATCTAGAGGCTATTGTTATTTGTTGCTATTAAGTGAATGAAAATTAAGTTATGAAAATGTTCTGGCTATGTTAGTTTCTGTACTTACTAAGTGTTTATTTGCGTCTGTGATAATGTTCATTGACTTAAAATTTACATTATCTCTTCACTTTTTTGTATTTCTCTGTCCTAGAAATTTCTCTTATAAGTAGTATATGGCTTTAAAAATTTAATTGAAGAGATCCTCATCTCCTATTTAAATATTTAGTATATTTACATTTAATGTAATTATCTCCGTATTTTTGTATATTTTGTTTTCTATTTGCCCCATTGGTTCTCCATTTCTATTTTTGTCACTTTTGGCCTTCTTTTGGATTGGTGTGTAATTAGAATTTTTAAGCAAACATTTTACTTTAGAATAATTTAGGTTTAGGGGCACCTGAGTGACTCAGTCAATTAAGCGTCATCCCTCAGCTCAGGTCATGATCCCAGGGTCCTGGGATCGAGCCCCAGGTTGGGCTCCCTGCTCAGCAGGGAACCTGCTTCCCCCTCTCTCTCTGCTCTTCCCCCTGCTTGTGCTCCCTGGGTCTCTCTCTGTCAAATAAATAAATAAAATCTTAAAAAAAAATAATTTAGATTTACAGAAAAGTTACATAAAGAGTATGGGGAGTTCCCATATACCCCACACCCAGTTTTCTCTATAATGAACGTCTTACAATAGTGTAAGACGTTTGTCACAGTTAATGAACCAATACCGACACATTAGTATTCACAAAAATCCTTAGTCTGTTAGTATATCCTCAGTCTTTGCTGAATGTCCTTTGTCTTTTCCAGGATCCCACCCAGGATCCCAGGTATATTTAGCGGTCATGTTGGTGAGAGTTTCTCAGACTTGCCTTGTGTTTGATGACGTTGAAAGTCTGCAGGAGGGCTGGCCAGATACTCAGGTGCGCAGTTTCCCCTTTGGACTTCTTATTTTTTGTCATCATAACACTGGGGTCACTAGTTCTGGGGGCAACTACACTGGTAATGCGCCATTGTGATCATGTCCCACTAAGGGTACCCTTATGACCGCCATGACTCACTCTGCGGATGGTGACCTCACTCACCTGGCCGGGGCAGCACCTGTCAGGCTGCTCCCCTGGGAGGCTGCCCTTTGCCCTCCTCTTTCCAAACTGTGCTCCTGGGAAGGAAATCCCTAGCGTAGTTCACACTTATGTGAGGAGCTATGTCCCTTCTCCTCGAGAGTTGAGGAGAATGAGAATTATTTTAAATTTTCTTTATTGTTTTTTCCTTTTTAAAAAATAATTCCAATATAGTTAACATATAATGTTACTTTATTTCCGGGTGTACAATATAGTGATTTACGACTTCCAAACATCATCCTGTGCGTATCACAGCAAGTGCCCTCCTTCATCCCCATCCCTCACCCACCTCCCCTCTGGTGACCAGCAGCGTGTTCTCTAAGAGTCTGTTTCTTGGTTTGCACCCCTCTCTCTCTCTCTGTAGTTTGGGAGGCACGCAATTGTTTTCCATTATGTCAGTGGGCACAATAAGTATTCATCATTTATGAAAGTCTAATGAGAATCAATACCTTTACTTTGTCACTGATAAAAAAATAAAACACTTTGGAATATTTATAAATTTCAACCCTCCACAAATATGTCATTGGGGTGTATTTTAAGTCTACTTAATATTTTAAGAGCCAATTTTTATTTCGTGTCCAATTTTTTGTTTTTCATTTCTTCTTCTGCCTTTGACCTTTCTCTGAGGTCACGTTCCTTGTTTCCAAAACAGATATTTAAGAATTTCTTTAGTGAGGTTTTGCGTGGCAAACTCTCCATTTTTATCGGTCTAAAAATGCTTTCACTAACATTTCGCTGCTGAGAACAGACCTTGGTGTTCCCTTCATCTCCTCTCTGCACTTAATGGTACCACCCTGGCTGCTTCTTCCCCTGGGCGAGATGTCAGCTCTCATGGAACTTTTCCTGCCTTGAAGGTGTTCTTTCTTCTGTTCCCGGCCAACCGAGTTACACACTTTTCTCTTTGCCTTTTGTTTTCAGCATTTCCAACACAACATGTGTATGTGTGAATTTCTTCTACTCTGCAACAGTTTCCTGGGGTTCTTGGATGGGGGCAGTGGGATCTGGCACCAGTTCTGGGATATCCACTGACATTATCCCTTCAAAAATTTCCTCTGCCCCATTCATCCCTCCTGGAATCCTAATTAAATACAGCTCAGGCTATCCCGCTCTGTCCATCTCTACAGTCTTCTCTATATAAGAAGTCTTCTTTCTGTCTCCCAAATGTGTATCTCTGTGTGCTGTAGGCTCACATTCAGTTTTGCCGTTTATCTCTTCGACTGTGTTTATTGGCTTTCTTTTGTGCTTTTAACTTCAGTTTTAGTATTTTCAGTTCCAGAATTCCCGTTTGGTTCTCTCCCAAATCCTCAATGTCACTTTGTTCTGGGTTTCTGGTTCCCATATTAAAAGCTTGGCTTCTATTCGTTTGTGCATCATAAGTCGAGCTGTTAAATCAGAATCTTTCAATTTTAATATCTTAAATCTGTTCAGTCTGTTTTTGTTCTCCATCCCCCAACCTCCCCCCTCCCCACCCATGGGTTCTCACTCATGTTTCTTACTTTCTTGTGTGACAGTTTGCCTTTTGCTCTTTTATAGACATTGATCATATGAATGTTTGTAGGACTAGTTGGATCTCAGGGTCATGTTTTCATCCTCTTGTAGAGATTTTGTTCTTTGCTTCTTCCAGGGGCCTAAGGCCAACTTCCTAGTTTTTCAATAAAGATTCCCGGTTTTATATAAATATATATATTCCCGGTTTTAAGTCTTTCAATAGAGTAGAGATTTCCCAGTTTTATGAAAGTAGGTTGTAGGGCTGTGTGTTGACTCGTTTACACTTGTTTTCCCTTAGAAGAAGACACAGGCCCTTCAGCATGCACTGGAAGGGAGGGCGTTTTCATCAGGTCGACCCAGGCTTTACCTTCCTGATCCCAGGCATCACTCTACAGCCTCGCCGCTGAGCCGAAGCCCTGAGCGCCATCAGAGTCTTGAACACTGAGCTTATCCCTCTGGGGTCTGCAGCTAGGTTTTAGATGAGTAATTTACGGCTTTCCGGCTAGCATTTTGTTGCTTTGGGGAAGATAGGCACATATACACTCCCCACCTCCGAGAAGTTGTGCGTTTGCCCTCAGTAGGGGGAGGAAGGTGAGTAATTTATCCCACTCCGGGAGCGTGCAGACGGACTGTAAGCCGAAGAGAGTCCCCAGGTTCTCCTCAAACTGGCATCGTTTTGTGTGTTCTAGGAGTGCAATCATAGAGAACGCGGATCACACAACTCTATGACTTCTATCTACCCTTCCCCTCCGCCAGCTGTCCCAGTGAGTGCGTCACGGGAGAGGAGGAGGAGGAAGGGCATCTGAGTTGAGATTTAAAAACCGTTTGAGTGCAGCTATGAAGAGAAGGAGTGCGAGGGTAGCCACTGAACAGACAACTCTTTCTAAAGCAACCTGTAATCTCTTTGGAGCGGAAATGGGTATCTTGACTTCGCCATCTCCCACGCCTACTAAAACAACATAGGGAGGCTCAGTCAAAGTTCAACCAAACTATGGATATTGAATTAGAAGTTTCGCCTCAGATTTCATTGGTGTGCCTAATGAAGTTTCGTACACAAAAATGTGGAGGATATTAATCCAGCATTTGAAAGCAATTACCACATCTTACCAAATTAGGTTTTATTAGATTTCTTTTCTGTTTTTCTTTTTCCTTTACATAAAGAGTGGGAATTCAAAGGTTTTTTTTTTTTTTTTTAAAGATTTCTTGTTCTTTTTTTTTTTAAATTTTTTTTTAATTTATTTATTTGAGATAGAGACAGTGAGAGAGAGCATGAGAGGGGGGAATGTCAGAGGGAGAAGCAGACTCCCCATGGAGCTGGGAGCCCGATGTGGGACTCGATCCCAGGACTCCGGGATCATGACCTGAGCTGCAGGCAGTCGCTTAACCAACTGAGCCACCCAGGTGCCCGGGAATTCAAAGGTTAAAAAAAAAACAAAATACTAGGAATCTTTTTCCCCCAGAGTTTCCAAAACGTTAGTGATCAAGGGCAATGTGATATGTAAATTTTGTCCAGCCACAATAGTCCGGGAAGTCCCACCTCAGAAGGGCTGGAGGATAAGCGAGGCCGGCTTCCAATCCGAGTTTCTGGTGACTCATTCGGGATCTTCATCATCTGCCTTGTTGAGCTTTGAAGAAAAGGAAGTGGATTTTGCAGTACCCCCACATTTGAGGGGCTTTCTAAGCCTCAGGCACAGGTATGCACTCCAGGGGAACGACAGTTTGCTTCATCTCAGGAAGGAGTAAGAAATAAACCATTCTGTGGGGCGCCTGGGTGGCTCAGTGGGTTAAAGCCTCTGCCTTCAGCTCAGGTCATGACCCCAGGGTCCTGGGATCGAGCCCCGCATCGGACTCTCTGCTCAGCGGGGAGCCTGCTTCCCCCTCTCTCTCTGCCTGCCTACTTGTGATCTCTCTCCTCTCTGTCAAATAAATAAATAAAATCTTTAAAAAAAAGAAATAAACCATTCTTCAAGACACCTGCCAGTCTTGACCTTCTTAGTACTCTTTTTTGTGACATTTATTCTTAGACACTTGATACCTTTGATGCTCTCATAAGTTCTGCTTTCTTGTTTCGTTTTCAAATATTGTTTGCATTCAGAAAAAAAAATACGATTTTCATGTTAAACTCTTTCTGCAAAATTACTAAACTTGCTTATTAATTCTTATAATTGAACTGCAGGTTTTTCAGATTTTCTAAATGTACAGTTTTATTTATTTATGTTTTTAATTTAATTTTAGTTTTTCAGTGCTCCAAGATTGATTGTTCATGCACCACACCCAGGGCTCCATGCAATACGTGCC
>CM052806.1:687344-746396 GCA_028533885.1 Nasua narica
AGTGGCTGCACCAACTTGCATCCCCACCAACAGTGGAGGAGGGTTCCCCTTTCTCCACATCCTCTCCAACATCCGTTGTTTCTTGCCTTGCCAATTTTGGCCATCCTAACTGGTATAAAGGTGGTATCTCAATGTGGTTTTGATTTGAATCTCCCTGATGGCTAATGATGATGAACATTTTTTCATGTGTCTGTTAGTCATTTGTATGTCTTCTTTGGAGAAGTGTCTCTTCATGTCTTCTGCCCATTTTTTGATGTGATTATCTGTTTTTTGAGTGTTGAGTTTGAGGAGTTCTTTATAGATCTTGGATATCAGCCCTTTGTCTGTAGTGTCATTTGCAAATTTTAATGCCTGAAAATGGTGAGTGTTTTAGTTTATTCCTGACAATTTTTATATCTTTCATTATTTTATCATCTCTTATTGCACAGCAAATGTGCTCCAAAATCAGCTAGCTTCCTGCCAAAGGAAAATCGTAAATATATTTTACAGTACATGCAATGTTAACTATAGGTATTAATGGATCATTCATGATATAAAGGACTTTCTGTTATCTAAGAGTATTTGTTTTTTTTAATTAAAAAATGGGTGTTAAGAAATTATATCATTTGCTTTCTATGCATCTCTAGAGATGATATTATTTCCTTAAATCTGTTATTCTGGCAGATCATATGATTGATTTTATAACATTAAAATAATCATATATTCATCAGATAAATATATCTTGCTCATTTTTTGTCCTTTATATTAAGGAACCAGTATTTTTAGATATTTATTTATATTTTATATCTATTCACATGAGTAGACTAACCTATAGCTGACCCTAATCATAAGATCAATTCATTTTTGGTATCAAAGTTATGTTTATCTCATCAAATGTTCAAGAATTGTCCCATATTTTCCTATTCTGTGTAAGAGTTTATGTAAGGATTAGTAGTACTCCTCCTTTAAATATGTGGTAAATTTTGCTAATACTTTGATTTTTAGAAAATATTTTAATAACTGTTATATATATATGTCAGTATATATTATATATAATAGTAATTAAAGCATTTAGAGATTTTATTTCTTGTTGCATCATGTTTCGGTAATTATATTTTTCTTGTCCACTTCATTTAGGTATTTGAAATCACTGACTTATGTTTGTTCATGACAGCTTATTAGACTTTTACTCTCTGTAGCCTTTCCTTTGTGGTGTTAGCTCGAGATGGCTATTTTCAGTTTTCTTTTCTTTTTTTTTTTTAAATAAAACTCACCAAGAATTATTAACTTATTCTTTAAAAGCATGACAATTTATTGGTCATTTCTACTGTTAGTTTTTTATTTCAGTAATTTCTATTCTTAGGCTTATTATTTCCATCATTTAATACTACTGTTCCTTTCTATTATATTACAATTTAGGCTTTCATCCTTTCTAAATTTATGCATTTCCCTTAAACACAGCTTTAGCTGCTTCTCAAATTTTATGTGGCATTTTGTGTATCAGCTGATTCAAAGTATTTCTAATTTCTTTTGATTTCTTTATTGGCCTCTGTGATATTTCAAAACTGTATTTCCCAATTTCCAAACATACAGCCATTTTCCTAGTTTTATTTTAATTACAGATTTATAACTTCATTGTATTAAGATCAGAGATATAGTCTGTTTGATGTAATCCTTTGAAGTTTGTCAAAAATTGCTTTATAGACCAGTTGTTGGTCAATTCCTAAAGTGTTTGACATGTGCTTGAGAAAATGTGCATCTTGTAGCTACAGTACAAGACTTCCTGTGTACGTGCGGTAGGTAACACACGCTAGTGATTTATTCAGATGTACTTTATCATGATTGCCTTCTTTGGTGTTAGAGCTCAGAGTCATTAAGGCAAGTGTGTTAAGATCTTCCAGTATGGTTTTGGGGGGTTGTAGTACATTCACCTTGCACCCTTTGGCCTTGAGAGCTGACCCCATAGTGCTAGTTGTGTGTGTGTTTGTTTTCCTACATCCCTGGGGACTTTCTGGGCGGATATTGATGTTATCTGCTCTGGGCATACTTTCATTTCTTCCCTTCTCATCTGGGTACTTTGATTTCCATTTCTGAGCTCACTGCACTTGCTACAGTGAGAGCCGAGGTCCTTGCCTTGTTCCGAAACTCGATGTAAAGTCTCAAGAGTTGAGCTCCTCACTCAGGGCAGCGTGTTGGCTGTCTGCAGAACACCCCCCTGAGACGAGGGGCAAGAGGTGACAGGAGATTGGTGAGGTGGTAGTGACAGATACGGCCTGAGTCGTGTTGAGTAAAATAACTAAAGGTCTTGTGATGCGTGATGGTCCAGGAGAGTCTGAAGGGTAAGTGCTCCTAAGGGAGGAGAGGTCTGGAGTCTGGAGGTGAACAGTAATGCATGAAAAGTACAACACAGCACTCCCTTTTCCCAGGGAGGGATTGATTTTGCTCCCATCAAATGACCTTGTGTTTCGGGAGACCCTCTCAGCAGAACATTATTACATTCCTCAAAGGATCACGCCCGAATTTCAACATTGCTTATCAGGTTAGGGCATACTTTTACTTTGAAGATGACTGTGTCAAAACGTGTGTGTGTGTGTGTGTGTGTGTGTGTGTGTGTGTGTGTGTTTTAAATAAAGGGCTTTATCGTAACCATTTAAGTTGCTTTTTTAGTTGCAAGGATATGCATAGCAAAAATCCAGATTTAACAGGCTGTAGCAATGATATGCGCTGCATCGCTAAAAATGCTACAGGGGATTTGGTGCTGGGATCAGGCTCCGGCTGTGTGGTTCTGCTGGGTCTTCTCTGTGTTGGCTCCATCTTCTGCAGGACTGAACGGCGTCAACATCTCCAGGCGGCGGGCGCAATCGACCTGGCAGTGCGTAAGGCAAGGACTGTGTGGCACACACCGCCGTCTGCTCAGGTCCTGGCCTCCCATCCTTCCTTACGTTGATTGCTCCGATCTAGCTTTGGGAGCTACCAAAATTCACGAGTTTGTTCCTCCACTTCCATATTTCCATGAAAATTCTGCCCTTACATTTCTCTACAGGTTTTTAGGGTCAACATGCCAATTTCCCTAAAAATACCCGCCGGGATTGCTGCCGGGGATGGTGCATAGACCTTTTGCATTTAACTTACTTGGTGCTTTACCTGTGTTTGTTTATCATCTTTCCCTCCTCCTTTGTGGTGATGCTAGAGGTCACAAAGCGAGGATACGATACAAGTGGTTACCTTCTCATCCTCTAATGCTCTTAGAACCTTGGGATTCTCTGCTTGCTTTTGGGACCCTGGTTTGAAGCTCTCAGTGCTTCAGATGCCCCCAGCATTTGTACCAGCACGTGCTCCGGTCCTGCTGCTCCCAAAAGTCAGCCCTACAGCCATTCCCTGCCAACAGGAATATAATGTAGCCTTTATGTCTCTGGCTGCTTTGACGTGTTTTCTTTACTTCTGATTTTCAAGAGTTTGTTGTTGCTACATTTTTTTTTTTTTTTTTTACTATTATGATTTTTCTTTATTTTGTTTGGGCTCACTGAGCTTCTCAAATATATAGGTTGATTGTTATTCATCAGCTTGGGGAAATTCTTAGCCATTAAAAAATATTACTTTTATTACTTTTATCTCATTCTTGCTGTATTCTCATTCTGGAACATCAATTACGGCCCCTTTCGGTTACACTTTTCTCTCGGTCTGATTTCTATATTATCAGTCCATGTTTTTCTGCAACCAAACTTTTATTCAACTCATAAATTGAGTCCTTAATCTCAAATACCGTATTTTTCAGTTGTGGAGTATGCTTTTTCTCCTATTGCATTGAATTGAATTTCCTCCTGTTAAATCTCTGTATCTTTTCATCTCCTGGGTACTTTTTTAAACCCAAGTTTCTTGAAAATAGTAATCATTTTTTCTAAAGTCTGCTGCTAGCTCCAATATTTAAGTCACATGTGGGTCTCCTTTCTTTGCCCTTTTTTTCCCTTTTGGGTGTCAATATTTGCTAATTCTCCCTTTCTGGGCACTTTTCTTTTTTTTATGTTGATAATTTTTTTATTTTTTATTTTAATTTTTTAAATTTTTTATTAACATGTAATGTCTGGTCACTTTTCCTCAGGCTCGTGTGATGTTAACCACTCCGTAGGAGGTGTTCCACACAGCGCGAGCATGTGGAGTCGCCTCTCTTCCCCAGGAAAGCGTGTCACCGCTGGTGCTAGCTCCTCCCTCCCCTCTCTCCTCCACTGTCATAGTTTAAGCCCAGGCCACCGGGGAGGCACGGAGCTTATGAATGGAAGCTCCACAGTCTTCCAGCTGCTCGGAGGACTATGTATGAATAAGAAATAAAATGCTATCGCTCTAATCTAATGTGATTTGGGGGTTGTCCACCAAGATAGCACAGCCTCCTCCATCTTGGCTGGTACAATATTATAAAATAGGAAGAAAACTATTGGGGAGGGAGCCAAGGTTCCTTCAAACCTTTCTTACCCGGACCTACATCGTCTAGCCAGGAAGATGCCATAGACGCTACATTCGTCTAGGCAGGAAGATGCTGATAAAACATAGTTGATGCTATATTAAAATGACATTGCATGTAGGGATGCTGGAATTTTGAGTATCAGCACTGGTGCTAGATTAGAGTCACGGATGTCAGTGTAATAAACAGTGAACTACATATCTCCATGGGTTGGGACACACACACACACACACACACACACACACTCCTTACTTCTCCCTGCTGAGGTCCTGGAAGCAGCAACGTCTCAGGAGAAAGTAGCATACCTAACACCCGGATCTCAATTCCCATTGTCGTTCTCCAATAAAAACAATCAGGTTTCCTTGGATACCTGCATCTTGCTTGCTGTGCCAGAAAGTAAGGAAATGCAAACAACAACAACAACAAAAAAAAAAAAAAAAAAAGGAGGAGAGAGAAAGAAAAGGAAGGACGAGAAAGAGAAAACACGCAGGGAGAGACAGGGGAACAGGGCTCCGGAGAATCTTTTAAAAAACTTTAAATTCAATTAATCTACATATAATGTGTTATTGGTTTCCAAGGTAGAGGTCAGTGATTCATCAGTTGCATAGAACACCCAGTGCTCATTTCATCACGTGCCCTCCTTCATGCCCACCACCCAGTTACCCTAGCCCCCCACCTACCTCTCCTCCCATAGCCCTCCGTTTGTTTCCTATGATGAAGCATCTCTTATGGTTTGTCTCCCTCTCTGACTTGTCTTGTTTCATTTTTCCCTCCCTTCCCCTATGATCCTCTGTTTTGTTCTTAAATTCCACATGTGAGTGAAATCATATGGTTATTTGTCTTTCTCTGACCGACTTATTTCGCTTAGCAAAATACCCTCAAGTTCCATCCACATTGTTGCAAATGGCAAGATTTTGTTTCTCTTGATGGCTGCATAGTATTCCATTGTATATATATATATATATATATATACACCACATCTTCTTAATCCATTCATCTGTCGACGGACGTCTGGGCTCTTTCCTTAGTTTGGCTATTGTGGACATTGCTGCTATAAACATTGGGGTGCAGGTGCCCCTTTGGATCACTACATTTGTATCTTTGGGGTAAAACCTAGTAGTGCAATTGCTAGGTCGTAGGGTAGCTCTATTTTTAACTTCTTGAGGAAACTGCATACTCTTCTCCAGAGTGGCTGCACCAGCTTACATTCCCACCAACAGTGTAGGAGGGTTCCCCTTTCTCCACAACCTCGCCAACATCTGTCATTCCCTGACTTGTTAATCTTAGCCATTCTGACTGGCGTGAGGTGGGATCTCACTGTGGTTTTGATTTGTATTTCCCCGATGCCGAGTGATGTAGACTACTTTTTCACGTGTCTGTTGGCCATTTGGATGTCTTCTTTGGACACATGTCTGTTCGTGTCTTCTGGAGCTCAGGAATATCCTGAGAGAGTTTCTAATGGCCAAAACACAATTTGGGCAACCATGAAAATTATGAAATTATCGGGTAACTGAATGAGCAAAATAAATATTCATGAATTCCTACTAATATAAACAAATGACTAAAGGAGCAAACTGCAAAAAGTGGGTGAATCATCCGTACAGAAGGGTTCTGCACAGCAGACGTGGAAGAAATGAAGAAAGCCCCAGGCCCTGTGGGCACATGTCAGGAACACGCATGAGCCCCGATGCAAGGCTGAAATTAGTGCCTGTTTTAAAAAAAATTTTATTTATTTATTTATTTATTTATTTTATTTATGAGAGAGAGAGAGAGATCACAAGTAGGCAGAGAGGCAGGCAGAGAGAGAGGGGGGGAAGCAGGCTCCATGCTGAGCAGAGAGCCCGATGCGGGGCTCGATCCCAGGACTCTGAGATCACGACCTGAGCCGAAGGCAGAGGTTTTAACCCACTGAGCCACCCAGGCGCCCCAGTGCCTGGTTTTCAAGGTAGAAAAGAATAGTTGCATCACCTCAAACTATCTTCCGCCACAAGTGTGTGACTCCTCGGGTGATTTTGCCAGATCTCCACAGACACACACTCAAGCCCCTTCCACGAGGGTTCTAAGCATCCTCCCGATGGCCAGAGAGTAGCCTCAGGGAGGTGCAGAACTGGGGTTCAGGATAGCTGGGGACCTGGGCTGGGCGTGGAGGGAAACAGAGGGCACACGGCGGAGACGGGCTGCGTGGGACGCGGGGCTCGGGGCGGGCGCGGCACAATGAGTCCGCGCGGGGCCAACCTGCTGCCAACAGTGTAAGCAAACAGAGGGGAAGGCAGTTTGCACCAGCAATGAATGAGAACAGTGCGACTGGGGCGAGAGCAGATGGGGGGGATTGCACAGTGGAAGGTGAGCATGGGAGGCGGACATAGAGGCTGAAGGGTGTTAGAGCCTGTCCCTCATTAGGGGCAGCGATAGGGAGCCACGGGAGGCTCTAGAGCAGGACTGGCCAGGTCGGGGCTCAGCAACCTCCCTCTGGACATGGGGATTTTCTCTGAGTGAGCTGTGCACCACGCCAGGCTTCGTCTGGTTCACGCGGGGAATGGCTCGTGGTGCGGCCGGGGCAGCTCAGGGTGTTGGGCGAGAGACGGTTTCGGTAACGCAGGAAAGAAGGAGTGCAGTGTGGCCAGGGATTCCTGGGCCAGAGGGGATACACTGCAGGGGGCCGTGTTTCCCGGTGTTCCTGGCTTCCAAGCTCCTGAGGTCTCAGCAGACCCGGCGGGGTTGCCGGTGTGGTCCCCCCCCCCCCGAGAGCCCAGGGCTCGGTCGGCGTGGGGCAGGTCCCAGACAGGCATGTAGGGGGACACTAGGCGTGGAAGTGGGGGGCCAAGCGAGGCTGCTCTGTGGGCTGGGAACGTGGAAAGTTGCCGAGTGACGTGGAAAAGCTTCCTAAACTGTAGCCAGTTCAAGGAGCAAGAGCCTCATTCAGGGACGAGAGAGCATACGGGCGATTTGTCGCGGCTCCATCTGTGATGATAAAGTCGGCGTGAGGCCGTGTCAGGGGAAAGTGAAGGAAAATAGAGAAGAAAACAGAGGAGAAAGAAAAAGGGGCATTCACCCGTAATTGTACTTTTGGTGGGCAAAAACATTTGAAATTAAAAAAATTATACTGAAAAACTTATATTAAGATATCTCAGCCTAGGACAGGAGTTCTTCACTGACGTGTGAGCCAAACTATTAATTTTTTAATTAAAATTTCATTATTAGGGGCCCCTGGGTGGCTTAGTCATTAAGCGTCTGCCTTGGGCTCAGGTCATGATCTCGGGGTCCTGGGATTGAACACCGCATCGGGCTCTCTGCTCAACAGGAAGCCTGCTTCCCCCCCTCTCTCTGCCTGCCGCTCTGCCTACTTGTGATCTCTCTCTCTCTGTGTCATATAAATACATAAATAAAATGTCAATTTTAGGGCAGCTTTAGGGAGGTGCACAGATTTCCTACACACCCCTGCTCCCCACGTGCACGGGTATGCCCCCTAGCCGCGCAGGGGCTCGTCTGGTGGCCGAGGTGGGCTGGAGCTGGGAAACCCCCTGCCCAGGAGGGCAGTCTGGGCTCTAACAAATCCCCAGCAGCTTGGGCTCCAGGAACCAGTTTCTCCTGAGGGCAGACCTGGTGAGGAAGGGCCCCCATTGTCCACGCTGAGCCTCCAGCAATCCCTCGGCCACGGTCAGGTTTTCCCATCCGCCGCTGGTTCCCATGGGGGTTTCACCGCGGGACCCTGGTGTGGTGAGATGCATCTGCCCGGCGGTGCCCCCGCCCCCCCTCCCAGTCCTGGGGGTGGCAGCTTGCACTGTGCCCCGGGTCTCGCAGGTCCAGGGACAGTTGTTGATTTTTCAGTCTGCTTATTGTAGTCGGGATGGCGCGGTGAGGCTCTACGTGATCTGGTTCTGACAGCAGGGACACAGAGAGGGAGCAGGTGCTTGCGGACCTTCCTGCAGGACCCAGGAGCCCGTGGGCGGCGTGTGGCTTTTTGTCTGCATCACGCACGCGGCTGGGGGAAGGACGCAAGCGACGTCCCACCTTCCGCCCCTCGTTTCTCTTCCTGTCGTTCCTCGGAGGAGGTGCCAAATACATGCTGGCTTCACGTGCCTGCCCTCCTTCATGCCTCTGGCTTTTGAAATCTTTTTGGCAGAAACTGGTTTTCCGACATTAGGATATTGCAAGTAAGTCCTTGCGTGTCGTGCAGGCGCCTGGACGGAGGGCGGGACCTGGGCTATCCTGACATCACCTTCCCCGCACGGCAGCAAGGTCCTTGCATTGGTCAGGAACCTCCTTATACCTTATGTTTCTGGCATCGTGGAATTTCCTGGGGAAAGAGGCAGAAAAAAAAATTGTGCAACAAATCCTTGAGAATTATCGTGCTCCTGGGCACTAGATGGTCAGTGTTTTAAATGGAAACAGCTGACTCCAGATGCATTTTAATCAAACCCCAAACAGACCGAAAAGGACTGATGCAATCATATCATCCAGCAGCTCCTTGGAAAATGAATTGGCTTTTAAAATAGCAGAGCAGAAAGGACCCGTGGTAACTGTGCCTGCTGGTGACTCAAGGGCTCATTGTTTATTTTTGAGGCACTTCTAGAATTCCTCTGTGCTTTGTGCCCTGAGGAGGGGAAAATGTCGTGGCGTGCAAAATCGTAGGGATCAGTATGCTTTCTTCAGGGTCCTCGCTGGAGCCACCCGTGGGTCTGGCCCCCAAGACCCCGAGCCTGTTGAGAGCAGAGGGCACCTCCTGGCCCGAGAGGCTCTCCGGTTGCCCCTGCACGTGTTTCCATCCGTCAACAAAACAGTTGGCTTGGTCGTTCAAGCTGGAGTTTACCATCACGAGCTGTGTGCGGGAATGCACTCAGCTTTAAAACCTTTAAAACCTTCAAACCTTTTCGGAGCAGTGTACGTTTCAGAGGCCAGTTTCCACTCGAAAATTCCAAATCACACCCGCATCCCCCTCTCCCTCCAGTTCCAAATCACTGACTCACGGACTTCTTGCTCTGGATGGATTTGAGTGGACCCTTTGATAAATAAAGGAGACGGGTGCTTGATCCCCAAGGAGGCCTCCTTCGCAGTACCCAGGGCAAGTGCAAAGTTACTTCGATGGGTAACGGCCATGGGAAGGGGGAGGCGTCCCATGCGCAGCCCCAGAAAGCGCAGATTGCCTGCAGTGGCCCGGCTCTCGCTCCCGGGCCACAAATCACAGTCTCAGGACAGACCAGTACTCAATGTTCTAGGATCTCTCGAATAATGTGTATTCCCACGACATCAACTCTGACGAAGTCCAAGTTTTCCTCCTTCTGAAAATTGGCAGGCTACCCAATCTAAGTTTTGAGAAACGTGTACGGCAGTAGCGAGCTTAGGATCGTGGCCTCCTCTTCTTGTGATCGGAATCTGAGGGCCCAGGTCGTGCATGCCACTGCGGGGACTCCCGCCGCCAGAGCTGATTCGCGTCCCTCCACTGACATGGTGGCTGAGCTCCCCGGTGACATGAGCTGTGGGTCAGGGGACCCAGAAACGAGACTCTTTTTCCCAAAATGTGCACCCCGCAGATGCCTAATTGAGTTGTTAAAAAGCAGCAGCAAAGGCTTGCTCAGTTGCTAAGAGTAAGCATCCCTGAGAGGAGGCGCTGGCCGGGCGGCCTTCACACCATTTCTGGAAAGCAAAGAGCGACCCCCTCCATCCCCTTTCTGCTCAGTGGGGCCACACTCAGGACCAGGATCCGGGGCCCCTCCAACCATTTCCTCAGATGGCGGGGCAGCTGATCTGACACTGACCTCTCTCCGCGAGAACCTTCCCCGGACCCCTGCGTGGCCGGTCTTCCCTCCCCGCACTGCAGTCCACTCAGACGTCTCTCCACCAGCGAGGTGATGAGACCTACTGTGCCCGAGCTGCGGGTCACCCCTGCCCCTCGTCTGCCCTTCTCGGTTCCATGCCCTTGCTCGCTGTGACCAGGACTGTCCATCTACTTACAGATCATGTTTGTCCTCCTCCCCACGTTCAGTAAGAGCGGGAGGGTCACAGCCCAGGCGCCTTGGCGACACCTCGTGGGCACCCGTCACGGACAGGTGTCCCCTCCCCTCGCTTCTTATGTTCCGCGTCTCGTGGGGCCCTGGGACTTACCCGCAGAGAGGGAAAGCATCAGCACCTTCCAGGTCTTCTCGCTGCGGGAGGCTTGGCATATGCAGGTCACCCCCTTGCACATGGGTGAAGGGCCTCCTGGGTTCCACGCTGGCTTGGACTCCCGACCGACATTCCTTGTGGTGCCTGCTGTGGCCACACGGGTGACCTTGGGAGTTGAGGACCCTCGGGCTCTCTCCTACTACCTGGCCTGGCCCTGTGAGGCCTTACGGATGGGCAGCACACACATTCCCTCTGCTCATGCCGTGTGCCCTGAGCCCGGCATCTAACAGAGGTGCAGGGCCTTGTAGCCTGATGCAGGCTCAGCTGGGGAGAAGGTGGAGACATCCAGGCCATCGTGAGCCCAGAAGGGCAGGTTCCTCTTCGCAGCCTGGAAAATGACAGGTGACACAATAACTGAGGGCTAAGGAACGGTCCCCGCGCTCCTGAGGGCCCACGTTTATGAAGTCCCTCGTTACCAAGGGGCAGACCTTGCACCCAGAGGCTACACGGGGAGCCCGTTGGTTTCTTATTTTACAAGTGTACCTTTTATACAAACCCCAATTCCCATTTTCCGAACCCTTCTGGGTTTTCCAAGGGCCTCTCGGGGGAGGCCTGGCAGCTCGAGGTCACCTGCTGTCCTCGGGATAGGAGTGCGGAAAGGCAGGGGTAAGACACATCCTGAGACACATCCATGAAGGAGGACAGACAGTGGGCCGTTCAGGATGGAAGCTCTACCTGCAAGCTGATGATGTGGGGAAGGAGAGCATCACCTTGCTGTCGGCTTTTTCACCAAAAACTTTCCAGTCTTCCAGGGCGCTGAGCTATTGGGGAATCTCCGCGCGGTTTCACGGATTAAGGAAGACCCCCGATCCTCATTACTCATGGATCCCACACTTAAGAGTCCCCTGCTCGTGAAGATCTGTCTGCCACCCCGAAATCAGCACGGCGCTTCCGAAGTGGTCCGTGGCCGCGTCCAGAGGGTGAGAGCTTCGAGTGGCGGGTCCCCCCAGCTGGGCTGGGCTCGGCGGTGCCCTGCCTCCCGGCTCAGCCACCACGCCGCAGACCGGGTCCTGCACCCGGCGAGCTTAGCAGCACAGGTGCCAGTGCTTTTAGAAATTTACGACGTCGCTGTTTAAAATGGCCCCGGCACAGGGCCACGCAGCCGTCTGGGAGGCCGTGGTGGGTCTGAGGTACGGGGTCGGAGGCCGCGGGTTGAGGGTCAGAGAATCCACGACATGTATTAAGTAAGGATCTTTACACAGAAGCATGAACAAGGTTGTGCATTGATGGGTTGATGAGAACGTTGTGGCCTGAAGGCCACGGGACCCGGATTCCGCATTTCCCCGACGGCCATGCGGAGACCAAGGAGCAGCCGGAGAGAGACCACACCGTCTCAGTCCCCCTCTCTCTCTGATCTATCTATTCATGTAATGCATTACAATAACGCATGTGATAACAAAATATATACGTGTTTTTTTAACCAGGTGTTCTATAATTTTTCTCACGTAACAGACAACGTACTTGCAAGATACGTACTATTTCTCGTTTCAGGCACAGTGTCTGAAAGTCTAAGGAAATCGCCCGGGCCCCCCCTTCCACCAGTGACAACACGAGGGCCACACTCTGAGGCCAGAGCTCATGTTTTCCAATGGTTTAGCGAGAGAGGCAGGGAGAAACGGGCCAACACGATGGTTTTGCATAGACGTGGATTGCAGACAGACAGACGGACTGTTTGCTTTTCAGCACAGTGGTGTGGCTAGGGGAGGTCTGTGCCTTGGATGATTCTCTAGGGCCAGGGCCAGGCCCTCTGTTTGGTGTGGCCCACACCCCCCGAGGCTGTGAGGCGACCCCCGGGCCCGGCAGAGAGGTGCTCTCAATAGACCTACACTCATGCGCACCGGCACACGCATGCACATGCACCACAGACGAGAAGTCGCTGTGGGTGGACGGGAAGGGTCCTGCGTGCTTTGCCCCCCAGTCCCAGGCTCTCCAACTTGCCAGCCCCCAGGCGGCCCCTGAGGGGTGCTGTGGACCAAATGAACACCCCAGGATCTTCTTGGACTGTAGAAAACTCGACCGACCGTCCCGCTCTGTCAAAGAGCGGAGCCGTTTTCAGACTTCAAGCGAGACAAACGCTTTTACGAGGGCTCCGCGAAAGGAAGTGCGCACCAGGACGGCGGGCGTGGGGCTCCGGCGGCCAGACCTTCCCTCAGTTGGGCGGCCGCTGGTTGCCAGCTCGTGCGGGGCGCAAGGGGCAGCGGGAGAGGCGTCCGCGGGCCCAGCTGCAGGCTTCCGGGAAGCTGGGTGGGTTACCTGGACCCTGTGCCTCGCTGTCCCCACCCGCGAGCCGGCTCGGGGATGCGCCGGTCCCCCAGGCTGTGCGTGAGCACGTGCAAGCACACGGGGCTCCCAGTCTAGGGGAGTGCTGCTCTGAACCAGGTCTGGTTTGGGTTAGAAGGAGGTGTCAGTCCCCACCCCACCCCCGCGTTCACGATGAGACGCGGCATGTGTGCTCTCCGACACCATAAATGACGCCGAGGAAAGCTGGCGTTTTAGAGGTTGGACCGGATCGCAGCTGGCAGGCCTCCGCGTGAGGAGGGAGAAACGAAGACTCCCTTTTGCTCCTTTTCCCGGCTCTGAGAAGGTCAAGGTAATATCGGTCGTCTCCATCCAAGTAAAATCCTCGGCTCAGAAAGAAACCCGTTTAGAAAATGTGTTTTTAATATGATCCATGTGATTTAGTGGGACGACCAATTGTGTGATCTTCCAAAGTCCAAGACCAAAGGGAAAGATTTAGAAACAAATCACATTTTTTAACTTTCTGAAGATCGTAACCATTTAAAGGCTTTAAGAAAAGTGGATATTAAGGGAAGGAGCAGGCTTATTTCATTTTGAGAAGGTTTTTTTTTGTGTGTGTGTGTTTTTTTTTGGGGGGAACGATCACGAAGTTAAACTGCTCTTTATTCGAACAGATTGAAGCAATTATGTTTATTGTTCTATGAGCGACCATTTTAAGACTCAGTGACGATCATGAAGCTATAGAAGTTCCTGGTTCATGACATCCCTGGTGACATCAGAGGCTTGGTTTCTCTGTCTGAATAAGGGGGCGTGGAGTTGCAGGGAGTTGCCTATTGTGAACTGCACGTCAGGGATCTGGTGGGCAGATGGCATGCTCTGACCTTGTCCACATCACAGCATGGAGAGATGGGCTTCCCAGAATGCCTCCATGAGGCCCATGGCCTTCCGTGTGCCTCCCACTGTCACCTTCGTCCAAGCCCAAGTCATCTCTTTCGACAACGCGCCCTTCCCAGTCTTGGAGACCAGGCTTCTGATGGTGACCCTGGGGTGGGGGGGGGGGGGCGATGGCCAGCCAATGCACCACGGCCTGCAGACGACTCGGGACCGTCTTGTTTTATTTATTTATTTATTTATTTATTTATTTATTTATTTATTTATTTTTCTCTTTTTCCCCCTTTTTTAAATTTTTTAAAGATGTTATTTATTTATTTGACAGAGAGAGAGATCACAAGTAGGCAGAGACAGGCAGAGAAAGTGGAGGAAGCAGGCTCCCCACTGAGCAGAGAGCCCGATGCGGGGCTCGATCCCAGGACCCCGAGATCATGACCTGAGCCGAAGGCGGAGGCTTTAACCCACTGAGCCACCCAGATGCCCCTGGACCATCTTGTTTTAATCCCCTTTCTGTCTCCTTCACTTGCTCCCATGTCTCGTGTGATTTTATACTTCCTATAACTTTGTTCATAAAAAGTCATTTGTCTTAATGTAGAAAAATACAACCTGGAGGTTCCCGAATTTAAAACCCAGGTCCACATTTATTCTGGGCATCTGTTGGGAAAGGAGGAAAGCATGACTGTTTTTAGTCCCCGTGTATGAGAAGTATTTAAGATACAGGAGCGTATGTCAGGAAAATCCTCACATCTCTGACCCTCATGATGGTGGGCGGAGGTCTGTCAGAGCCCGGACTGGGCGGCTGGTAGAAAAGCAGAAGGGGACCCCATGAAGAAGGGGTGCGTGGTGACCCTGTGGTCAGGGCGGGTGTGGGACTGCGAGATGGCGTGTGTGTGGGTTGGGAGGGGAACACCACCAGAACCAAGGGCAAGCGAAGGAAGGGGGAAGGAGTCAGCTCAGACAAAGGGGCCGAGGCAGTTCCATCGGAGCAAGAAGGCTTGGAGCGGAATGCAGTGGGAGGAGGATGGGGGGTCTGAAGGGCTGACAGGAGTGGCTCCCTAAGTCGGGAGCAATAGGGAGACATGGGAGGCTCTGGAGCGGTGGAGGACCGTGTCAGAGCTCAAAGACGCTTCTCTGGCGGGTGAATGTGGAATGCACATTCCGCATAGGGGAAGAGCGGGAGGCTGCAGGAAACCACTGCATCCTTGGGGAGCCTTGAGTGTGGGGCGTGGTCCAATGGCATCACTCAGTACCGTGATGTCAGAAAGCTCTGAGTCTATTAACCTGAAATCCCCGCTCAGCAGGACAGTAAGCGGCAGGGTCTGAAATCGTCCAAATGCGTACCGGCTCCCCTAAATTAAAACAGGGCCCCGAGAGATAGCCATGACCTAAAGAAGCTTTCACATCTCTGCAGAAATCTGGATGAGCGCCCTCACTGCTGACCTCACCTAAGTGATTTAAGAAGGGGAGTCACGCCGCACAATTCCATAGAATACTGTTATTTCCAAAGTCCTTATTATAGAAGAACACTGAGGTGAATTATGGCGTTCATTTCATGCAAGTAGCATGTTGACGATGAAATTATTACTGTGTCCAAATCAACTGAGCTAAAGAGAGCAGCCACAGACTATATTAGGAAGTTGGTTTATGAAAACAGCAGGGAAAGGACGAATTATTAAATGACTATTGGAACGACTGGCTAGGTACTTAGATCAAAAAGCTGGCTTCCTGTCCCTCTCATTATACGGATGTGTTCGCTGTGGCTCAATCATGTGAATGGCTAAGAGAATGGCCCCCAAATCCTACCAGAAAACACGGCATAAGACATCGTACAAAGAGAGAGCTACAACTCAGCAGTAAATATAAGATGCAATCATATAAAACAGAAACATGAAGACCTATGAGAGCGATAAGATTAAAACTTCCAAAGAACAGCCTTATTTTTAGGTTCAGGCAGACGTGATCGGGCAGCAGGTGTGGTGCAGGGTAAAACGTGCAAATGGACGGTGGGCACGTAGCATGTGCACAGCCCCGCCCTCCCCACGTCACAGTGGCTGGCGTAGGGGACCCAGGCCTGCAGTCAGACGCCAACGCAGGTGCCGCCATGAAGGTATTTTGTAGGTATGGCTAATGCTGATACCCTTCAACTCTGGGTAAAGCAATCTACCCTCCTTCCAAGCAATTCCAAGGCTTAAGAGCAAAAACCGAGTTCCGTGGAGAAGAAGATGATTCTGCCTCAAGCCTGCAGCATTGAAATTTCCAGCCCATCCAGCCCATCCTACAGACTGGCCAGATTCATCATCACAATCTCTTGGGCCAGTTGCTGAAAATTTCTCTCTCTCTCTCTAGGTGTATGTATTCTGCTTTTCTGGAAAATTCCAACGGATACGACAGTTGATATCAGAACAGAACGTGTAGGGTTCCAACCTGTGACTGTATCTCAAGTGGTTACTTTTACAAAGTGGAAAAGACACATGTAACATATGTTCATTTCTGTGTTGTTTATACATGGAAACATCTGGTAATGCCCCCAGATGTTTCTTTCTTAAAGGCTGCATAGTATTCATTTAATCAAAATGATACATGCAAAAGAAAGAAACACACCATACACAAAAATTAACTTAAATGGATTAAAGACTTGAATGTAAGACATGAAACCATAAAATTCCCAGGAGAAGACATAAGCGGTCAGCTCCTTGCCTTGGTGATGGCAATGATTTTTTTGGATATAACACTGAAAACAAAGGCAACACAAGCAAAAATAAGGAAGTGGGACTATATTGAACTAAAAAATTTCTGCATAGTGAAGGAAACCAGTAACAAAATTAAAATGCAACCTACCAAATGAAAAAAGGTATTTGCAAATCATGTAGCCGGAAAAGGGTTAATGTCCAAACTATATTAAAAATTCATACAACTCAGTAGCAAAAAAACAACTATACAATTAAAAAATGCACAGAGGATCTGAATAAACATTTTTCTAAAGAACACATACAGATGGCCAGCAGGCACATAAGAAGATGTGCAACATCACTAGTCGTCAGAGAAACGCAAGTCAAAACCACAATCAGAGATCACTTCATACCTGTTAGAATGGCCTTGAGGATGTGGAGAAGGGGGACCCCTCGTGCACTGTTGGTGGGAATGCAAACTGGTGCAGCCGCTCTGCAATGTTGAGGACCTTCCACAACATTGTGGAAGGTCCTCAAAAGATTAAAATAGAATTTCCATCTGATCCAGCAATTCCTCTTCTGGGTATCTATCCAGAAAATGAGAACACTAACTCAAATAGATGCTGTTTACTGCAGCCTTATTTACAAGAGCCAAGATAGGGAAACAACCCAGGTGCCCACTGATGAAGGAACAGATAAAGAAGATGTGGTATCTTCTTTATCTAGTCAATGGAAGTTTTCAATGGAATATTACTCAGCCATGAAAAAGGAACGAGACCTTGCTATTTGCAGCAACGTGGATGGACCTGGAAGGCATCGTGCTAAGTAAAATAAGTGAGACAGAGAAAAACAAACACTGTATGATCTCAGTTACGTGTGGAAACTGAACGCAAGTTTATAAAAACAGAGGACAGATTGGGAGCAGGGATGGGCCACACGGGCGAAGGGAATCAGAAGGTACAAGCTTGCAGTTGTCAAAGAAAGAAGTCCCAGGGATGGGCTGTGCAGAATGGCGAGCGTAGTTGACAATGTGTCGTGTTTTTGAAAGTGGCTAAGAGAGTAGACCTTAAAGGTCCTCATTACACGCGCATAATCCGGTATCTATCTGTAGTGATAGGTATTAACTAGACCTATCATGGTGATCATTTTAAAATATAATGCAAATATGGAATCATTGTGTGGTACACCTAAAACGAATATAACATTATATGACATTTATGCGTCAATAAAAAAGGGAAATTATGCAATCCTTAGCATAACATCTCAGAATTAATGTTCTTTCTAGTGATTGGCATGCTTTTCTCTACCATTCTGGTAGCTTCCTCCTATGGACAGAGAATGAGGGAAAAGCTGGGCTTCCAAGTCTGACCTCTTTCTTGGGCTGCAGAGAGATACCCAGCTGCCTAGCTGCCTTCCTGTCTTCCCCATCTCTGCGTCACCAGATAGATGGAAGAGTTCTCTCACCTTCTGCATGTTCTCTCCCTCGTGTATTCCAGTGGATCCGGTCACCCAAGAGTGACAATGAAGAGGCACCCTTAATGTTTTCTATGGATGCTTCCTCCACACATGTGCACACACACATGCACACGCACGCACAAACACACGCAAATGCGCATGCACAAGACACGCGAATGCACACATGCACGCACACACACATGAAAACATGCACACACGTGCGAACACATGCAAATGCACACGCACAAGACAAGCAAATGCACACATGCATGCACGCACATGTGCACACATATGCAAACACACACGTGAACACATGCAAATGTGCGTGCACATGACACGTGAGTGCACACATGCATGCACACACATGCAAACACGCACACATGTGTGAACTCATGCAAACGCACACGCACAAGACAAGCAAATGCACACGTGCACACGTGCACACACATGCAAACACACGCGCGAACACATGCAAATGCGCATGCACATGACGTGAGTGTGCACATGCATGCACACACGTATGTAAACATACACTCAAAACATGCAAGCACATGAAAATGTGCACACAGACATGTGCACCCACATGTGTGAATGCACACACACTGCATGCATGCACACACGTGCACACACACACACACGCCCCTTCTGTCCATGCAGGGGGTTGTTGACTGTACCTTCAATGCACCCTTTTCATCCCTGCTTCCTTTACCTTCTTCAACCCTAACCTGGACTGGGCTCTACAGTTTCCCAGGTGTGTTAATGTTAATACCCTAGTTCCTGATCCCCCGCTTACAGTTCATGTTCTTTGCGGTGCAGATGACGTTAGTCGCCTCTCAAATGGTACTTTGATTATGTCACTCCCTTTAAAAAAAATTATTTTGAACATTTGAAAGCCTCGTCGCTGCTTTTGTGCTTTAATATCCAGATTCCACGGTGGGAGCCGGGCTCGCAACAATCTGCAGGTGACTACCTCCCGCCCCCCACGGTGACCTATGTCCCAGGGCCCATGGCCACCATCATTCCCAGTGTGCCCTGGTGGCTTTATCCTCTTCCCTTCCCACGTGACACTTCTGTGCGGGTACCGCTGCCCGAGGAGACGCTTCTGCGAGTCTCCCTAGAACAGCAGGGGTGGAGTTGGTTACCACCAGCTTCTGGTGTCCTCATTACCTTGTCAAACCCGCCGCAGCCCCTTCACATGGTGACATCCATCTGCCGCACACCGACCACGTCCCCCACGGGGGACCCTGCTCACCCCACACCTGGCAGCAGGAGATGTCTCAGTTTGCTTCCCGCCTAAAAGTAGACCTGGAACGGGTCGCAGCTGAGGCAGAGGAGCACAGGAGGGCAAACAGAAAGAGTGACGAGGGGGATGGGAAGCAAATATAGCGAGCTGGTGTTGCAGGAGGTGGGGACTGGGCGGCAGCAGGTGTCAGCTGGAGGGAGCAGTCCTGGGGAGCCCGAGCAGCTCCATCGGCGCCCCATCCTTGTTCCAGGGCATGCCTGCTCCAGGCGAAGCAGACACCTGCAGCATGAGAGGCAGCCTGAGCTGGGAACGAGAGTGCACAGGGTCCCGGCGGGGGCCGTCGGGGAGCCCTGCTGGGCTGCGGGCGTGCAGGGTCGAGGCGGGGGCCATCGGGGAGCCCTGCTGGGCTGTGGGAGTGCTGAACAGTCACGGAAGGCTCTCACCATGTGGCTTGACATGCCTGGGGCCGCTCTGATCAGTCGCTGAGGTTGCACACTGGACAAAACATACTTAGAGCACATGCCCTGCTTCCAAAGTCAGCCTATGCTCAGCATGGTCTCTAGAGAGAATACTTGCTTATTTCTGGACTTCCAGTGATTCGACCATTTAATACGAACATAGGAATGAATAACAGACCTATCCATTAATGACAGTAGGATGGAAAGGGCACATGTGACGACTTTGCATCAATATTATTGATTCAGAAAGTGAAACGGTAGGAACTTTCCCCCCTTCGGTGCGTAATGTCCAGGTTTCTTTCATGAGCATACATTATCTTCACAAACCAAGAAAAATGTGGTACAAATAGAAAACTCAAAGCCATAGGAAGACAGTGGTGGGTTGGTTAACTTGGAGGAAATGCCCGTCTGGGGAGAAGGAAGAAGCATGAGCACGATCTTTGTGATTAAATCCTGTATATTGGGCTATTTCATCATAGTGACAGCCCTAGCTGGCCCTCTCCCGGGGCCCCGACAGCACTGACCCGGTGCATCAGGACATCACAAACTCCCGGACGAATATTCCTAACACCCCGAACAACGGGGCCACCGAAGGACACGGCGGCCCCTGGTCCTCACAGACGGAAAGCTTGGAGCCAAGTATCATTCTTGACGCTTTACGAAGGCACAGAGCTTCATACCACAGGGAGCCCAACAAGAAGTGAGATGAACCATTTGACTGAAACACGTAGATCTCAAATTCCAAAGTCACTGGTTCAGCAAAATCTACAGACTCTGCGGCCGGCAAGGGGTTGGACGGCTCTTAATGCAGAAGTTGCCTGGCCACACACTCACGGGACACCGTGAGGGTCTTATGAATGTGCCCCCATCTGCAGGGAGCTGGAGGGAGGAGGGTCTGCCCCAGGAGCTGTGGGAGCTGGACAAGGGTGTGTTAACCTCGTCCTTTATTCTCTGCGTATCTGGTGCTTTGACGCCTGGAGCTTGCTGGCCCTGGAGGGATGGCCCCAGCCAGGACTAGCCAGTCCCTAGGGAGAGCATAGGCTAGCTTTTCGTGGGCAAACCATCCAGCGCAGGGTCCATGCCCCACCACCGCCTGCGTGGGGCCCTCACACTGGGGGCAACATCCGCCCGCTGGGATTACCCCAGAGCTGGGCCCACCCCTATGTCGCAGAGCCCCGAGAATTCCTCAAGCCTAGAGAATTCCAGCCAATTCCTCAAACCCGGGAATCCCAGCTGAACCTGGCCCTGCTTGATCTTCACCGGTTCCTTCCCGGGGAAACCACAATAAAGGCTCTTGCCCACATTTCCTTCCCCTCAGCCTCCTGACCAACCCTGGTGTTTCCTCACTTGGGCTCCACAGCCTGGTGGGCCCCCCTCGTCCTGGGAACCCTAACAAGCTCTCCTCTCAATGGCCACCATCTCCTGACCTGTTGGCCTTGCCGTCCCTCAGATTGTCTAGCGCGATGGGAATGCGGCCTCTGAGTCCTCTAAGATGAGCTGATCTTGAACCCAGTGGGTGGAGCCTCTTGGGGGAGGGGGGAGGGGGTGGCCCCACAAGATAAAGCATATGGAGTAGGAATTTTCTGAAGTCAACATGGGGATCTTAGGAAGGCCTGACCTTGCAGATAACCACATTCTTTCTGTGTAGTCACCACATGTCTGCTTATCGCTCTCGTCTCTGTGTTTTCCTGGAAAAGTCTTTCATGTTCCACGAATCTGCAGCCACCGTTGACTATCAGGTGACACATCCTTCTGGAATCCCTGGCGAGACCCAACCAGACCCACATGTCTGGACCGAATTTGTTGTCGCCGGTTATGCCCGATCGTCACCCAGCTCCGGCTCTGATTACCCACCTGAGAGCTGGCATCACCGTTTCCGGCTCAGGAGCCAACTGGTTATTGGGGAAGACGGAGCCCCCACGGGATGTCTGGCTGGTGTCACTCAGCCTCGCTCCCAAGGATGCCTCTGGCCCTCACCACATCCTTCATCCACCTCCTGGGGTCGATCTGCCTCCACGCGGAAGCTTCAGACCCTCCCCTCTGAGGCGGCCAGCCTCTCTTTCTAGAAATACCCACCAAAGGATGTGGACAAAGCGCAGGGAAAGAGACCTCAAGAAGGCGAACATGGAGGGCTAGAAATGGATTACCCCGCAAGCTGTCACAATGTGAACGTCTAGGAGAGCCCCCCCTCCCAGGATTTACAAAACTCTTCGGAAAAAGGAAAAGAAAAGAAAAATTTTTTGATGCGATGGAAAGGCAATGCTCTTTGGCATCTCGGTGCCTGATTCTGGTTCAGTTGTTTACATCAGAAGTCATGTTTTCTGTTAGTTTCTGAATACAAGTGATCAAAGAAAGAAATGCCTCTTTTTGTGACCTTATAAGGAAAAGTGCAGATTTTCATGGTATTAAAATCTAGAGCAAATCCAAAGTTTGCTTTAAGCATGGAATAATATTACTAACTGTCCAGAGATAGGGGGAAAAAAAAATCTCTGGCCTCATCTAATTGTGTATTTTTTATGTTACATTTTTTATTTTGATGCACTGTAACGATACTCATGTGAGAGGCAAAGAAATTATTTATTTCTCTTTCTTACATTTACAAATCACATGCTCCTCTTTTTTGAAAAAAATTGTGGTCAAATATGCATAACACAAAATTTACTATTTTAAGCATTTTTAAGCGTGCAATTCAGTGGAATTAAGTACATTCACAATGTTGTACAATCACTCATCCATCATCCATCCCTCCGTCCACCCATCCATCATCCATCCATTCCTTGTCCCATCTGTCCATCCATCTATCCATCCATCCATCCATCATCCATCTCTCCATCCATCCAAGATCCATCCACCCATCCATCAGCTATCCATCCATCATCCATCCATCATCTATCCATTCCTCTTCCCATCTGTCCCTCCATCTATCCATCCATCCAACCACCCAAATCCATCCATCCATCATCCATCATCCATCATTTATCCATCCATCCAAACATCCATCCATCCATCATCCATCCATCCCTGTTTCTATCCATCCCTCCATCCATTATCATCCATCCATCCAAAATCCATCCATCCATCCATCCATCCATCATATATCCATCCATCACACATCCATCCCTGTATCTATCCATTCCTCCCATCCCATCATCCATCCATCATCCATCCATCCACCTTTAGAAATTTTTCATCTTCCTAAACCAAAACTCTCTCCCTATTAGATAACAATTCCCCATTTCCCTCTCTACCCCAGCTCCCAGCACCTGTCCTTCTGCTTTCTGTCTCCATGATTTTGGCTACATTAGGTACCCAACATAAGTGAGATCATACAATATTTGCTTTTCGCGACTGACTTATCTCACTTAACATAAGGGCCATCCATGTGGAAGCCTGTGACAAGACTTCCTTCCTGTTTAGGACTGATAATATTCCATTGTAGGTTTGTATCACGTTTTGTTTATCCATGCACCCATCAGTGGACATTTGGGTTGCTTCCGCCTTTTGTCTAGGGTGAACAATGCTCCTGTGAAAATGGGTATATGAGTATTTGTTTCTGTCCTCTATATGTATGCCCAGAAGTGTAATCGTGGGATCGCAGGGCAGTTCTATTTTTGATGTTTGAGGAACCTCCATACTGTCTCCCCCAGTGGCCGGACCATCTTACATTCCCAGCAATGGTGCACAAGGGTTTCAGTCTCTCCACACCCTCGTCAACACTTACTTTCCATTTTTTCCTATCACATTTGTATAGTAGCCTTCCTAATGGGTGCAAAGTGGTACCTCATTTTGGACTGACTTGCATTTCCCTAATTAGTAGCGACAGCTCAGCATTTCTCAAGTGCTTGTTGGCCCTACGTGTGTCTTCTGTGAAGGAATGTCTACTTAAATTGAATTATTAGCTTTTTTATTGTTGAGTTCTTTATACACTTTGTGAATTAATTCCTTACCAGATGCATAATTTAAAAATGTTCTCTTCATTCTATGGATTCCTTTTTCACTCTGATGATGCAATACAGTCCTTTGATGCACAGAAGTTTTTAATTTTGATGAAGTCCAATTTACTTATATTTTAATTTCTTGCCTCTGCTTTTAGTATCATATTTAAGAAATTGCTGTTGAATGCAATGTCATAACGCTTTTCTTCTGTAGTTTTTTCTAAGGGCTTTATAGTTTCAACTTTCAAGTTTAGGCCTCTTATCCATTTTTGGTTAAGTTTTATTTATGGTGTGAGGTAAGGGTCCAATATCATCCCTTTGACTTCTACCCAACCTTTGAGTTAGGAGAACATGGTGTTGATTTCAGTGTGGTCATCCCCCATTTGTAAACGTGTACACAGAGGCTTGGCGTAGTTTGTGCCTACCCCTGGTCCCTCAGCTGGATAAAGCAGTGATAATTCGAATATTGCAATGCACATCCTAAAACGGGGTTCTGCTTGTAATGCATGCATTACCCATTGTTCACCATGGAGGACCCTGTCTAACATTCTAATGTTTGTAATTAAATAGTCCCTGAAACAAAATCAACTTGCGGACGTTGTCAAAAGCCACTAAAGCTTCCTGTCCCTCAGTTGCCAGAGTGTGGCTAAACTAGAGTGAATGGTGGAGGGAACGTTACCCAGGGCCAGAGAGCCCGGGCCGGGCGAGCCAGACCCCATGACCAGCACACGTGTGTCCCCATCCACAGGCACCGACGCGTGTGTAGCTTTTCACTGCTGGCCAACACCATGCACGTTCTCTGTGTTCCCCCGTAGTTAGTACTCGTTTGCTCCTTGGAGCACCAAGCAGAGGAAGACAGCATTTCTGAGTTCGGGAGCTCATACCCCAGGAAGGGAGCGATGTCCGTTCAGGGCAGCGTGCAGGTGGACATGGTGGGGGGGGCGGAGAGGGAAGCACCGAGGGGCTCGCCGACCGCATCCCAGGGAGGAGAATCGGAGACGATTTGGCGGAGCTGGGGATGAGCAAGGAGAGCACTTCCTGCAGCGCTCACTCTGGGTCAGGGGCCGGTACAGATCCAATACACACAGAACCTCATGAGACCCCCTTGGAGTGCGTTTTCATTCTGACTTCACAAGTGAGGACATGGCCTAGGGAAGATGGCACATCTGGCAGGATCTGCAGACAGTAAGGGAGAAGGACAGATGGTGCCAAGGCCCTGAGGCAGAGAGGCACGATCCCGTTCGAGGAACAGGAGGGCGTGGGAGTCGGCTGCACAGGTCGTAGTGAAGTGATGGGCTGATTTCAGGCATCGGGACCTGCAGTAGGCAGGGACTCCTTGGTGAGGGCTCAGTGGCCATCTGCGGGACCATGAAGCCCCCGAACCTTGTTTGAGAAGTACTGGGTATGTATCCCTCATGCATTTTTGTGGTTAGAAGAATCCATAGGGTTAGCCCGGCCCTCGTGTCTGCTCCCCCAGGGACGCGAGTGTCCTCGACACCAGCACAGCCCCCATCTGCGAACTGAGAGCAGCACGTTTCCCGTGAGCAAACCGATGGCAACTGGGACAGTCAACGGGGTGGCTTCTAGAAACAAAACGGGAGGGCAGATGAAGATTTCAGAGGAGTCCAGGCAGGCTGCTGCGTCTTGACCCGCACACACACTCCGTGCCGCACACGCCTCTGACATGGGCTCGCTGCATGGCGCTCGGGACGGGGTGGGTCCAGAAAGAGGGACGTGCCACCTGGAGCCCGGCCAGCAGGATCGGGAGGCATGACTAAGGCCTACAGGAAAGCGTGCACTCAAAGGAGTTGTCCATTGGGCCATGTAAAAAGAACGTTCTGTTTTGCTTCCATTATCTGTGGTCACTGCTTCTCTGGTCGGAAGGCAGGTCGTAGCGACACGGGTCTCCCTCGCGGCCGCCCTCACACTCCATCCTCGGCTGGACGTTGCCTGCGGAAGAGAAGGACGCCTTTTAGAGGTCAGCCGCCAGTGGGAGAGTGGGCACGGTCCACACTCACCGCCTTGCTCCTGCTGAGTCCCACAGCACACCGCTCACGGGGTCCCTGAAGGACAGGCTTTGCTCCCGCCTGGAGGGGTACAGCCGGGCCGGATGCGGCTGGGGGGCCCAGATTGAGGGAACTTCGTCCAGACGCGGCAGGCGCCCCCATGCACCCCACTGAGGACCTAGGCGTCATTCGGTTGGATTCATGCAGGGAATGATGTATCGATCAGAGGTAACAGCCCCGGATCCCGCCTCTCCAAGCCACCGCCGCCGTGTGCCTTATTCACTCGGGTGTGAAGCGGCGCTGTGGTAGCCGTTGCCACCATGAGCGTGCGCAGCACGAGGCCTCGGTGTGCACAAGAGGCTGCCCCTGCCCCTCAGGATCCTGTAGGTGGATTTGCAGAGCCTTGATCATGGACACATGGATCACACCCTGAGCAGGGCGGAGTCTGGGGACGGTCGGTCCGAGGGTCTGGGAGCTGGGTTCTGCAGACGCTGTTGGAACCCTGCTGGGACCCGCCTGATCCGATGTGCTAGCGTGCACACAGGCAGGTGACCGTGTTGCAGGGCCAAGTTTACACCCGAGGTGTGGCCACGGGCAGGGCCATGCCGGGAAGCATGGGGACGGTCAGGAGGCGGAGGGAGCAAGGGGAAAATGCGGTTTCCCAGGGAAGGAAAGGACACGACGGGGTGAGCAGGCTCTGGGCTGGCTGGGGCGTGGGGGCCGCCCCTGGTGTCTGGTCCAGAGTGGGAGGGTTACGGAGGAGGGGCTGGGGGGCGGGCGAGCATTCGCAGGCTGAACTCTGGGTTATGCACTGTGGGAACTGGCTAGTCCTGGATGGGCAGCCAGCGAGGCCCCAGATGTCAGAGCATCAGAAACACAGAGGATCGAAGACATGGTTAACAGATTTGTAGGTAGGTGTCTTTCCTGTGGTCCAGAGGGGACAGGGACGGAGTGCGGGGGTGCAGGGCAGCGGCACGGAGGAAGTTTGCGGACGGATGTGCCACTCTGTATTTCTGGGGCTCACTTGGCTGCTGGGTGCTGGGTGTGCTCTGTGGGAGGAAGAAGGACGGCGGGGGGGGGGGTGCTGAGCCTGGGTGAGAGCAGGGGAAGGAAGGGGGCTGCGGCAGACGCGAGGCCCCCGAGGGAGAGACAGCCCTGGCACGCACGCTCTGAGAGGGATGGGCGAGCGAAGGCACATCCAGTCCTTGGCCGCCTGTGCATGAGCTGCTGAGCAGAGGAAGGTGACCCCGGGAGCGAGGGCCCCTGGGACCAAGGCATGGGCCCGCAATGTGTGCCAGGTGCTATGCACAGCCTCCTGCACTGATGCTCGCACGAGCCTCCCCATCCACAGCGAGTCACTCAGGCTTTCCGTGCGGAAGCCATAGGCTTGCCTGTGTCTCACTGGGGACACGGGCGAGAGGTCAGGTGCATCCAGACGCCCCGAACCAGTGCAGTTGGGCACCTGCCCGAACCCAGGGCGGAAACCAGAAGGCAGAGCGCGGCGAGCAGGAACAAGGCGGCGGTTGGCTCGCAGTGGTGCGGGGTGGCCTCACTTCCACCGGACGGGAGAGCCACGTGCTGGGACCCACCCCTGGAGGCTCAGTGGGCGAAGCATCTGACTCTGCATTTCTGCTCAGGTCGTGATCTCAGGGTCGTGAGATCGAGCCCCACGTTGGGCTCTGTGCTCAGCGGGGAGCCTGCTTCCCCCCTCCCCCTGCTCATGCTCATTTTTGATCTCTCGCTCTCTCAAGTAAATAAACAAAATCTTAAAAAAAAAAATTAGAATAGAGGAGGTTTCTTCCCTGAGTATGAGCTGGGGTCTGCAAAGGATAATTTTTGCATAAAATTTTATGCATGAGAAAGGAATCTTTAACACGTGCGTCCCCAAAAAATGCCTGATAAAAAGTACAGACTAAAGTAGTCTGAACAATTGTATATTTAAAGGAATATTCTTATTAGGCTCCAGGTGAATGTCTTTTTGGTTTTCCTAGATTTAGCTTCTGGCTTCGATTCCCCCAAATTCCACTCCCGAGAGTCCTCCTGCTTTTGTCGGTGGGTGCAATTTACACAGACATTGTGTATTAGTGAGTTAGTTCACAGCATGTGATGTGACATGTGGTCAAAAGGCAGAAAACCGTACTGAGGTCCAAATGCTAAGGCCATCTTAGGGAAAGAAACTAGTAGGTATGGTTGGCCACGGAGAGACTCACAGGCATCTCGCGCCCTTCTAAGTCCCACCCTCGGTGGGTCATCTCTCCGCACGATCTCACGCTCTGGTCCCTGCAATTGCTCTGTGTTCTGCACGTTCTGCACGCGGCCGGGGAATCCCAGGCACACCTGACTTCAGTCAGTAACCGGAAAGTGTTCTCTGTGTGCAGCGACTCCGAGAGCGGAGCCGGGACCCCCTGACGCCTCTCCTCCCGCTCCCCAAGCATGTTCTCTTCACGCGCCCCCGTAGCAGCCTTCAGATGCGCGCGTGAACCAAGCCGGCGGAGAGGTTTGCCTTCGCGGAGCGAGCGGTCCGGGTCAGGGTGAAAGGGAAATGGAAGGCAGGGGAGAGGTAGAGCGCGGTGGGTAGGAGGAGGTCCGGCTGAGAAGGCCTGCTGCGGGGCATACCCGTGCGTAAGCGGGGGCGTCTCCTGCCGCGCGGGCCTCGGGGCTGGTGTTGGGGAGGGTCCCGGGCGCGGAGCTGTCCCGGGCGCCCCACTTTTATGGGCGGCCCTGGGGGGTGGATCAAGAGGAAGGTCCTTCGGGGTCTCTGGACCGGTTACACCAAAGGACACGGGGAGGGATGGGTGTGCGGGGTTCCAAGCAGGGAAGGTGGGGGCTGGCTGAAGTTTCCCCGGGGCCGTCGGGCTGCTACATGGGCCCAAACTGGGAGGGCGAGGGACGGCGAACGGCCGACGCTGACTCCACGCAGCATGGACGTGCTGTGGGAGAAGGGGAAGGGGTGGCCTGGGCGCCGCTGGGAGAGAGAGGAGCACCCCCACAGGGGTTTGGAACACGCATAGAACACACACGAACACACACGCGATAGTCTGACCGCTCTCAGGTCAGGAGTTCCAAACGCTGGCCTGGGCACTGTGCTGCACGCAGAGGGAGATCGTGGGGGCCGCTAGCCGCCTTCGTGGAGCATCTAGGTTTTGTGGGGCACTCTGCAAAGTGCGAATGTGGTGCGCGGTAAAGACCGTGCTAGATAGATTTCAGCGGGACAGGTAGGAGCGTGGTTACCTGCAGGTGCCCCTTCGGATCGCTACATTTGTATCTTGAGGGTAGATACCCAGTAGTGTGATTGCTGGGTTGTAGGGTAGCTCTATTTTCAACTTTTTGAGGAACCTCCACACTGTTTTCCAGAGTGGCTGCACCAGCTTGCATTCCCACCAACACCGTAAGAGGGTTTTCCTTTCTCCCCATCCTCGCCAACATCTGTAGTTTTTGACTTGTTAATTTTAGCCATTCTGACCGGTGTGAGGTGGTACCTCACTGTCATTTTGATTTGTATTTCCCTGATGCCGAGTGATGGGGAGCATTTTTTTTTCCAGTGTCTGTTTGGCCCACAATCTTGATTAGCAGAGCTACATAGTAATTCTTGGTTTCCTGCATTTTATTCTTCTTTTTCAAGACTGTTTTAGTTATTCTTCATCCTTTGCCTCTCCATACTTATTGAAAACAATCTGGCGTCTATCTACAAAAACCTTTGCCAGATTTTGGTTGGAGTTGCAATGAATCTCTTATCACTGTGGGAAGAATCAGCATCTTTACTGAATTTTCTGATCTAGAAACAGGGTATAGCTCTCTGTTTATTTAGAGATATGTTATTTGTTTCATAAGGGTTTTGCACATTTCAGCATACACATCCTACACGTGTCTTGTAGACGAACACTTACAGGTTGCATTTTTTTTTTTCCTGGCAACGTTAAGTGGTATTTCATTTTATATTTTGGTGTTCCCATGTTCATTGCTAGTTTACAGAAATAAATGGATATTTTTGTGTTAATTTGTATCCTGTCCACTTTATGAACTCATGTATGAACTCTTGACTTTTCAAAAATTTTTTCATTTTTTTTTATAGATTTTGAGGGATATCTGCCCAGATAATCATGGCATCTGCAAACAAGGATAGTTTTTTTTTTTCCCCTCCAATCTATATCTTTCGTTTCTTTTTCTCACCTTGCTTTACTTGCCCAAACACCAGGAATATATTGAATAAAAAGAGCAGACTCCCCTGTCTTGATCTTGGGAGGAAAATCTATCCCCCCTACATATGATGTGTGCTGCAGATTTTTGGAAGATGTCCTTTTATCAAATTGGTGAGATTCCCCCCTTCCTGTTTTTCTGAGAGTTTTTGTCATGAACGGGCAATGAATTTTTTTTTAAAGATTTATTTATGTATTTAGAGAGCGAGCACAAGCAGCAGGGAAAAGGGAGAGGGAGAGTGCATGTCCCACCCTGTGCACAGAGCCCCACGCGGGGCTTCATCTCATGACCCGCTGAGAACACAACCTGAGCCTAGACCGAGAGTCAGATGTCTAACCGACTGCGCCATCCAGGCGCCCCTGGGGGTTGAATAGACAGATGTTTTTTCCGCACGGATGGATTTTTGTCATGTGACTCTCCTTCGGGTACCTTGGTGTGGCGGACTACGCCGACACACCGCGTCCCCACGACACCCCACTCCGTCCCACCGTGGAATTCTTCCACGGGCTGATGGACGGACGTTTTGTTGTGAGGGTTTGCACCTACTGGATGAGTGGTCTCCATCAGCAGTTTTCTGTTTTGTGCTGTTTTCTCCTGGTTTTGGTATCAGCGGAATCCTGGTTCACAGTCAGGAAGTGTGCCCTCCGCCTCCAGAAACAGGACGAGACTGTGCACAGCGGATACAAATTCTTCTTTAAGATTCCGTAGAATTCCCCAGGGTCCCCGTCTGGGCTGGGAGATTTCTCCTCAGGGAATTTTGAAAATAATAGACTTCATTTCTATTACCCGATAGGGCTCTTCCAGTTCTCTATTTCATGTTTAGTGAGTTGTGGTAGTGCGTGCTGTTTGAGAAATCAACCATCTCACCTTCGTTGTCTGAGTTGCTTGTGTACAGCTGTGTGTACAACTCTGTGTGTAGAGCTGTGTGTGTGTGCATCCAGGGAGCCTCTGTGGCCCGGCCACTCTCTCATGGGAAGTGGGCTGAAGGACCTCGGACCCTGTCCCCTGTCCCCTGTCCCCTGTCCCCGCACTGCCCTCCAGGGCCCCCGTCTGGCTACCCCGCCGTCGGTGACAAGGCCACTCCCGCGGTGAGCTTGCAAACAGGGACGAGCCACCAGTAGGCTCGAGAGTGACGGTGACTCTCAGCAGAGTGTGTCCCTGTTTTTGTGGTTTGAGGGAACGCGTCTTCATTCCCTGCTCCCGCTCCTCCTGGGTGCCATCGTTGCGTGTGCCCGCTGTCCGGGCCCCACGTCGGGTCTTCCCACCGGCTCCTGCCGGAGCGGGGCCATGTTCTGCTCTGAACGTCAGGCCGTGGCGGCTCACGCCCGGTTCCTCCCAACCTCAGATAACCCTTCCCCGATCGTTCGCTGGCCGGGAGCGCCGCTCAGACTGCACGGCTCCTGCCTTCTGCTCACAGGGTGTGTTTAGAAAAACACTCTCAGAGGTTTTATTTGTAAACCTAAATGACCACTGAGTGACTCCTTTCTTGTGTGAAATTCAGCCACCCTTCCATCCACTCCTTCAGGGCTTTTGGGATTCGTTTACTTGAGAATCGCGGCTTGATTATCGGTGTGCATGCAGCCCAACTCTGCTTTGATTTTTTTTTTTAATATCAACTAAAAACTTCACACTGATTCCTAAAAGACTGAGTTGTATTTTTATCCTTTGTCTGATGTCTTGATTTTCATGGCTTCGATATTTGAAGGTGAATTGTCTTAAGGAATGCTCTTGCTCGCCATTCAGTCACCTCCTCTGATGGCCCGGCTTCTCCCGCACGCCCCACCACCTCCATCGCTGTTTGGAACCGCGTCTCAACACACATCAAGAGAACTACCTGAACAAGAGCTTGCCTGCTTTACCTCTGAGGTATTCCAAAAACGCTGTTTAAAAATCTTGCAAAATGGAAAATTCCACCTGCGTGCCATTCCCGTGTTCTGCTCCTGGCGGAGGCTCATGGGTTTCCTGGTCTCACGGAGAGTGAATTCATGCAGGTTGCTACTGATCATCGTTCCCAACGTTTTTGTGTCCTAAACCCAGCTGTACCATGATCTCCTCTCATTTCCCTAAATTTCATCAGGGACCGAGGCAAAGCTCCCCAGGTCACAGATTCTCCTAGCATCTGATGTCCCCTTTCTGGGAGATTCCATTTGATTTGCAGAGGACCCATTCTGGTTTTATGATTCGACGTTGCCAAGATGGAAGACGACCCAGCAAACAGAAAGCTGTGCGTGGCCATGTGCTCTTCGGTTCCCCAAACGCCCGCCGACTCTGCCGTGGCCATTCCATTGAGAGTTTCCTGTCTTCTCCGATCTTCTCCAGGGAGGTGACGTGGTCAACACGCCCAGGAGGGGACAGCCAAGGCACTCACGGGTCTTTCCACCCTGAACCCCATATGTGCCGAGTAGAGTAAATGAAACAGGGTCAGATGATTCCCTTTTTTTCCACGTCTGCTCTGAGCAACGCTAAGTGTAACGAGCTTGAACTTTGGGGGCTGGAACATGAGTTAGCTCGTTTTTTAATTTTGTTTTTGTTTTTATTTTTCCTCCCAGATGTTTATTATTCATCATTTCCCAGACCACGCCAAGTTTTCTTTAAAACCAAGATATATTTCCTAGCTTTAAAAAAAAACAAAAAGCAAATAGTATCATCTTATATAAATAATGGATTTGGAATGCTGAAGATTGGAATTCTTGCCAGAATCGTAAATCACCGAAGAAAATAATGGTCTTTTTATTACTTTAAAAACTGAACTAACATCCAGGCTATTTAACTAGGAATAAAAATAAAAACGAGTTTGGAAGGGTTAGAGTTTATTTCAGATAAACATCTATTTTTTTTTTTTAAATTCTGATCCAAAACCGTTTCTCGTCCAGAAGGAGCTTGCCATCTGATCAGCACTGGTTTCCCGTGAAGCTGAGTGTCTTCCTGTTTACTCCCAGCGGGATCTTGCAACCTACTTGACTTTCCTTCTGTTGGCCACAGACCACTGATCAGTGGCAAGAAAATAAAACGGCCCCAAACCGTTTCACTCTCAAGTTGTTCAAATCCAAGATGTGTTATCGACACAAACCAGCTGCTTGGTAAAACTCGTTATTTTCTGAAGCAACTTTACGTATGCGCGCCTACAAAATACAATCTCAGGATTTCTTCTGTGGGGTAGATTTCTGAGAAGCAATTGAATGGTCTAGGCCTGGTTGTGGCTTCTGCTTTTCCTTCAGTTCTTGGGCTTTTCCTCAGAGTCCTGGGATGGGTGAATGCCCCACCTGGGACGGCAGCACAAGCCGTCCACGTCCCCCGACAAGAAAACATCCTCCGTCTTCCCTCGCGTCCCAGAGGCCATACTTATGGAAGTCATTGCGTAAGCTCGGAGAAGTCCCTTCAGAATACAAGGAACATGTACATTCAACAACCAGTTTGATGAAGAAAGACCATTGTTATCACGATAAAGGCAGAGACTGCGGAAACACAACGCACTTCATAGATTCTGAAGATGTGTTTAAAAGTGAGCCCAGTGTGCCCTGTGGAAAGGGAGAGAGGGAGGGGAAGAAACACTGAGATTTTCAGTTCACGGTAAAATATTCGAGAATCAGTCATTTCTGTGACTATTTAAAAAAGATAACTCAAATTTCAAACTATGTGACATGTGACCGAGACAAGTTTTTGTGTCTGCTTTGCTTTTCATTGCTATTGTGTTTTTCCCACCGCTCGAAGCCAAGATCCCTCCAACGTCAAGGTATATCCGGGATGCTTCCAAGGTTAGCCCCCTTGCACTCCAAAAGGGTTAGCCCCTCCTCTGACTCTGTTATCCCTGTGTCCCTGAGCACCTTCCTGCAAAGTCTCTGATTCCTCCCTCGGAAAGGAGTGTGCGAGTCAGGGGGAAGCCTAGCTGGCAAGAGCTAGAAGCCTGTTCTCTGTGCCTCGTCCAGTCTCCATGGGGTCCGTGGGCCGGGGACACTGAGGCCCCCGAGAAGCAAAGACCCTTAGAACTGCTTCTGTCAACAGCCTTACTGACCATGGGTGACACAGCCTCCTGTCCCATCATGCCTGCTGATCTACTGTATTTAACATATGTGCACTTATTGATGTAGGTGTAGAGTTTTAAGGAAGCGTTTTACCTTCTTACACATGTGAAATCTATGTATTAGGGGCTGGAAGTATTTTCAAAAATTGGACAGTTCTACCTTTGATAATTCGTACCAGGTAAAAAGTGGGTCCTGGTCAACGAGGTACGATGTGCGTATTCAAAAACTGAACTGCAATCATTGGAAAATGTTGCAAGGAAATACACTTGAAATATTTGCGTATAAGAAGCTCATCTCTCTTGTGGTCAAGGTGGAAGTGCTCACATTATTTGGGAGAGGTTTCTTCTCCCTGGAAAGGCAGCCACGTCACGGCGGTGGCTCCCGATGGCCATGGCCTCCTATCGCTCGGTGCTTGAGAAATTCGAATCACTATTACTGAGGGAAACACAGAGCTCTACTCATTGGAGTGTGGTTTATCTGCCGTGAGAACTTGCCTGCTTCTATAACAACCGGGCTGTGTTTTTGGGTACAGTCAGAGGAAAAAGAAAGGTAACAAATCACCACCACAAGACGTGTGGGTTGGAATCAGTGTCTGGAGATAACGCACAGACCAATGGGGCCCAGGAACCATCAGACCCCAGACGTGTGGGTACGCTGGAAGTTCAGTGGGTCTGTTGGGAAAGAGGCTCCACTGGAATATTACTAAAACACTAGGGGAAGAGTTCTGACCCAGGGAGGTGGACCGTTTCCTTCTTGATCCTTTTAGTCTCGTGGTTCCTAGCCAGGCGTTGCCAGACCACCAAGAGAGCAGTGGGCAGGCACACCGGCCCCGGAATCAGACTCACCCTGGCTCATGCGACATCTTCACAGGTGCCAGCGGGACCCCAAATTCAAGTCGCTGGTGGTGTGCTTCATCCCGCCTTTAACTGAGCCTTCGAGAGTGGTGGCCGCGCCCTTGCCTCGCGGACGCTCCTGACCTCGGGGGTGCCCCGGGAAGGCTGACCCCTTTTCCAAACTCTGCCTGCCTCCCCTGGTTTATCCCCTTTTGGGTCCCATTCCATCACTAACCGCTTTGTCGTGGTCACGCATATTTATCAAGCTCCCGTGGGGCTCCAGAAATCGGTCACGGCCGAGATAGAAACAACCCACACTTCATCCCTATTGTCGTGGACCTGACATTCCCGTAGATCGAACAAACAAAAATACCACATTATTCGTGTCAATTAGTGTAGTGGGGAGATATGTGTGACCCCCAAGACCCCCACCAAAGATGACGTCCAAGTCCTAACCCGGTGGCTATGAATATGGCGATATCTGGGGAAAGAGTCCGTGCGGATACGATGAAGACTCTCGAGATGAGATCATCGTGACCTGGAGAGAGGCCCAAATCCTGCGACAGGCGTCTTTGGAAGAAGAGGCAGAGGCACAGGCTGCAGGCCACGGAGAGGTGGGGGCGGAGTGCCGCCCCAGGCCGGGGGGGACGCCACAGCCTGCCGGAGGCCCCCCAAAGACGCACACGTGGGACACACTCTCCCTCAGAGCTCCCCAAGGGGACCTGCTGTGCCAGCGCCTTGAGTTTGGATCTACAGCCCCCAGACTGAAAGGTCTGTTGGTCCAAGCTGCCGGTTTGTGCTAGTTGTGACGGCTGCCTTAAACGGCTGCGGGTCGGTCGTGACACTGACAAGTAGGGCCGAGCGAGGGCAGGAGGACGTGAGGGAGCTCGAGGGTGTGATAATCGTGAACAAATGCGTGCTCGGGATGGGACGCGGTCGGCAGCCTGAGAGGGGCGGCGGAGGGAGCCGAGCAGTGAGGTGGAGAAGACAGGGCAAACATAGGGAGCAGGGGCCCGAACGCAGCCGCGAGGACAGGGACCGGCAACGGGCCCAAAGCCACTTTGGATGGAGGGCCTCCCACAGATAGTTCAGCAGCGAGAGATGTGTCGCTGGAAGGCCCCCACCCAGGAGAGCTCTCCTATCTCTTAGGCGCTGCCTTGAGGGTCCTCGATTTTGACCAGAGTAAACAGGACAGGAGGGAAAATAATTAAAGGCTATTAGGACAGCTTAGTAAGGATAAGGGCACCTGGGACCACAGTAACGTGTGCGCATTTCAGTGACTAGCCTGTGAAATCCTCGTCACTTGTATTTTTGCCTTGTGAGAATATAAAGCAGCAACCAAGCCTTTGTTCTAATCAGTGGCCCATCTTGTCTGCCTTGTTCTGATTTTTCAGGCTCCGGAGTGCACGTGGGGTCTTAGATTCACATCGGAAGCTGTCCTGACGATCCCATGCGTGTCCCTCTGGGTAAGTTCACAGGAGGTGCACAGACGTTGGGAAGTTAAAAACAAGAAGTGGGCGGATAAGGACATCCTCACAAAGCGATATGTTCCCCACTTAAGAGCATCTAACAAAAAAGACATAGAGCTTCTTTGAACCAAATAAAAAGGATCTTGCTAGAAATCCTTCCTTCATTCCCAAAGGCAGGATGTGGGAGACAGGTGACCCGGGACGAGGAAGAACAGCAACGATGCGGCAGAAGTCAAGGCTGGGGCCTTCCACAGAGGGATCCAGAAAACCCAGTGGCATCGTCCGACAAAGGCCAAAGGAGGAGGGCTGGGCGGGCCAGCGGGAAGGAATCTGGATCCGTCAGAAATGGACGTGTCACCTGCCGCCGTTGGTCTGGGTGCTGGGAACTGTGTTCGAAGAAGCTGGAACAGCACCTCTGCGGATTCCTGCATGTCACGGGGACATAACCTGAAGCTTAGAGAAGTTAAGTGGCTTGCCGAAATTCACGCCTCTGCTCCGTGGCCAAGCCGGCCCTGGAACCCAACCTCTCACAAGTTCCTGCTGCCGTCGCTAAATTGATGACTTCTCAGAAAGTGGTCTCCAGCCCAGGGCCAGGCCGCCATGAAAGCAGCACGGCTCTGAGGGTCCCTGACAGCAGGCGTCGGAGACTTTGCAGGCTCACGTGCATCCTGACTTGACTCTCCGGCTTGTGGAGAAGCTCGGAGGGCTTGGAACTCCGCGGAGCCACCTCCAGGGGCAGGAGCTGTGGGCCGACTAGCAGCCTAGGACCTCATCCTGCTCCGAGAATTAATTGTAAAAAAGCAAAACCAAACCCCAAACCAACTGGCCCTTTATTAAGTGAGTCTGAGAAGCACCTTCTCGGCAGAAGAAACCCGGACACCAAGAGAGGTCCATCATCTGTGTCTTTTCCAAAGGGCCTCTGGGAGCTGCCGCACGCGGGATGGAGAGAGAAACAAGCCTGCGGGATCGCACCTATAGCTCTGGCTCGGGAAACTGGAAGGGCGAAGATGCTCGGAAACCCAAGGAGGAAGGATTGACGGACATGGGCGCTGTAGGGGACAGGCTGATGCCCCTGCCTAAGGAAACAAGGGGCTGTTTTGCTCAGTCCATATCCCAACGGTGGGACGAGCAGCAGCTCCTGAGCTCCGACTGTGAAACCAACCCGGAGGGCCAGAATCTTGTGTTTGCTTCTCGCTCGCTCTACACCTTGCTGCAAATTTCTCCCATTTTAGTCTGTGTTTCCTCGTTTGTGACATTGGGGGAGTAGTAGTTCTTATCTTATAGGGTTTTATAATTTAATTAGCTGTGCACTTTACGGTGTAAATAGCCATGTTGTCGCACAGGTGTAACAGGCAAGGTTGAGGATTTTCAGCCAACTTGCAGAATAAAAGGTAAAGAGTCATGGATGCAGAGTCTGAGAGTCAAACCATCGAAGAGGCAGGTGGAGAGGCAGAAGACCACGGGGAGAACAAAGACGAACGGAAGACAGTGCGGACTGCCAGCCCCAAACTGCTTCGCCGTGAGCCTGGAAGGAGCGAGGGAAGGAGGCGTCTACAGTAACCTGTGAAATTAACAGCAAGAGAAACAGCTCGGAGGCAGAATCCAAGTGAGGGCTGGGCCTTGAGAAGGAGCTACAATGAAGGAGAACCACCGAGGGGACAGGGCAGGTGATGTGCCAGTCTTAACATTGCTTTGTTCATCAGTGTAGACCCAAGCACTCGAACTTACCGGGGCTTCAAGAGTGTGGTCTATGCAGTCTGTGCAGTAGGCATGGCCCAAATGCACGCGAAAGTAGATGCCCACGCGTGTCACATGCGTGGAGTCTAATAAAAGAACACAGTGCTGGGCACCTCACCCCCAGCAGGACTCCTTTTTTCAGATGACAGTGTTCACCAGATGGAACCAGGGTCCCAAGGCATGATCGATCCTTTACTCCAAATCAGGGGCCAACAGACTACGCATGGGCCGAACGCTGCCTGTTTTTGTGAATAAAGCTTTATCGCCACACAGCCGTGTCCATTTGTCTCTGGCTGCCTTTACACCGCAGGGGCAGCATCGAGTATTTGGGGCAGAGGCCGCCTGGTTTGCAAGTCATAAAATATTTACCGCATGGCCTTTGATGGGAAGAAGTGTGTTGACTGCCGCTCTGAATGCTCTGTGCTCCAAATGGCCTCTGCCCCTCTCATGGAGATTGCGATGTTGCTGTGCATGGAACTTCATATTTAGGAGACAAAATGATGTGAACTTCATCCAAATGAATATGTAAGTTGGTTTGCAAAGACGTTTTCACGAGAGTGCATGCTCACCCTGGGGCGTGCCTACAGAACTGGAAAGGGCCATCAGGAAGGCGGCAGATTATTAGAGTAACACCAACAGGTACGTGAGAAGATCTCATCGTCGCTCATCATCGGGGAAATGCAAATCAAAACCACAATGAGATACCACCTCGCGCCTGTTGGACTGGCTATTACTGAGAAGGAGGACCAGAGGGAGGAGGAGGGGGAGGGAGGGTAAGAGTGTTGCCGAGGACGTGGAGAACATGGGATCCTCCCATGCTGATGGTGGGAATATTAACTGGTGCAGCCACTATGGAAAACAGTATAGGAATTCCTCAAAAAATTACAACTACCACATGATCCAGGAACCCTTCTGGGTATACGTCCAAGAGAACCGAAATCGGGAATTTCAGGAACTATCTAAGTATCTGCACTCCCATGCTCTTTGTGGCCCTATTCACAATAGCCAAGTCATCACATTCTGGTTTTTTGGTTTTTTTTTTTTTGCCTGTCTTTATTTGTCCTGCAGGAAATTTGTCCTGTAAATGTAAGGCATGTGACGTATGCCAGCAGGATCCACGTCTCCTTCCTGACTTTAATGAGGACGCATCTGGCGGGCCCCCATTATGGATGACGTCTGTTGAAGTGTCTGTGAGTAACGTGGGAATCCCCTCCTCTCTTGCTCTGATGGGAACGAACGTTGAAAATGGTCGTGTGGTGGTTCTCCTTGCATCTGCTAATGATGAATTATACTAAGAAATTATAAATGTTTAGTTATTGAGGAATTCTCAAGCCCAGTTGGTCATAATGTATCGATTTTATGTAAATTGATGGATGAAACAAGTTAATATTTCTTTAGGAATTTTTAATATTGTTTCCTTGTTGGCAATGTCAATGATATATAATCATCATAAACTAGGTAAAAAGGTTTTCCTTAGCTTTTTGTGCCCTAGAATACTTGGCATAAAATAGAGTTTCTTGTTCCAGAAATTTGGGGGAATTCTCCTGGTAAATATCTGGCTCAAGAGAGATCTTGATTTCTTGATGTGTGTGTGCGGGGTGTGTGAATCCATTTAATGTTTTACTGATTATAAGACCTTAATAGTTTTCTATTGTTTCTAAGTTAGTCTAGGTTCTATGTACTTTTTTTATAATAAATTGTCCATTGATTTTTTTTTTTTTTTTTTAGTATTCATTGGTATAAGCTGTTTGTAGTATTTACTGGTTTATTTTTTGGACTTAAGCCTTGGGCTTATCCATAGTCAGTGCACTTTTCCTTTCTAGATTGTTCTATCTCTGAAATATTTTCAGTCATCCTGGTGACAGTGACTCTTACTTCATCATTTACCACCTTGGCGATTTTGTTTTGTAAGTTTATTTGTGCTGATTCTGTGGTGAATTTTGAAATATTTGATTAGAATTACTAGTTTGCTACACTTAAAGCTTTAAAACTGTGTTTATTGAAGCTATAGTTTCTTAGTTCCACTTAGGCAATTTCCCCCCAATTTCGACATTGATGTTTTTATTGTCCATCTGATCGAAATGTCCGAGACTTTCCCCAACATGTTTTTTTTAGTAGTTTTTTGTGATGATTATGAGCTTCCTACTTTATTTCATTATTACATGTATCAAGTTTGGTGAAACTTGTTCTGTGGATAAAGATGCTGTTAGTTTTACTAAATAATCATGTAGTTTTCTTACATACTCTGATGATTGGTTATTGGTTAAATCGAGGGTTTTTTTGCTGTTTTTTTGAGATTAATAGAGGTATTCTACTGTATATCTGACAGTTTAGGCTTTTTTATGTTAGGTTTTGCTGCTTATACTTTGAACCTCTTTTCTTAGTTACAGATGGCTTCAGAATTATTGTATTTTCCTGGTTATTTACCCCCTCTGACCCTATTGATTCCTTATTCTCAGTCCATATTATTAATAACTTTCACTCTCACTACGTTGTGTTTTTTATAACAGGACTTTAAAATCCCTTGAGGTTTAGAAGTCAAACTTAATCTATTAACATTCAGTGTAAATTTTATTATATTTGAATTGATTCCTACCTTTTTTTTTCATTTTTGTTTTATTTTGCCATACTTCCTTATGTTAGTTTTTCTTTAATCCTTTCCTAACTTTGGTAAATCAAATTTTCATTATTCGTATTCTTAAACTAGTTTGGCCTTATATATTCTATGGGTGGTTACTCTAATATTTTAGCATATATACATGAGTTAATGTGTAATCTAATCAGTATCTCTAGCCTCTACCAAGTAATATAAAATGTTTAGCATAGGATAACCAATGATTGGATGTGCTTATATGATAGTATGGTAATTTGAATGCCTGACAAAAATATCCCACCTCCTTTGAAAGAAAAGCATTCATTATTACTAAAACATGTTTCATTTACAATGTATTTTTACTCACTTTGACTAGCCAAACATTATCCAAATTGTTAGAAGACCATTTTTTAATTTCCTCTGACATATCTCTTTGGTTTCCAGTTTTCGTGCTGGGGGACATCCCTTCGCAGATCTTTCAGAGAAAATTCTCTGTCTCTAATTTTGTGGAAATTACGTATATCTCCACTAGTGTTGAATTACGGGTTGGCTAGTATAACATTCTGGGTGAATTTCTTCATCTTCAGCATGCTGGAGATGCTTGCCCATGGTCTCCGGGCTGATCCTGCCCTTCTGAGCATTTTCTACTTTCTTTGCTTGGACAGTGCTGCTCCCTCTTTCCCATTCTGCAAGTGCACTGGGATCGGGAAGAGTGCATCCTTCTACTCTCCTTCTGTGCACCTTACTCCACGGCGCACGTCTGGTGCTCCTTCCCACTCACCAATTCATTCAGCGAACGTTCCCCCAACTCTCACTCTGTGGGAGGGGCTGTTCTAGGCACCGGGGATCGAGTAGGGATGACCACAGGGAAAGCTGTGTGCTGCCGTGGAAATTCTCCTGCTGGCCCTGGGGAATTGCGTGGCCCGTCACATCAACTGTGTGAAAAACACGGAGGTTAAGGTCAGAAGAAGGTTTTATTTGTTCGCCACTGCATCACGTAATTTGCTTATGCTCCATTTAACGTAGCCTTGGGAGGTAAGTCCTCACAAGAGGGAGGACATTTAGGTGTGAATTCTGTCGTCGAGTCTGAATAGGCATTTAAAAAACATTGTGGGGGCACCTGGGGGGTTCATCGAGTTGAACATCCAACTCTTGACTTCCGCTCAGGTCATGACCTCGGGGGTGTGGGATCGAGCCCTGCATTGGGCTCTGTGCTGAGTGTGGAGTCCACTTGAGATTCTCTCTTCCTGTCCCTCTGGCCCCTCCCACCTATTCTCTCTCTTAAAAAAAAAAATCATCTACCCTTAGCGACTTTCCAAAATGCAACAGCACATCGTGAACTAGAGCCTCCTTGCCGGGCGCCATATCTCCAGGACTCACTTATCTTGTAACTGGAGGTTTGCCCCTTCTGGGTGAAATACTCTTTTAAATGAATGAGTCCTACCCTACAGGATGCCATGAAAGCGTTCCAAGGCCTGGACGAGAACACGTTCGCCGCTGGGCTCTGGGAGTTCCCACCTGAATCCTGACCTTAAGCACTACTTCTTGGAGAGGACTTGGCTGCGCCCCGCGGGCCACTGGGAGATGGCAGGACGGCGGAGTGCGTGAGTGGCCACACGACAGGAGAAGACAGAGCTGACACAGCCTCCCCCTCCGTCTGAGGGACGTTGCCGTTTGGAGCACGGACAGAGCAGGGGCCCATCTGAGGGCTTTGCTTTTGGGGCTGGGGGAGGGGCAGGGAGCCTCATGCCTATCCTGGGCCACAAGGGGAATAGCCCGGCGGTGTGGCCTTCTGCCACGAAGCCAGACCATTCATTATCTGGCTCTCAACAGAAAACGGTTTCCCGATTCCTGATCGAGAAGATACCATGCTCTGTCTGATTTACCCACACGACTCATTAGGCATCGTTTCCATTCATGCTCCCGAAGCACGGAGCTCACCCGTGTTCATACTGACAGCCGCACGGTGTGTTCACCCCGATAGCGTACCACATGGACCCAGCGTGGCTCCGAGCTGGGGTCTGCCGCCAGCAAGGGTCTGCTCCTGGCGGTTGTGGGGGGCAGGCATGTTATCACCATCCACCCGTCGCATCAGACATGATTTAGGCAAGTGAAAACATCAATTAGACCGGAAAAATACCTCGCAGCTACCCTGGCGTGAACTAGAATACAGTTCCAAGGCTAAGGTGTAGCAGAAAAGAGAAATATGAGGCCCTTACGGTGCCACGTTTGCTGCTGCCCAGACTGGTGTTTGAGGAACAATACTTTCCACAGCTGAGGCCCCCACAGTGTGGAGGAGGGAAGACAGTAGTAACCCCCAGACTCTGTGTTCAACACCCCAGGCGTGGAGGTATGAACGCGGAGATGCTCTCAGAGGGACGCGATCGGCCTGAAATATTTCAAATGATCTCAAGCCCTGTCACATGACCGTGGCCATGCTCCAGGCCCCCGAAAAGAGCACATACGTCTAGTGTGATTTTTTTTTTCCACTTGCCTAAGACAGATGCTTCCATGCCATCAGTCTGCTGTTGCTCGAAGCTCAGGTCCTGTGGCAGGACTTCCAACTCTCCATTCCTGTCTGGTTCCCTCTCCTGCCTGGAAAATGCAGGTGCCTTATTCCTCTGGAGTGACCCCGGCCCGACTGCACAACCCGCTTCGCCCGGCAAGCATGCAGGGAGAGCATTTGCTAGTGGAGGCCCACCATCCATCTCTCTCCATCCCTCTCTCTGCGAGGCCCTGTGTCTCCTCCTTCCAGGGCTTCAGGAGAAGATTTCCATTTCCAGAGTTATCGTCCATTTTTCCTGCTCGGCACCCACAGTGTCCTCAATCAAGAAAACTAAAGGCTGCACGTGTCCTCGTCGAGTCCCTGTAATACCGTCAGGCACACAGGAGGTCCTTGAGAAGCACTGGTGAAACGCTAAGTCTTAGGGTTGAGCACGGTGACCTCCAAGGTCAACCTCAGGACCGCCTAGGGTTCTAGACGTTGCGTGCCAGAAGTTTCCCATTACACAGCTGAACGCAGAGAAACGCCCAACAACCCGGGGTGCATCTTGGTGTTTATTTAACTTCTTAAAACTAGCTATCACCATGGTGTCTAGGAAAAAGTTCTCTTGATTAATTATTAATCAAACAAATGAGTCACCACAAAGGTTGGCGAGTGAATCACTGAGACATAAGCACTTACACTGATGCTCGTTAGGGAAAGAAAAGGTCTGATTAGAGAGAAAAATCCAGGAGTTGAGGCCCAAAGTTCCACGAGGCAGCACTTTTTTGAATCTGCACAGTACATAGCCACTCATTTTCGGGAAATTTATTTATAACACGGAGAACCGCAAACATGAGCAGGAAAACTAAGGGATGCTACGGCAAGTGTCTCTCCCACCGTCCGCGTGACCCCAGGCTCTCCCCAACAGACTGGAAGGCCAGGGTACCGAGTTATCCTTGAACAGAGGCGCCCTTGAACTCGTGCCACATAGAAGTCTAGCCCTCAAAGCCACAAGCCCCCACTGTCCTCCTGGGGACCTGGACCGTCACTGGCATTGATAGTCTATCTCCTTCACAGCGAAATCTGGTTCAGCAACTCCATAAATCTAAGAATATCAAACAACATGTGAAGACATAAATACAAATGTCAAAACCACCTGAAATTCACGCCCTTGAGATAACTCCTACGAACATGCTGGTGATCACTTATTCACATGGTGCTTTAGAATTTTATGTTAACCGTCTTCGTATAATGTCTCACTGCTTTGTTTTTCTTTTCAATTTTGGACATAGTTGACATTTTTTCTGTCACTGACCTTCTCTCTCTTCTCATTTCCTCCATCAATCTATCCAAATCCCCGGGAAAACGATGTGGGTATCTTTCCATAGTATTCATCAGATGAACTCGTACTACATGCAACTTTTCCATTTTCCTTTGTTTCCTTAAAAATACAGAATATCACAATTCTCAAAACTCAATAAGGTAACCAAACAGCTCAATTAAAAATGGGCAAAAGATTATGTCAAACACTTGCCAAAGAAGATAATCACATGGCAAAGGAGCACATGAAAAAATGCTCAACATCATGAGTCATTAAGGAAATATAAAGAAAAATCACAATTATATACCTGTCGGAATAGCTGAATTTGGCAATAGTGAGTCCAACAAGTGTTTGTAATAATGTGGAAAGAGGGGCGCCTGGGTGGCTCAGTTGGTTGAGCTACTGCCTTCGGCTCAGGTCATGATCCTTGAGTTCCGGGATCGAGTCCCACATCGGGCTCCCAGCTCCGCGCAGGAAGTCTGCTTCTTCCTCTAACCTTCTCTCCCCTCATGCTCTCTCTCACTTTCTCTGTCTCTCAAATAAATAAATAAAAATCTCTAAAAAAAAATAATGTGGAAAGACAGGAAGTCTAATCCACTGCTGGGACACAAACTGGTGCAGTCTCTTTGGGAAACCATCTGGCAGTTTCCTATAAAGTCAAATATACAACTGTTATATGCCTGAGCCTTCCCACTTGTAGGCACTTAGCAAGGAAGTGAAACTCACTTCCATACAGAGACGTCCCTGTGAGTGCTCCCAGCAGCTTCATCTGTAAGAGCGATCGCTGAAAATGAGTGCTCATCAACGAAGTATTCCACACAGAGGAATATTAGTAGTCAATAAAAGGAAAGGACTCCAAGGCAAGCCACATGGATGAACATCAAAATAAGTGAAAGATGCAGGACAAAGAGAGTAAATATTATATGCATCTGTAAATTCCGGAAGGTCTGAGCTGATCTATAGGGAGGAGAGAGTGGACTCGTGGTTGCCTGGCGTCAAAGGGGGCGGGGAAATGCATGAGGGAGGAATGACGAGGGGATAGGAGGAAAGGCGTAGGGGTAAAGGGTGTACTGTGCTACTTTTTGGCCTCATGGGTGTACACAGATCTCAGAGGCTGTCTAAGTGTACCCTTAATGATGTGCAGTTCATTTTAAATACATTTCATGAGTATAGTAGCATACCAGAATATTGAAGTGCATGCATATTTCATCGTTTATTTAAAAACCTCCCTTACCAGTGTATGTTCACATGCCCAGGACCTCTGTTACCACGACCAACGATTTTATATATAAAAATATTACATATACAAGTGTACACATAGGTATTCATGTATATACATGAATAATAGTTGTATACACACACACACACACATCGATCCAAATATATATGGATAATAGCCATACAGATGCTATATACATTATATGTAACACAATATTTACACAACCAGGCTTTTAATTCTGAAGATTAGATTGTCAAGGAGAATATATTATATGTGTTTTCTTTTTAAATTTTCGGTGGTATCCTGGCTGTTGCAATCTACCCTCTGGTGGGAATCTGAGAGAATATACTTTTAATTTACATCCTCAAAAGATGCCACTTTAAAAAATGTTGTGCCATCCAGAAGGGTTTAAAATAGTATCCTTTTACAATCTTAATTTGCATTGTTAAAAATAAATAAGAGCATACTTTTGTATGTATCGAGCACAGGAATCTGTTACTGTAACAGTCTCCTAACTTTATTCTGTGTCCATATTCTATTAAGTATTTGTATGTTGTAAGAAGCGATTCGTATGTGTTCTTTGCATATGTTACATATTAATCCTATATTAATCTATAGTATGCCTATTTTTCCAAACCTTATTTTTTTCTTGATTTTGCTGTAGCATAATTTGCCATAATATTTGAAATACTATATAGTAAATTATGTATGTATTTTAAAAATAATGGCTTTGAGTTTCTTATCTTGATTTAAAGTATTTTCATAGACACTTAGGATAAAAATATTGTGATTAAATTATCTATACAGCTTGTTAAGGTGTAATTTGGTGTATAATAAGCTGAATGTGATAAGCATATAATTTTATGAATTAGATTCTCCTATGGCTTTATTATTTCAACTTTTCATTAGAATTATTTGTTCCAACGTCCAGAATTATTTGTTTCATCCAGAGATGAAAATGGATATTGCTTTTTCTTGTATTGGTAGCCAATAAAACTTTAACAAGTCAAACAATCCTCAGGAATAACTAACAGGAATAATCTATCTGAAAAAAAGAGAAAAAAAGCCTGTACAAGGCATAGTATTTTCTGATAAAAGAAGATTTACTAAATCTTATTTCAAAAGTGATATATAAAGTAATTTTATATGAATTAAAATAGATTCACAATTATAATTATACTGTCAAGTGTAAAAATTGGATAAAATGATTCCAACCTAGAGAAAGAAGAACAAATACCAGATAATATCTAAATAAATCAATCTTAAGAGTCAGGAAGAGTCTGGCCTTTCCAGACTCTCCAGAATACATTTCCATAAAATGTATTCTAAATCCAGAGTAATCAGAAAGCATGGTTTGGGCATGCTTATAGACGCACAAAGTAGAATGGTGCAGGATTCTAGAAATAGATATTAGCTATATATGAAAAGAGATTATATGGCAAAGTGTTATTTTAATTTTTAAAATATTGTAGGACTCAGCAGGATAGCAAAATCTGGAAGGAAACTAAGTGGTGTTTCCTACCTCACACCATATACACGACTAGCATGTCAGATGTAGTCTTTTTTTTTTTTTTTTTTTAGATTTTGTTTATTTATTTGAGAGAGAGAGAGAGAGAGAGCATACACAGCGGGAGAGGGAGAGGAAGAAGGGAGCAGGGAGCCCAACATGGGATTTGATCCCAGGACCTTAAGATCATGACCTGAGCCAAAGGCAGACACTTAACCGACTGAGCCACCCAGAGGCCCCCAGATGTATTCTTGATTTATCCTTTCCTGTATTATCCATAAATCCCATGTCACCAGGGAAGTTTATACCTAAAAACAAGAACAACAAATACAGTCTTTGATGTCAGAGAGGCCTGGGCTCAGATTCTGAATCCGTCAATTTATATATGTGACTGGAACAAGTCATCTAAGGCTTCCAGAGCAGTTTTCTGAACTGTAGAGAGGGATAGGGATGGTCACGTCACACGGTGATCTGGGAGATTACGTAATAACACCCAAATGTTCTGCGTCACATTACAGCACATGGTCTGCAATCAACAAAAATTGCTTCATGCTGCTGACTCCCCAGGACTGCTAAATCCACACATGTGTCACCCCTCGCATCTGTCCCTTTCTCTTTTGTTAGATGTAGTGGGCAACCTGGCTTATGACAAGTCTTCCTAACCCTACATACTGTGTCTTTTTGGACTTGATGTCATGGTGGCCATCATCCCAAGGTACCGGCTAGTGCAAACACACACTCATCTTCCTTGCGTCTCTCGATACGTCTTCATTCCTCCCTTTTTAGGTTCTTTCTGTGCCCCAAGGCCTTTGGAACCACAGATCACTGGAATACATCTCCTGCATTCCACATAGAATACAGAAAGAAGCCGGATGACGTTCCCTTTCCCTCGAAATTGTGCTGAGTCAAGAAAATGGGCTGCACGCTGGAGCTCCTGACATTGAATTCCATCAAGCAGAGGTCAGGACTGTACCCACCTAATGCTCCTGTCATTGCCAAAAGTATTATTCACCTCGTGTTGGGTTCCAGAAGGCCCTCAAACACACAGTACAAGGGGAGCTTGGACAAGTTGGAACTCCTCACATCGGGCAGTGTCGGGGCACGCCACTTCTTCACTACCCGACTTAGTATCTTCTTGCCCAGAACAAACCTTCGCACTGATCCGAAATACCAACGTACACTCAGCTTTCTCATTATCATAATCAGAGAAAATCGGAGCAAGTCGAAACGAGGTCCAAAGCACATGAGTGTACCAACCTCATTTTCACCTTTGTATAATAAATTTAAATTGCTGGGAATGGTGACATTATTTCTACTTCCTACTATTTCTTAAGCGTGTTAAAAGCTTGTAAAACTCAGGGAGAATTTGGAAATTGTGGAAATTGTTGATACTAGTTATAAGACCCTAACTGGTTATCATGTTAGCGATCAGACCGCGGGTCTGGACAAGTTACTGATTTTTAGAAACGCTTTGTAAAACTGACAGCATTTCTGAAGATCATTAAGGATCCATGAGGTAGAAAAGAGGGATTATCCCTAGTTAAAAGCTGGGTTCCTTAGCCTGCTTAGACACAGCAAACCGAAAATGTTTATAGAAACAAGAGCAATAAAGTGCGTGTTTTTTCAAAATACCTTCTTGATGGCGTTACAGAGACGTGGGTTCATGCTCGTTGCCACTTGTGGGCTGAAGCTTTAAGAACTTTTGCATGATTTGGTGTCCTTTCTCTCCCTGCAAATTCTTGGAGGTAGAGCTAGGGTTTCTCTGGGCCCGGATCCTGCCTGTGTCCAGTGGGAGGCGGAAAGCCTCACCCTGCTTTAATGGCCGTGTAGCAAGAACAAGAAATACACCTCTCTCTCGTAGCCCACCGAGGGCACATTGACGCATAGCATCCTCTATCATATCCCGAGGGACATTTGTATTGACAAGTACTAGGGCCTTAAAAGTTCTCATGCTCAGTTCCTTAATTTGTCATGTTGAATCCTTGTCCAAAGCAATCAAAGAGGAGCACACACATCTTTATGTGCCCCAAATCCTAATTCATCAACCATTTTGCATTGATTTCTTCCGATTAATATTCTGGTATAAATATTTCTCATGTTGCTATGAACCTTCTCATAGATTTTAGTGATTTCATATCTCTTCGTAGATGTAATGAATTCACCCAGTGTTATTGTAATATTGTGTTTGTGTCATTTTTCATTACTGTTTGTTTCATAATGACCATCTTTGGAAATATAGCATTGCTACTATTTTGGACTGTGCATTAAGAAGTATTCAGAGAAACAGAGTGGGCAAAATATATAAGTATTTAGAAGAGATTGGATGTGCATTGACAAATTTAGTTCTGGAAAGGGTTACTCATGAAAACCGCAGATGGTCCCGCCATATTTTTCTTGACCCATGTCCTCTGGCTGTGATGATTCCACCCCCACCTGGTGGCCATGAGTCAGAGAAGATGTTTTGACGGCAGGTGGTCCACACTCCTCTTCCCCCTTTCCTCATCATGAGCAGGGCCTAGACACCAGCTGAGTCCCAGCCCCCACCCGGATTCAACAAAGCAGACAGGGCGGTGGGAGGTGGACCCACATGGCACTCCACATCTCGTGTCTCATCTCCTGTCCCCTGGTGCCAGCACAGTACCCCTATTCAAAGGAAGTGAGATGCTGGGACTTGATGCTTAGTGTTCACTAGGCAGGTGTCAGCAACACCAGGTGGAACCAGAGGTCCACACTCATCTGCAGTGAGGCAGTGTGCTCGGCTCCTCATGTTGGGGTGCTGGTAGAGCCCATGGGGGCGCTGAACATACACACCCCCACCCAGACCTCATGCTGCATCTCTACAGGGAGGTTCAATAGGATTCAGCACTTCAAATCTTATGTTTTTTAAAGATTTTATTTATTTATTTGACAGAGAGAGAAAGAGAGATCACAAGTAGGCAGAGAGGCAGGCAGAGAGAGAGAGATGGGGAAGCAGGCTCCCTGCTGAGCAGAGAGCCCGATGTGGGGCTCGATCCCAGGACCCTGAGATCATGACCTGAGCCGAAGGCAGAGGCTTTAACCCACTGAGCCACCCAGGTACCCCCAAATCTTCTTTTTTTTTTAAAAAGACAATATCCAGGATATCATTGAAAGTTACTTGTCATGTGAAGAACCAGAAAAATCACAATATATGTGAAAGGACACCAATAAAAAGATGAATCAAATGTTGGCATTATCTAACAGTGACCTTAGGACAGTCAAAATGAAAGCACACTAACAAGTAATTTTGAATCTTTTTAAGACAAAAGAAAAAAATTTTAACAAAAAGAAATAGAAATCCTAATAAAAGAACCAAATTCATTTATGGAACTGAAAAAATGAAATCAATTTATGAAAATTGGCTTATTATAATTGGCTTTATTGAAATAAGGGACACTCTCTGAATGAACTCAATAATAGCTTGAGATGAGAGAACAGTGAAGTTGTAGACTGATGAATACATTTACTCAATATGGACTACAGAGAGAAAGTAGACAAGGAGAAGAAAGCTAACATTTATGGTTGGAGTTCCAGACAGAGAAGAGAAAAGTAAAACAAAATGTTAAAAAAAAAAAAAAGTGGCTGAAAAGTTCCCAAATTTGATGAAAGACCAGAACTTCCCAAATCTGATGAAAGACTAAAACTTACAGATTAAGAAACTGAGTGAAACTAATAGAATAAACCCAAAGAACAATGTATACTGCTGAGACGTGATAATCAAATATCTGAAAACTAAAGACAAAGAAGAAGTCTTAAAAGCAGCCAGAGAAGAATGGGCATTGTTTCTAGAGCCTGAATGATAAGGGAGTTTCCATCTGAAATCTTGGGGCCCAGAATGATGTGGTGCAACATTTTTCAAGCACCAAACGAAATGAACTTCAGGGAATTCTAATCCCTGTCACCTGTCCTTCAGAAATGAGGGAGGAAGGAAGGAAATAGAACATTCCTGACAAAGGAGAATGAAGACTGTTTCCTGCCAGCAAACTATCCTTACAGAACGACTATAGGAAGTTGTCTGAGCAGAAAGAGAGTGAGCCCAGCAGGCTTAGAGCCCCAGAAAGGGAAGAAGGACAGTGGCACGTGCAAGATATAACTGTCCTACTTCTCATGAGCTTCTTCAATCATATTCAATGTTTGAAGCAAAAATTGTAATACTACAATCAGCAATGAATTGCTCATGCGTACGTCCTTTTCCTCACCTTTTCTTTCTACACTATCTGTGTCACTAAGGGTTTTTACCCAATCTTTGTACTTTAACTAGAGTGATTATACCATTTACATCCAATGAATTGTATACTTAGGTTTATGTTTCTGTTCTTGTTGTTTTACATTTGTCTTCTGGTCTTTATTCTTTTTCTACTCTCTTCCTGATCTTTTTAAGTTCATCGAGTATGTTTGGCATTCCATTTTATCTCTTCAACAGGCTTGCTAGCTATAATCTTTTATTTTGTTGTGTTGCTCTTGGGTTTACGATATGTAGCTTCTGCATATCAGAATCTATCTTCCCTAAAGAACCTGGTATCAGTGTACCACCACTTTGCTTGCATGTAAATTTTGCAATTTACTTGTCATATATTTTGCATTGACAGCATAATTCTGCCTCAAATCTATATACTTATTGCTGTTATTTGTATTTGAAACATTCTATTACCTGTTTTCAGATTCACATTTTTATTATTTTCTTTTTCTTTTTTTTTAATTTTTAAAAAAGATTTTATTTATTTATTTGACAGAAGAAAGATATCACAAGTAGGCAGAGAGGCAGGCAGAGGGAGAGGGGGAAGCAGGCTCCCCACTGAGCAGAGAGCCCGATGCGGGGCTTGATCCCAGGATCCTGAGATCACGACCTAAGCCGAAGGCAGAGGCTTTAACCCAGTGAGCCACCCAGGCACCCCATATTTTTATTGTTTTCACTTAAACTTTCTATTTTCAGAGAATGTTAGATTCACCTGCAACCGTAATAAATAATACAGAGAGATTCCCGTTGTGCATTATCAACTTTCCCCCAGTGGGAATATCTTACAAAATTGTAGCAAAGTAATACAACCAGGATCCTGACATCCATGCAGAACATTCAAGATACAGAACATTTCATCCCCACAGGGGTCCTCATGTTGTCCTTTGTAGCTCATGTCTACCTCCCTCTCTGATGCCTACATGGACTCCTGGCAACCGTATTATATTTCTGAGTTTGTATTTCAATAACATGATGCAAATGGAGTCATACAGTGTGTGTGGCCCTTGGGATTCTCTTTTTATACTCAGCTCATTCCCTACAGTCTTCTGTACTGTTGGATGTATCAAAACATCAGTCTTTTTTTTTATGGCATCGTATTCCCCAGTGTGGGTGTACCACGGCTTATTCAAACACCTACTTCTTCAAGGACATCTCAGTCGTCTCCAGGGTGGTCTTTACCAATAAAACTGCAATGAGTATTCCTGGAGAAGCTTTTCTATAAACACGAGTTCTCATTCTTCTGTGCTAAATGCCAAAAATGCAGGTTGATGGCAGTCATATGGTAGCTGCCTGTGGAGTTCTTTTTCTTTAAGACACTTCTAGATTGTTTTCTAGAGTTACTGTACTATTTTATATTCTTACTGGCATTGGGTGTTGTCACTCTTTTTTTAGCTAGTCTGATAAGTATGCAATGGTGTTTTACTGTGGCTTTCATTCACATTTCCGTAATGGTTAATGACGCTAAACATTTTTTAATGAACTTATTTGCCATCTGTGTTTCTTTGATGTCATGTCTCCTATTTTTTGCCCGTTTTCTAATTGGATTGTTTTTCTTTACTATTGAGTTCTGAGTGTTCTTTATATATTCCAGATACAAGTCTTTTGTCAGATATACGCTCTGCAATATGTTTTTTCACTCCATGATTTGTTTTTTTCATCCCCCAAAGAGGATCATTCATGGAACAAAAGATTTCTTTTGATGAGGGTTCAATTTAATGACTTTTCCTTTCAATACATTATGTTTTTTGTGTCAGGTCTAAGAATTCTTCACATAGTCCTGTGAACATTTTCTCCTACACCCCCCAAGTTTGTACTTTTATATTTATGATCAATTTTGAATTAATTTTGGCATAAGTTATGCCTCTAAGTGTCCAATTGCTCTAGAATCATTTTTTTTGCACCTCCATTGATTGTTTTTACATCGTTCTCAAAAATCAACTGGGCAGGGGCCCTGGGTGGCTCAGTGGGTTAAAGCCTCTGCCTTCAGCTCAGGTCATGATCTCAGGGTCCTGGGATCGAGCCCTACATCAGGCTCTCTGCTCAGCGGGGAGCCTGGTTCCCCCCCTCTCTCTGCCTGCCTCTCTGCCTACTTGTGATCTCTCTCTCTCTCTGTCAAATAAATAAATAAAACCTTTAAAAAAAATCAACTGGGCACATTCATGTCAGTCTAGCTCTGGGTCCTCCATTCTGTTGGTCTGTGCATCTATCCCTCCACCAAGAGCCCGACCCAATCATCATAACCTATGTAATCAGTGTAATTTTGTAGTACATAATTACTGCATAATTTCTTGATTCCTATATTAAATCTTGAAATTTGGTAAAGTGATTCATTTCATTATTTTTAAAGATTTATTTATTTATTTTAGAGAGAGAGAGTGAGCAGGGGTGAGGGTGGGTGGAGGGAGAGAGAGTCTCAAGCAGACTCTGTGCTGAGTGTGGGGCCCAATGTGGGACTGGATCCCACGACCCTGAGATCATGACCTGAGCCGAAACCAAGAGTCAGATGCTCAACTAACTGCATCACCCAGGCACCCAATTCCTCTCATTTTATTCTTCTTTGTCAAGATCATTTTAGCTCTTCTAGTTTGTTTGCCTTTGCATGTAAATTTCAAAATAAACTTGTTTACAAAAACCATCTTGAGGATTTTGTTAGGGCTTGTGGTAAACTTGTATAGCAACTTAGGGGTATTTCACAGACTTGATATTTCAAGTCTTCCAATTCATGAACACAGTTATATTTACTACAACCTTCTTTGATTTCTTTCAGCAGAACTTTGTAATTTTTAGCAGATAGTTACTGTAGATAAGTATATACTTAGTAGAACTTTATACTTTTTAAGATATTGTGACACTGGGTTATAAACTTCAGGTTGCACATCATTAGTTAATATTGAGCAATGCAATTGATTTTTGTGTCATCTTGTGATTGAAAACTTGAACACACTTATAACAGAGAAGAGGTTTTCTATTTCGGTTTTTGTTTCCGGCACCTTAGCATTTTCTACAGGCAATCATGTCATATAACGATAAGGAGACTTTTATTAATATTTTCCCAACGTTTAAGCCTTTCATTTCTCTTTCTTTCCTTATTGCAAAGGCTAGGATTTCTAGTGCTGTGTTGACCAAGAGTGATGAGAATAGACGTCCTTCATTTTCAATTTTAAGGGAGAAGAAATGAACCACAGTATTATGTTCGCTGTAGATACATCCACTTTGAGTGGGCTGTTTATCATTTTTAAGGATGTTGCACTCTATTCCTTACTTTATGAGAGTTTTTATTCATGGGTTTCTGTTGCGTTTTGTCAGTCATTTTCTGCATAAATTGAGTTGATTTTTCTTATTTAGAATGTTGCACAAGCCTTAAGCATCTGTAACAAATTTCACTTGGTTGTGGTGAGTCCTGAGGTGTAACTGGTTTTACAAACTGCTATAATAACTTGCTAATTTTTGAGGATTTTTGCCTATAACTTTGTGGTAGATATTGGTTATACTTCTTCTTTCTTTTCCTACTGTCTTTGGTTTTGGGATCAAGGTAATACTGACCCCATGAAATGAATGTTCTGCTCTTCCATATTCTGCAAAAAGATTGTGTAAACTTGATGCTAATTCTTCTTTAAATGTTTCATAGAATTTTATTTATTTATTTATATATTTGTATTTATTTATTTATTTGAGATAGAGAGTGTGAGCGAACAGAGGTGGGGAAGGGCAAAGGGAGAGGGAGAAAGAGAATCTCAAGCAGACTCCTTGCTTAGTGCAAAGCTTGACACAGGGCTTAGTCTCATAACTCTGAGATCATGACCTGAGCCCAAATCAAGGGTCAGATGCTCAACCGACTGAGCTACCCAGGCACCCCAGTTTGTGATTTTTTTTTAAATGAAAACTTTACCTAATTCTACATATTTTCTTAATTTCCTTTGAAACGTCTTGTTTGATTCATGCATTATCTAGAAGTCTATTATTTAATTTTTAGTTGTTTGCAGTTTTTTTTTATTGTCTTTCTCTTATTGATACTCCATTTGATTTCATTAGGGTCAGAAAATAAACCCTTCATGGTCTTCATTCTGCTAAATTTTACAGAGATTTTTTTTTTATGGGCCATGAGATGGACTGTCTTGGTAAATGTCCCATCAGTGTTTGGAAAAATATAAATGGTTTTTGTCACTGTGTGAAGAGTTCTATAAATATCAGTTTCATACTGCTGATCGATCGCATTGGTCAGATATCTGCTATCCTTGTCATTTTGGCTGGTCCAATAGCCTCGTCTAGCCCCACCCCTGCTGGCCTTCAGTGTCCCGGCTGGACCCAGCCAGTTCCAACAAGTCCCATGCTCTCCTGCGAGGCCACCTGCCCTCCTTTCATCACAAACTCTGCCACTCACAGCCCCTGGTTTTTTTTTTTTTTTTCTCTTCCCAATGTGACCCCTGTGAGGCTTTGTGTGGTCTGCGGTGTCCTTCTCCCCAGGCGTGAGTACATATGGCTAATAAATTGGGCTCATCTCACCCATCTGGCCTTGGGTGTCACAAGTTCAGACATCGCACACTATTTAGGGCCACCTATCCATCCTTCACCACCAGGTGAATAGGAAGTGAATGCAACAGATACACCTGATTTGAGCACACTGTCAGTGAACCTGACCTTTGGCATTTATTGAACATTTCCCTCGACAACAGCTCGAGATGCATTCCTTTCAAGTCCCCATGGAGCATTTCCCCAAACAGACGGCATTCTGATCTTTAAAACAAATCGCAGTAAATTTAAAGGCACTTAAATCATACAGAGTCTATTTGTTGATCACAGCAGAATTAGAAATAACTTATTAATTAGAAATAAGTAACAGAGATCTGGAAAATCCTCCCGTAATCAGAAATTAAATGAACAATGTTGGCCAAAGAAGGAAATCACAGTCAAAATCAACACATGTTCTTTAAGTGAGTAAAAATGAGAAAAAGTCGTGGAACACCCATCAATCAGTTCTTAAGGAAATGTGTCACTCTAAGAGTTATGTCACATGAGAAAGAAAATCTGCAGCTAATGGCCTGCTTCTCCTCTGATAGTCCTTATTATACTCTCTCTGATGAATGTTCTGGCTTAAAACTCAGACGTCAGCATCAGGATACGAGCAAATCCAAGTGACTTGTCACTCCGGATTCTGCCGTGAAATTAGATGCATAAAAATCTGGGAGAGACAGTGCCACAGGCCCGGAGACTCAAGGAACTATAAATGCCGTCAGATTTTAATTGATCTTTTAAGGGAAGAGAGCACGATTTATAGTTGCATGTTATCCCGCTCCCCTCACACAACGGCAAGTAGGTTGTCTACTGAGAGTGCATGTGTGACCCAGACGTATCGGCCAGGCACGGGACGTGTCTCCCTTAATGTCTTTTTACTTGCAGTATATTCTTATTTACCCAGACATACAGAAATTAATTTTTAACGTAACTTCCAGCTCAACAAAACTTGGACCACGGGAGAGACAGAGATAAACACTTATTTATGGGCCCTTTATTAAGTTCTCATGAGAAGCCTGTAAGTCAAAAGCAAGATCATAAAAATAAGCTCATCACTCTTAGGAAGCAGATAAACTTGCTCAGATAAGATAATGAATGTCCCGAGTCCTCACTGTAAACTCTATGTGAACTGCGCCTGAACTCGGGGAGGTTTGGGCTCTCTTCCCCGGGCTTCGTGGTCCTGGTGGGAGCCAGGTGTCAGCGGGCCATCCCAGACGTCCTGAGTCTCCAAGCCAACTGTGAACACGGAAGTACGGAGCCCTCCCATGCAGCTGGTTTTTATTAGTTTTATGAGCTTCACCTGACACAGCACGGGGTGAGTTTGAAAACGGCACATGCGAAAACCTCTTAGTGTTCATAGATGAAGCAGGAAATCTTGGGGACGCCTGCTGTCTGGGGGGTGAGTTTCTTCCAGGTGATTGACGCATCGAGGCACAACACCCAGGCTCTGGGTAGTGTGGCCTCAACCTACCTTTTGGCCGTGTCTTGGGCAGTACCCCCACCCCAGGAGCTGCCGTGATCCCGGCACAGCACACTGACCTATCCCCTGTATGTGCTGGGACGACTGTCACACGGGAGCTGGGGAACCATCTTTTGTCTGTGCTGGAAACTTCTTCCCTGTGTTTTTGCACACGCGTGCTCCATGGTCCAGCTTCTCCGCATCGCTCTGTTGATGGGACGACTGGGCAGGTGTGTCTGATTCACTGAGCCGGGATCATTTTCCATTGTCCCTCCTGGCCAGGAGAGCGAGGACGTACTTGGCTGGTACCAGTCATGATCTCAGGGTCGTGAGACTGAGCCCTGAGTCTGGGCCAGCACTCAGTGCAGAGTCTGCTCGAGATTCTCTCTTCCTCTGATGATGAAAGACTGAAGACAGACTGATAGATGATAGATCAATAGATAGACTGATAGATGATAGATTGATAGACGATAGATGAAAGATTGAAGATAGACTGATAAATGATAGATTGATAGACTGATAGGCTATAGATTGAAGATAGACCAATAGATGATAGATTGAAGATAGGCCAATAGATGATAGATTGATAGATGAAAGATTGAAGACAGACCGATAGATGATAGATCAGCAAATAGACCGATAGACGGTAGACAGATTGGTGGATAGATGATAGACAGACCTAGCTGTTGAAAACAACTTAAAGAGAGGGGAGTATATCTATTTTTCATTCCCGGCCTCCAGAGCAACACACAGATAGGGGTGCAACCTCGTCAGAGGGGAGCTCTCCAGAGCATGGCGGGGAGAGTCCTGGGAGGAGGTGCGGCGGCTGCCGGGAGCTGTGGGTGTGGGAGCTGTAGCCGGGACGTGCTGGGTTGGAGGCAGGGAGCACGCCGATCCCTCAAGCGTCTTGCAGCCAAACCCCACTTTTCTTGGGTGTCTAATGGGGCAGGAATGCAGAGCATGACCCTGGGGCCATTGTATACGTCTTCCTAGTTCAAAGCACTTGCTTATCAGCACCTAACGATTTAGCCTCAGCCCCAATTGGCCTAGTCCAGTTGGGACACGTCTTGGATGGTGCACCAGGCACGTGTCAGCGCCGATGGCAGCCACCGCCCACGTGACCGGGCCCGCCTCCCGGGAGCAGTCACACCTGCTCTCCCTAGGACGTGTTCCCTCCGGAGCGGAGCGTCCCAACCCCGACCGCGCATGGACGTGTGCCTGGCGCTCCACGCTGAGCTTTCAGACGCAGACACCAGCCGCCAGACCGGAGACTTAGTGCATCTGGAAGTGACCAGCTTGGACGTGTGGCCCCTCGACCCTTCCAGGCCCTGGCTCATGCTTTCTCCCCAGGGTTAGGGTGACAACCTTGTCCCGCCGAAGGACTTCAAGACTTGCCTCTCCCGCTCAGCACCGGCGGGCTCCCTGTTGCTGGCCACCATCCCTCCCCTTCCCTCTCCCTGCAGGTCTCTCTTCCCAATGTAGGAGCCTAGGGGTGGGGGGCAGGGCTTGTGTTCAAGAGGGAAGCTGTGGCCCTAATGTCATGAAACAGGAACAGCGTGGACCCCCTCACAGCCATCTGGGGCTTGGTTGGCCCCACGCAGGGAGACTGGGGGGTTGCGCAGGTGGGTATGCAGCTCTCCATCCTGGGGGGAAACCCAGGGCTGGGCTGGACAGGAGGTGGGGGACCGTCGGAGCTGTGAGGTCCCTGGAAGAGCCTCACCCGCCCTGGGGGTGATCCGGCTGCTCAGCCGGCTTTTGTTTCCTTCCTGCTCCCTGCCCGGAACCGGTGTCCCCAGGGAGCGTTCTTGCCAAGTCAGTGTGCCCCTCAAAATGGAGCCGTAGACCACCAGAACCTATGGCCCATTAGTGGCTCTTTGACGAGGGACAGACCAGAATTTTCTCGGGCGATACTGCCCTCACTGCCGAAGTGTTGACCCTTGCAGGTGGACAC
>CM052806.1:746896-769864 GCA_028533885.1 Nasua narica
GGGATGGAGATAGACCCGCCAGCCTCTGTCCCCTCCGAATTCCCCCTCCGCCTTCCCCAAACGCCCCCGCCACTGGCTGACCTGACCCCAAACCTTTGCCCACATCGGGGAGCCTGAGTCTCCCCAGGGGCTGGAGGAGGACTGGGGGGGCTGAATGCTCATTCCCAGGCTCTGGTTCACGCTCTCTTTTCGGGCACCGCCACTCAGGAGTCCCCTTAGCGACTACCCTTCCCAGGCATCCATTCGGGCTGATGGGGTGGCCTCCAGGCAGTCGCCCCGGGCCACGGGCCACCGCGCACCTTTGCTGGCTTGGCCCTGGTGCTGCGGTTAAGCCGCCCTCCCTCTGGACGGGAACGGGGAGGAGCCGATTCCTTGGCGGCCTCTCACCCGGCCTGTGGCTTTCTTCCTTTATTCTATGTATTGCCCAAGCAGTTGTGCGGGCAGCTCGCAGGCCACGACCTGAGCTGAGTGCCTGCTCCCCACTAGGGCCCCCAGCCCCTGCATCGACCAGGTGCCCCTTTGGACTGGGGCAGAGAGAGAGAGAACTGGCCCTCACGGGAACCAGGGCTGACCTGATGACTGTGCGTCTGGGGGAGGTCAGCTCCAACCATGGCTTAGGTCTCCCCTTGCTCCTTCAGGGAGGCTGCCTTCCTTTGTCATGCCTGGTGGGCTTGGCTCTGCATTGAGAAGGAGGAGAAGGGGGTCCCAGAAACAAGGGGCAGAGGAAACTTCCGGGGCCCCGTCGTTGGGGCTCCGATGTCAGCTGCTGTGTGCCCCCAGGCAGCTTACTGAACGTCTCGGAGCATGATTTCCTCCCTTGTAGTAGGTCCTCTGACCTCTGCACCTGCCTTTAGTGGCTGGAACTCCAGCACGGCTCCGACGTGCACGCGCAGTAGATGGGTAACTCGGTAAACGGCTTCATGACGTGCATCCTCTTTTTTTTTTTTTAATTTCTACGTTACGCATCATCTTAGACTTGTGAGACAAAATGAAGCAGGAAAAAAGAAAAACCGAAACAGCAGTTATATGATTTCCCGTCAGCATCGTGGGCAGGGTTAATGCTTGTCCCAACTGGCTGGCATGTCACTCTGGCATCTCGTTTTTTACCCCCAAAAACGGCAAATACAGTGAGGCGGAAAGTTCTGGATTCAGAAGAAGTCTCTGAGTCCATGAAGATAATATCCAGGCATGGGCGCCTGGGTGGCTCAGTTGGTTAAGCGACTGCCTTTGGCTCAGGTCATGATCCTGGAGTCCCAGGATCGAGTCCCATATCGGACTCCCGGCTCTGCGGGAAGTCTGCTTCCCCCTCTGACCTTCTCCCCTCTCATTCTCAGTCTCTGTCTCTAATAAATAAATAAAAAAATCTTTAAAAAAAAAATATCCAGGCATGAAATTTATCTGCATTTGGAAATGTTTTATTCAAGGATAAAATACCTATAAAAGTGTACCGTTAATTCCTGTACAACCCAAGCATTTTTTTTGTAAAGTGAGCAACCCCATCAACCTATACCGCAGAGACCTCCTACATGTCCCATCCCAGCCATTAATCCCCCAAAGGAGAGACCTGGTGTGAGTGCCATCAGCGCAAAATTTCCTGCTTTTCATCATTAGTATATAAGAAATAAGTGATCATATTTTATTATGTCTCATGGATCCAGTGACATCGCTCAACTAACTCAATAAACATGGAAGTCTATTTACGGTTTCTTTTGCATGTTTTGCACATACACTCATACCATTCTAGAATATGATTGTTTTAGTTCTTCCTTTCAACCCTCGTATCTCCTATTTCCTCTGCTTCGCGTGTTACATCACTTGGGACATTCAGTACAGTGATGGCAAGAACCTGGAATCCCGAGGATCTTTGTTCTCAATTTCAAGGTACCTACTTCACTGTTCCATCCCTTGGCTGTGGCACTTGCTGGACTGTCTTTCAGTCAGGTCAAATTAGATTAAAGAACAGTGCTTTTTACCGCTAGCTTGAAGATCTTTTTTATATGAAGAGGCCCTTCGTTGCTTTTAATTGTATTCAAATTATTTCCTGGGGGTGGTGCGTGGACAGTGAATCTTGGAACACTGAAAAAATAAAATAAAAATTAAAAATAAGTAAATAGATAAATAAAATAAAATAAAAATTATTTTCTGCGTCTCCTGAGATCCTCTTATGATTCCTGCTTTATTCTTCTGCCTAGTGCATCGCACTGATTACATTTTTTAGCTCTTGTTTTATCGAGACTTCCTACGCGGACCGTAAAGTTCACCCTTTCCGAATGAATGTACAAGTGAGGACACTGTGCAGAGGGTCGTGCTGTATTTAAGGCTGGGTGTTTGCCCACGTTTCTCCTCGTGCTCAGTGTCTACGTTGTTGGCCCACCAAATGAGTCGAGGCTTTCGGTGACTGTGTTAACTTAGACCACCAGTCATTCCTAAGTCATTCTTTTGATCTGTATATTTTGGTTGTTAAAGTGTCACTTTGGATTTTCTTCATGACCTTGCGTGACGAAACCGGAGGCAATACTTGCGTCAGGCTGGTTACCGGTCATGGACCGGGAGCGTAAGCTCCCCATTGCGGTCCTAAGCCTGCAGAGGGCAGTTCCTGTCTAGACCCCACTGGTTATCACTATTCTTCCGGGCCCAATTAGGTCACTGCAGTGAGTAGGGGGAGGATAAACCAGATTCACTCTGAGGTCAAGGCCAAACACCACATAGGCTACCAAAAGATGTAGGGGCAAGTCGTCAGTGCCGCATCGGAAGACAGAGATCACAGCAGTCCTGCGAAGAGAGGGACGAAGTGAATAGCACCTACTGAGCAGGTAGCCAGAAGTGCCCCAGAAAGGCGCCGACAGACTCTGGAGATCGCTACTGCAGGAAGCGGACCCTGCCCAGCACGCGGAGACTAGGGAAGAGGTCGTAGGTATGACAGCTGGTAGAGGACAGGCCCTACGTGGGAACCCAGAGGTCTGAGATGGGGTGCCACCTGCTGGTGCTGTTTTCAAGTTCGGCTTCTGCAAAACAGGCACTTTGGAGACTCTCGGGTAGGGGCAGGGACCCGGGGAAGCTAGCCCTCTCCTCCCCACCGGCACCCCTGCAGGGACAGAGGGCAGAGCAGGGAGGGGGGGGTGGTATTGCATGGTCCCTGTCTCAGCATCTCGTACTCAGTATCCCATACAGAGGACAGAAGGATGGGCCCAGCATGGACTGGGGAGGAATGAGGCAAAGGGCGCGTCACGGCTACACCGAAGACATCTGGACGTGCCCACGGTGGGCGCTTATAGTCACTTCAGTGAGCCCAGGAGGGAAACTACATTAAATGGCAGCTCCCTTCCCTGAAGACACAAGTGCCAAACTGTCTGGGAAAGGCTTTGACAATGTGTGAGGTCAACCACAATATATATAAGATGTGTGTTTAAAGAGTATCCATTTAGGGGCACCTGGTCGCTAAGCGTCTCACTTGGGCTGAGGCTCCGATCCCAGGGTCCTGGGATTGAGCCCCATGTGGGGCTCTCAGCTCAAAAAGGAGTCTGCTAAAGATCCTCCCTCCCTCTCTCTCTGCCTCTGCCCCTGCTCATGCTTGCTCTCTCTCTCTCTCTAAAATAAGTAGTTTGTTTTTTTTTTTTAAGTATCCATTTAGAATAGAAAGTTCCTTTTCTGTATCAAAGTAACTTATTTGTACAACAGTTTGGTATTTTTTTTCTCCAACATTTATGCCTTTTGTAACACTTTGTCCACTGGAGTTCCTAGTTATTTGTGAGCAATTTATGCAGTGGAATTTTTTTTAGTCAAAATAAAGCATGTTGGCTATACATCTAAAGGAACAGCAGATTTTTTGGACTAAAAAGTGGTTCAGAGTTGTAGTCAATCAGAGTTATGGCAGTTAGTGAACTGGGCACAAGGAATGAATTCATAAAGCGATGACAAGCCCAAACCAAGAATCCCTCACCGGGAAAAGCTGCAAAAAAAGCTTTTTTCTGCCGACCTGCTGGGCTTTGCAGAGCTCTGTTGATCTCCGAACATTTGGGAAAGATTGATAATTTTTTCAATATTTTGCAAGATCTTTTTCTCTGAGATTCTTTACTCTTAAAAAAATATGCCACAAAAGCATTGAAAATATAACCTCTACAGTTCAGTTTTGAGTATTTCCTGCTTCAAGATCCAGGATAAAAATAGGCTGAAAGGCACAAAAACACAACCAAGTATAAATATTTACATCAAATATAGCAGAGAGAATACTAGCAATTACCGTATTTAAATGATCCTATGAAATGTATAAAAACTTGAACGTGTAATTAGACAGACTGGCAGAACTTTAAACAACTTTGAATTATTTGGAACTGATGGGGCGTCTGGCTGGCTCATTCAGCGGAGCATGTGACTCTTGGTCTTGGGGTCGTGAGTTCAAGCACCACGTTGGGTGCAGAGAGGATTTAAAAATAAAATCTTTAAAAAAACCTATTTGGAAGTGTCTATTCTCACGACTAATTTCAAATTAGTCAATTTTCATTTTTTAATTCTGTAAACTTGGCAAGATCAATCACAAAAAGGGATTATCCATGAGAGTGTTTAAACGCTGACCAGATGTGGCGACATTCACGTTCACTTCTGTTCCGAGCAGTTTAATTTGGTCACTATTTTGGAAGACATAAAATAAAAACTAAAATCCTCCACATTTCCTAGACATCCAGATCTTCTGCCTCCTTAAGCCCATGCCCGGAATTTTTTTTCTTAAAAGCCTAATGCAAAGAAGCAAAAGCTTAATTTAGCAGCATCTAAACAAAACAAAAGCAATGGAAAATCTTATATATATTCTGTAATGAAGTCTAGTAACCTGATGAAGTGTATTTATAGCCTTTCAAGCATTGCCTGCTCGTGAGATAAAATGTTTCTGTCTGCTTTAATCCCGTACAGCTTTGGAACTTTACTTGCATTTACGTTAGAGGAGGAAGAGAATATAAACATCAATAGGGTTGTTAAGACAATGGGTGAGTATATTTTATTTTGTCCCTAAATATCTGTACTAATCACACTACAGGATGTTTTTGATGGAACCCCAGCGTGCAAAATACAGCAGAAGCATTTACCCTATTGAGGCGCGTGTTACATTTACCACGACCAGGTACTGGCTACCTGCCTCTCGCACCAAAAGTGAAACCCTCGTCGGCAGAGAGGTCACAAAGGAAACTTTCACGGAAGAAGACCGTTTCCTTTGAACCTGCAGAGATTGTTGGGTCAAGTGATTTAATGAGTGCTTGCTTTTCCCAAATTGCTTGTGCAGAAATCCACAAACTTTATAACGCGAGCCAGGAAATTGATTCAAACACAGATTGTTCTGGTCGGCGCCAATAAAAGTTCCTGTCCCAGTCACAAGATTTAAACGCTGTAGAGAGGTGGTGCCGCAGAGTCTGAGAAAAGTCAGCCCTGTTTTATTAGTGCGATCAAGGATCCCACCCTACCTTTATTTAAAATGCTACCGTATGTTGGAGATAAACCTGATAAAAAGGAGAAAAAATTAAAAAAAAAAAAAACCCAGGGCTAAGAGCTCAGGCTGCTTTGTCAGGGCTGATAGTAGGAAGTGGGAAGTCCACAGATCAGTTTCCCAGAACCGAGCTGAAAATTAATCTTCTAACTTAAAAAGCACGTACTACCTTATTTAATTCATTTATTTGCTATGATTGCTTTGCACTCTCTCTTCTCCTGCAGCCTTCATTTTAGTTCCCAGAGTGGTTTGGGATGGATTTTTCCTGTTTGGGGCTTGTGTTTATTGGTTGCTATGGGCTATTCAAAAATAAGTTGAAAGGTTAATGTGCAGCCGGTCTTTCCTCTGCGGCGATGCTTCAAGGACCGTGACCTTGCACCAGGCGCAGGTGACCACGTAGAAGGTAACCTGTCCGTGGAGGTTCATTTACTTACACGGGACCCCCTTTTCCTGAAATTCGATCCTAACCAGGCATAATACAAACCCCTGAGGTGTGCAGAAACACTCGCTCCTTTGCCGTATCAAGGATCGAGCGGCTGAAGGAAAAGAAAGAGCATGAAAACGAAGTCAGATGACGCGATCCCAGCTCCTGCAGCCTCCTTCGTAAGCTGTGTGTTCCGGCCCCAAATCATAACCTCTCTGAGCCTCCCTTCTTCCTATTCATGGGAGTGACGAGCTGTGATTGGAGGCATGATTTTCAAGAATCAGTTACACGTTATATGTAAAACGTGTTTTGTGTGTAAATCGAGGTATTATTCCGTGCTTCCGTGTAACCCTACAACTCAAATCATTTGAACTCGAGAACTTCTAGCTCCCTTAGATTTGTTTCCAGCTCTTTGTTTGGGTATGGCGACAATGCCACGTGCCCAGGGTCCCCACTGAGCCTTTACGGACGCCCGCCCTGGACCTCTCAAGGCTGACCAGCCAACAGGGGATTGGACGGCATAGCGTAGCAGACGTTTGTCTTATTCATTTGGCGTTGGGACTGCCTGGTTCTTCCGTGCCTGACATTCCTCGTGCTCCCTGAGGAACAGGGAAGTTGGCTTGCCACTTAAATAATAAAAACAGAGAGGTGTCTCCTTCCCAGGTGCTCGGGCTGGTTGGTGATCCAGACTCTGTGAGGCAGCCGTTAGGGAATCGAGCGAGGGGGAGGCCAGAGAGAAGGATCTAGAAGAATGGATGTGGCCCTCTGGGGCATAGCAGCTGCACCCCTGATTTCACGGCTCAGAACAGAGAGGGCTTGTGCTCAGAGAACTCTACAGACCTCCACACCACAGTGTGAGCTCTCTCGTCTCAGCTACACACAGTAGTCTTCCCTAGTCCATTTGCACAAAAGCATTTCCTTCTTTTGAGAAATGATTTTAATAACTTTCAATGCAATCTAGTTCGCATAGCTTAAAATTCACCCTTTAAAATGGACACATCGGTAGTTCGGGTCTATTCACCCAATCGTGTACCCATCACTTCTCTCTGATTCCAGACTATTTTCACCATCCGAACAGAAATCCTCTGTCTAGACGCAGTCACCCCCCCGCCCCCCCATGCCTTTTCCTTTTGTCGCGTTCTATCTTCTTTCTCACTCTCAAATTGAACTTCCTCAATGGAACTATCTTTGGTTTCACAGGGTTTTCTCTCTGCCGACTCAAATCCGCCTTGGAGCCCCTCGAGTGAACGTTCATTCACTGTATGTTCAAATCCGGAATTTCTGTTTAGTTCTTTCTAATAATCTCTACTTATTGTTAATCCGCATTTGGCAAAACCTTGCTCTAATGCTTCCCATTCATGGCTCGATGTGGTTTCCTTTAGTTCTTTAGACGTATCTTCACGGGGAGGCAAGTCTTTGTCTAGTTCGCCCAACATCTGGGCTTCTCAGGGAGAGTTCTTACTGACCGCATCTTTTTTTCTGTATATGCGCCATATACAGAAAATATATATTTTGTATCTATTTTGTATATATTTATATTAACCATTGGGATAGTTTTTCTTGCATTTTTCTTTTTCTCTTTTTCCTTTTCTCTCCCTTTTTTTAAACTGGACATTTTATTTATTTTTTAAAGATTTTATTTATTTATTAGAGAAAGGCAGAGAGAGAGAGAGAGAGAATGCATGAGCTGGGGGGAGGGGCAGAGGGAGAAGCAGACTCCCCGCTGAGCAGGGAGCCCACTATGAGGCTTGATCCCAGGACCCTGAGGTCATGATCTGAGCCAAAGGCAGAGGCTTTGCCGACTGAGCCACCCAGCTGCCCCTAAACTGGACATTTTAAATAATACAACATGGCGACTCTCAAAATCAGAGCCCTCTCCGTTCCCAGGTGTGGTGGGGATGGTGTTAGTGCATTCTCTGACTGTTCTTGCTGTTTGGTTTAGCGACCATTCTGAATTAACTCTATAAAATCTGTATTCTTTGTTGTGTCTCATCACTGAGGTCTCTGCCCTCTTACCCTAGTAGCAGGGTCATAATTGGACAGAGACTTCTTTAAATAACTCAAACCAGTAAACCTCTGAGCCTTTGCAGAGGGGTTGTGTGCGCCTGCTATATCCTGTCTTCCGTCTCTGGCAGGTGGTTTACAACTGAGACTTAGTTTAAACCTCCTGCTTGCCCAGGACCTCAAGGCGAGGTCAGGTCAAGGTGAGCCACAGGTGAGAACCTAAGGGCTTTGCAGTTCTTCTCCTCAGCACGCATTCAGTTGCAAACAAGCGTGTGCCTTTCTCCATTCTCAGGAACGCGTTCACTCTTTGCTTGCGCCCTAGGTACCTCTCATTCCCCAGGTTTTTGCTCCCACTCTAGTGGCCCCTTGGGCTGATGCAATGTTAAACAATTGTCACCGATTGTTTTCTGCAAATGCCCCAGGGAAAGGCTGTTTGCAAAGAGTGAACTCAGGTCAAATATAAATAAGCTCTGGTTGGAAGTTTCCAGGGCAGAGTCAGAGAGCTCAAATACTGTGATTCCCTTAGAATGAAGCTTTAGGAAGCTCCAAATCTGTCTATTTTTGTCTATTTTTTGTAGCTATTTTGATTGCGAGTCTGTTGCTATTAACTGTTCTCACATAACTTGGGGGGGTGTGGTACATAGTAATAGGACAAGTGAAAATCCACAGAGCCCAATGTTTGTGCCGAGACTCAGACAATATGAATATGCACTCCTTGGATTATTACAAACTTTAGTTAATTTTCAGAGACAAAGTTTAATTTGACAATTTTGCCAGCGTCCTCGTTGCCTTGACAGGGGAACAAATCTGTAGAGGTCTTTATTCTATTACTCTGGAAGTGCCCATGAAATCATTTTCTGATGCTTGGCGAAGGAGAGTCCTGCCCAAGACATGATAGGTTGGTCCAAACATTTAGTTAATGGATTTGGCCCCCCAAGCTGTTCCCAAAAGCCACAATCCAAGCATCCCCTCAACATAAAGTAAGAGCTTTAGGTAACTTTCAACCTATATAGAGAGTCAGGCGTCATTTTAGAAAATCTGTTTTTGTTTTTATGAATGAGAAATCGGTACCATTTACTACATATTCTTACATTTAGCAACAGGCAGAAAACAAATATTGTTTTCGGATATTACATCAGCTCCTCCTTGCCAGGGATCCGATAGTAAGCCTGAAACATTGTGCTAACTTCCATGGCGCGCACCACAAAAAATAACTATACCAGTTGGTCCATGTGAATTTGCTGCCTCTGGAAATCCAAAACTGGTTCAATATTGGCATATTAACATAATATAAATACTCGCACCTATGAACGGCAGGTTTGCCCTCTGGATTTTGTGAAGCCCTTCACTGTTTCCCTTCTAACTGTGTTCGGGGAGCATTAACTGTTTCCGGCAAGTTGTATCCAATCGATAAAAGTGAATGAATCCACGATGTATGAGAATCTAAGCAGAAGGAAAGCTGGAGGAGAGAAAATGGGACTACAAGGAGAGGCTCTAGCTGCTGTAATAAAAAAAAAATAGTTTATTCTTATACAGTACTGAGTTTGCCTTTCTTAGTAGCCAGATGGAATATTACAGGGAAATATTTCCTTGTTAGGTTCACTAGGGTACCTAAATTAGGTATTCACGCTTTCGGTGCCATTCTCCCTGCAGACTTTTGGTTGTCTCATTACTTCTACATGTAACTTTATTCTTTGAACCATTAGCCCCAGTGTTTCTTTGTCTGATCACGTGCCCGATTCCCTTGTCATAGTCTCTTAGCTCACGTTGTAATTTCGGTAACTTGCCCGTAAATCCCTGCCCGTAGCAGCCTGGATTTTTTTCCCCCAAATTTCTCTTTGACGACACATTCGAAAGTCTAGTAAATGATTTATTAAAACAGCGTCTCTGCGGTCCTGTTTGTTCTTAGATTTCCACATCAGATATCAGTGACAGTATGGATGGAAATGCGTCATGCTTAATCCAGCATAAATGAGTTGTTTTTACGACGGATAGACCCAAGATTAGAAGGTGTTCACACATAGTCCAAATGGGCCTCTATAAGTCACTATCAATAATTAGTATATAAAGAAATCTCTATAAGAAACAACCCTTCAAAAAGTTTAATTCTTAACCATGAGGCACTAGATGTGAACTGAAAAAAGATGGAGCCTACTTTTGTAGCCACTAACAAAAGAGAGAACGATATTGAAAGTAGGAAAAAATTTTAAATTTAAAACAGGTGGGAACTTTACAACTGCATAAATCTTCTGAGAGAGCTTTAAGAGCTCACATTTGTGGTTACTTCCTTACTTTGGTGGTAACCTCCCCGGATCAGCCACTATCTTGCATGTTGAATACTTGCAACAAACTTAATCTTCTCCACCCTTAACTTACCCTAAGGTAATTCCCTAAAAGCGAAGAGCCACCTGTCTAAAGATATTTGCTACAGTATTATTTATATTAGCAGAAAACAGTTTCGTTATATCAGGTTTTAAAAGTTTAGTAGATTGGAGAAAGAGAATATTATAGAGAAGTGGCAATAATTGTGGAGACCGACTAGAATATTTACTGTAAAAAGTGAGTTAAAAATAAACGCTAAGTCAAATTAAGTCAAATTTTAAATGTTTAAACATTTAATGGAAAAATATACCCTAGACTTCCTTTGGATTGATACATTGCGCAGATTTGCAACAGCAAAAACTTCCCAGCATTTTCTTCCTTAACTGCCACGGTGTTTGCTGTAGAGTTTTTGTGGCTCTGAGTATGTCCCCATGGTCGGGAGGGGCCCGGGTCAGACTGTTCTAGAATCAATGTGAGGGGCTGTCAGTCGTCCATAGGAAACTCACTATTGTAGGACAAAGACGTTGTAATCTGACCCGTATATTCTTTATCTTTTTTTTTTTTTAAGAGAAGTAAGTCATTGCTATGTAATGCATTTTATTTTTTAACTTTTTTTAGGTAAGCTCTATGCCCAAGGTGGGTCTTGAACTCACGACCCTGAGATCAAGAGACGCCTCCTCCTCAAATTAAAGGAATCTACTTCATGGTCTCTATAAAGGGAGAGAAAGAAAAGGTCATGGACGCACCAGGCCGATTCAAGCAAGAAGGAGAGAGGTGAGACTTTTCCTTGTAGACACAGTGGGAGGTAACATAAAACATTACCTATGAGAGAGCTCTGAACTTTTTTCATTGTTATTAAAATTCTATAATGAAATTATAATGGCCTGATCCCCTTGGTGCCGAATAGCTTAGCATTGACATATATAAACCACAGAAGCTACAATAGTTAGAAGTAATTAACAATCGTTATTAGTCGTTAAGGTCTCTCACTTTGAAGTGTGACATACAGAAAATTAAACGCACCTTATTTTTTTAGAGAGACTGAGAGAGCCAACGTGTGCTTGCAAGTGGAGGGGAGGGGGTAGAGGAAGAGAATTTCAAGCTGGCTCTCAGCTCGGCGTGGAGCCCCACACGGCCGATCCCACAACCCTGAGAGCCTGACCTGAGCTGAAATCAAGCCTGAGTCTGACACTTAACCCGCTGGGCCACCCAGGAGTCCCCCTGCTTTCTTATTTTACTTGCATGAGCAAGGAATCCCCAGTGACTATTGGGTCTCTCCAGACGTTTGCTTAGCCAAATTAAAAAGAAAAAAAAAAATTTGAGAAACAAAATATAGGTGCAAATGACAACGGAAACACTAAAGGGGCTACAAATCTGGGTGCGCCGTTCTCCCATCTGAATATTTCTTACATTTTACTGAAAAGTTTGCAACAACTCGTTGGATGTTGTCTTTCTCTCTCTGTGGAAGAAGGCCATCAAGTCTAAGGGGCCCTCCCAGGTAATTCTGTGTCCAACTTGCAATGCACAGAAGGGAGAGAACAAACCCGCAGGGAGAGACACCTCGAGCTCCTTCCGGAGGAGACGGGGAGCGCAGCTCTCTCCCCTGCAGGCTCCTGGTGCCGGCATCCTGTCCTCCTGGGGCTCAGACCGGGCACCCAGTCTTCTGACCGCCAGCAGTGCCCTTCCCTTCAGGAGCACGTGGGGTGCAGGCCACTGTCCGGTTGGAGGGGACCGTGAGTGCCTCCGGCTGCAGGGGGGCCTCCCTCTCTGCACGCTCCTCCCCCGGGCCTGACTCCTCCATGTTCCAATGGGGATGTGAGCAAGAGGGCGAGCAATCACACCTTGGCCTCTCTACCTGCGTTCACGGCTTCCTTAATAGTTTTTCGCTCTTGCTTGGGTTAAAAAACACGGCAAAGGAGATTCCAGGCTGGTCAGAGCTCTGTGTGGGGTCTCTGCGGGGTTGAGAGGAAGCCAGTGCCACTAGCTCCTGTCGCTGGGAATCCGACCTCCGGGGAGGGCGGGGGGTAGGGGCTCTGAGGGCCAGCTCTGGCCAGATGCCCTCTGGCAGCTGGATCCCACCCCCCACTGCTGCTCCCAGAAGCTGGCAGGGTCTCCAGGGGCCCAGCGCGCAACCTGGAGATGCCTACCTGCCGGGGGCTGGGCTGAGCGGGTGAGCAGAAGGAACGGAGGTCTGGGTGGGAAGCTGACTCACCGGCCCCTCCCCTGCCCCTGAGCTGCCTCAGGACCCCACACTTCAGGGTGCAGCCCAAGCTCTAAAAGCCTCCTTTTTAAAAAAAAAAAAAGAAAAAGATTTTATTTATTTGACAGAGAGAGAGCTCACAAGCAGGCAGAGAGGCAGAGAGAGAGGGGGAAGCAGACTCCCTGCTGAGCAGACAGCCCAATGCGGGGCTCGATCCCAGGACCCTGAGATCATGACCTAAGCCGAAGGCAGAGGCTTTAACCCACTGGGCCACCTAGAAGCCTCCTTCTGATTTCATTCTCATTTGCTCAAGAACTTGCCGCTGTGGGGGACTCCGGGGGATCCCCCAAAGTCATTATTTTTTTTTCTTTGTTTTAGGTGGCTTTATGAACTCTCTCTTTTAAATTCTAGTCTGATTTTAAATATATTCAAATTAGGATTTCCTTCCTAGAATAAAATAAAAAGCTAATCTACATATTCAAGCTTCTCAACACTCGCAAGTTATTAAAATGATCTGAGGGAGGATTAAATGTTTGATAAAGTTGCCAGCCAGGGACCCTGGGAATGAGGATTTTGACAGACGGCTGTCGGGGGAAGAAAAAAAATCACAGGCTTGACCCTCCGCCTGCGTACCTGTGTCCACTCAGAAGCTAGAAGGACTGAATCAATGAATGTCAAAGAATCGCGAGAAGTCAGTGTCAAAGCCTTCTTCTCAGATGACTCTAAAGTAGTTCTTTTTTTGATCTTTAGAAGTAGTGGTTCTTCTTAGGTGGATTTTGTTTCAAAGACACAGCAACCTCCATTGAACCGTTCTTCACCGAGGGAAAACGGACTGTATGTAGGACTCCACGGAGAGATTTCGGAAAACGATGCTGCTCCCAAATATTTGATTAAAAGGCATTGTATACATTGGAATTTTTTTAGTAAACTAACAAATAACCAAGTAACTCGGTGTGCTTCCGTGTCAGTCAGAGCTCAAAGAAAATAATTCCAATAATTTAAAGAATCGCCAGGGACCTTCTTCAGTAATGCAAAAGAACTATGGATCATACTTTTCCTAATGTGCTCGACCTTGCCTTTAATTTTAGGTCAATAATCTATCTTACATCTTTTGAGAACAGATGAGGAATAAATATTCAACCCAGTGAAATAAAATAAGTCACATAATGGTTTTTTTTTTTTTTTTTTTTTTTTTTGAGAGAGAGAGAAAGCACGAGCCAGGCAGAGGGCAAAGACCTCAAGCGGGCTCCACGCCGAACGGGGAGCCTGATGCGGGGCTCGATCTCCCGACCCTGAGATCATAAACTGAGCCGAAATCAAGAGTCAGATGCTCGACATACTGAGCCCCCCAGGTGCCCCACCGGTGACATATTTAATTACTATTCCACATTCTATTAATTAACAGCAATTCACTTTATATCTCACACTCACTAGATTCGAATGTTCCATAATCATGTTCAGACTACTCAAAGTCTGAAACCCAGCATCCCACGTTTGGAGGGAACTAAACACGGCATGGAGTAAGCATTGATGTCTGAGGACCGAATTGCTTTGGGGTCTGGGCTGTTGCAGAAGCCTCCGCTGCCGTGACGGGTGGGACCCTGCTTCGGTCCTGTGAGGACTGAGTCTAGGGTTCCCGTCACACACCTGGGGATGACCCAGGTTCCCGTGTATTATGCTGACTCTTAGGACACTGTCATCTGTGCAGGGGACAATGGTAGAATATCGTCCGTCTCCGATGGTTCGAGCCGTCGCTCCTGGGTCTTCTCTTGTCCGTACGGGACTCTGCAGAACCTTCCATCCTTCCTGGTTGAGGTCACGCACTGGGGAGTCTCTGGCAATTCTTCCGTGTCAGGGGCCGACGGCATGCATTCCGGGGGCTGCACGGAAGGCCTCCCTGTTGCCTGACACTTTGGACCAAACCAGGAGGGAAGTCGGGAAAATAGAAAATATGAGACGTTGAAGCTGTGTATCAATAATGTATGGCATTCATTTATAGGGAACGTAGAATAATAATCTTCTAGATCTAAAACTCCCTTTTTCCAGCTGACAACAAGAAACCACTGTCAAGCAGGCTGAGTAATGTGCCTGGGGAAGCTCTGGAGCTCCACGTGGCCCCACGTGGCCCCACATGGCCCTGCGTGGCCCCGCGTGGCTCCACGTGGCTCCACGCCCTGTGAAGGCCCTCTCCAGCAGTGACCCCTCCGCACGGCCGTGGAGGGGCTGAACCCTGGAAGACATCTCGTGCCACGAGATCACCTGGGTCATCCTGCTGACGAGGAACATTCCCACGCAGACCTTTCCAAGCAGAGGCAGGTGGCCATAAGTCAGGACACCTTTAGGAGCATCGTGATTCAGAGCCTCCGTTCCGGGTCTTGGAGCCAACGCTTAATGGGATCATCTCCTCTTTGATCTACGGGAGTGACCGTTTCAAGCACGTCTCAGGGCGTGTGCAAGCACTCACTAGACCGGGAAGGGAGTGGGGGCAGGTAGATGCTCCAGAGCCTATCTGGGACCATGTGGGCGCATTGTCTGCGAGGAGAACCCAGTAAGTGGGTATTCCCGATCAAGTCCCGCGGAATTAAGTCAGTTCTGGGATGTCATTTTGCTGCTTGGATCGGGCTCCTCGTGTCTAACCCTCTCCTCCGAACGCCGTGTTTCATCCTCCGAGTACTGTATGTGTCGTCACCTCCCCTCCCCGCCTAGACAGATACAGCTCCCCCAGAGTGACCCACACCCCGATCTCCCAAACCTACAAAGGTGCTGCTTGCCCAGGGGCTTTGCAGATGTAATTAAGGTTATGTACCCTCAAATTGGCAGATGATCCCGGATTTTCTGGGTGAGCCTCACCTAATCCCGCAGCCCTTGCAACAGAGAAGCACTTCTGGTTCCCCGGAGAGGAGGAGGAAATGCTCGGCAGAAGGGACGGATCTGAGATGAGGGCAGGGCTCTGCCCGTTCTCCACCACCGGCTCTGCCCCGAAGCCCCCAGACGCAGGCACGGGGAGGCTGAGAGCAGCCCTCAGCTGACAGCCAGCAAGGGAAAGGGGAGTTCTACCCCCGGACCACTAGGAACCGTGCTTTGCCCACACGGGCGAGCCTGGACGGGGACCCATGTCTGGAGCCTCCGGAAAGCGGTGCCACGGGCCCACACATTGGCGCGGGTCAGGCAGGCCCTGCGTGAAGGCCCAGCTGAGCCCCGTGGCCCCGAGTCCCCCCTTGCAGGGCGTGGCCGGGAATGGGTTTAAGCCATTGCATCAGTGGCGTTCACTCTGAGCTCAGGGCTGAGCGCGTGCATGGCCGCATGGCCGCGTGGCCGCCGTCCTGGGCAAGGACCACGGCTCCGGCCGCTGGAGGGGGCGTGGGGCGGGTGTCTTCAGGCCCCAGCGCATCTGCGGGCTCCACTCCCTAGAAAACCAGGTACCACGACGACAGTGGGCCCGGTTCAAATGGGCCCAAGTGCACATTCACGCTCACTCATTCACAAGTCATGGGAGCCGGGACCAGCGACTCCTTCCCTGGGCCCTCACCCTCCAGGGCCTCGTCGTCGTGGCTTCTCCAGAAGGTGGTGCAATACATCCGAAGCCCAAAATGAGCTCCCCAGTAGAGGCACCGGGGCTCTTCGTTGACGAGCCTCAGTTTATCCCTGAGACCTTCCTGGGACGATCACTATACTGCAGATAAGAAAACTGGAAAATAGGGGCGCCCAGGGGGCTCCGTCGGTAAAGCCTCTGCCTTTGGCTCAGGTCATGATCTCAGGGTCCTGGGATCGAGTCCCGCATCGGGCTCTCTGCTCAGCAGGGAGTCTGCTTCCCCCTCTGACCTTCCCCCTCTCATACTCTCTCTCTCTCTCTCAAATAAATGAGTAAATAAATAAAATCTTAAAAAAAAAAAAAAAAGAAAGAAAGAAAACTGGAAAACGAAGAGGCAGAAGAAACAATGACCAGTCAGTGACCCGCGAGGACCCTTCGGACTTCAAGTCCGTCCTTTCTGCAGGAGACGGAGCTGAAGGGGTCTGAGCGGCAGGCACCGGGCCAGGTGGCAGGTGCTCACCTTTCCGCCATCGCCCAAGCTGACAGTTACTCCCCCAGGCCCACCCCCGGGACAGGTGAAAAGAGCTTGGGGGACGTGATGTCACCTGCCCAAGGCCGAGCGACAAGGGAGGGCACGCCCTGGAAAGGTCTGTCCTTGCAGGACCGAGCTGGCTCCTATACCCCAGTTCCGTCCACACGAGGAGTCGACTGGGACCCCTGCCCCTCAGGCTACAGCCCTCCAGCCTGAACTCGCTCTCCACTGGGGGGAATCCTTCCGAGGGAGTCTGGTCGGCCCTGCCCCTCGGCTACAGGGCGAGCGCTGGGCGATCCCTGGGGTCCGCGTATGCCCCCGGAGTGTGTGCTTGGCGGGGCTCACCCTGCACCCTGTCCGACACCACACCTTATGTGGGCAGACTTGTCTCCGAAGCTGGTTTGCTTCTTAGGGGATCCTCAGGGGGAGCCGGGATGTGCGGGTTGGGAGGTGCTTAGCAGAGGTGCGGAATTTAAAAATCAATACAAATGCACTGTCCATGCAAATAGGTTTACAAGGACAAGGCATAGCAAAAGACCGGAGGTCGGAGGTCGGGGACAAGAGGCGTTGCCACACTGTGGGTGCCCCGGGAGGACAGACGTCCCACCCTCCCACCGCCCGCCTCCCACAACACGCCCTCTCCCTCCTATCCCACACAGACGGCAGATCTGGCGTCCACGTCTCACCTCTCCCTGTCCCTTCACACCTTGGCTCTCTGCCGGCCCCACTCCCCAGCTGTGTCTGTAAATCCCCTGAAAGCGCTCGTGTCCCCCAGGAGCTCCGTGGCGGAGGGGGTTGCTGCGATACAGGTTCAGGGGAAATTACTCTGAGCTGGGCTACTCCTTTGTGGGGTCGTGCAGCTCCCTGGACTCACACAGGACGCCATAGAGACGGGGGCGGGGGGACGATGTCAGAGGGCACTCGAAAAGGTTAGCCTGGACAGCGGGTGCCGCCTCTCGTGTCCTTGACTGTCCTCCTCTCCCTTGGAGCCTGACCTCTAAGAATCCATCCAACCAATGTGTACACATCCTTAATGAATAACCAATGAACACTTTTCACCCTATTTCTGGATTTAAAAAAGTGAAACTGGGGTCGCCTGAGTAGCTCAGTCGGTTAATGGTCCGACTCCTGGTTTCGGCTCAGGTCATGATCTCAGGGTCATGGGATCGAGCCCCACATCGGGCTCTGTGCTCAGCAGGGCATCCGCACTTGTCCCTCTACCTCTGCCCCTCGCCCCCATAAATTAAAAAAAAAAAAATCTTTAAAAAAAGCTAAAATATTGACACTGAGTAGAGGCACATCTGGCTTGAAGAAGTGAGCCCGTTCTAGAGCTCTCCGCCTTTGAGAAGGCAAGCAAAAGGCTGGACGCCAACTACAGGGGAAACAGGCGGGTCATGGTGCCCGGGCTGACTCCTCGCCGGCGTGCCTTCCAACGGCCCTGAAGCTCCAGGCCCTTCCTCAGTGGATCTGGGAGAGCAGAGTGTGTGCGGGACACCAGAGCTGGCTGACGGCTGGATGCAGGAGAAAAGGACCGCGAGGACCCAGAGTCCGGCCTGCACGTTGCACATCACGCCGTGTCTTCCCAGCCCTTCGGGATCAGGCGTCCGCCTGTGGAGGGCAGAGCCCAGATCAGCTCCGCAGCTGCCCTGAGGCTTCTGCACGTTGGTGCAGACCTCGGACACAGGCTGCGGCGGCGGCCGGCCGGCGGCCCTCCCGGCCTTCCTCCCCCAGGGACTTGGCTGGAGCTGCTGGTGAGTTTCTTCCCCGCGCTCTCTCTGCCGCCAGCGAGGAAGGCAGCGACCTTGGCAGGCAGGGAGAGCATCGGGGCTCGGCAAGCTCTTCCGCATGTCAAGCAGGGAAGCAAAATCAATGTGGTGCAGAGATTAGCATCTTTACAAGACCGTAAAGGCAGCAAATTACCTCTGCCAGCACTCCAAGCAAGAGGCTCGTAAAGGGATTCTTGGATGAGCAGGGAGGCCCCGTGCCCCGGCGCATCAGAGGCAGAAAGCATGCTGGAATCCAGGCTAGAGCAGCTCCGCGGCCTGGGTACCTAAAGTAGAAGATTTCCCGGGTTGGGGGCAGTGGGGAGGAGGTGGGACGGAGGGCTGCGGCTGCGGACGGCATCGCGGGGTCCTCTTGTGGGAGCCACAGCCGCTGTCACAGCTCCGCAGCTCCCTCCGGCCCCTCTGCGCTAGCTACGGATTCACGCCATCTTCGGGGAACCCTGCTGTCATAGGGGATGGCGGCAGTCACCCCTGGGCTGCCCCATCGGTGACTGAGCACCATGGGATGGGACCCTGGGCCGCTTCTCTCTGATGCATCGACTTGGAGGTAGCCCTTCTGCTCGACCAGGTCTTGCTCGGAAAGGTCGCATCCGTTGGAAGCTCTTTCTGCTCCGTTCTCTCTGCCGTCCCATGCGTCGGACGGGCACTGTCTCCTCGCCTACACCGGGACCCTCCTCCTTAACGCCTCCCGGGCATTTTCTCCCCAAATCTCCCACATCCGTGCCCCACCTTGGACACCCTCACGCCGGCCAGTGTCCTGGTAGCTACAATCCCATGAGTTCCCGTCCATTCAGTTACTCAGCCCCTAAGTTACTAAGTATTTACTAAGAATACTTAGTAAAATTCAGCTCTGCTAGTAAATGGGAGGAGAGTTAACGGGGATGACGAGAACACAACCTGTGCCCTCGCCGAAAGAGGGACACAGTGAAAAGTGAGAAAACCACACTGCAGAGCACTTGCTACGGGATTCCAGAAGAGGAAAGAGACCTCAGGAGGGAGGGAGCGAACCGAAAAGCGTACGGAGCGCTTGGCTTGCGGGAATATTAGGAAAAAATTGGTGAAAACAGAATTTAGAGAGTCCTCTTCGCTTTTTCCAAAGGGTTAGCCTGTGCTAAAATGTGGGCGAGGGGGGCTTACACTTCAGGCCAAGATCGAGGGGCAGTGACGGGATTTATCTTCCTGCCTGAAACAACTTAAGAAAATGAAAAAAAAAAAAAAATTGAAACAACCAGGTGTTTCCTGGTCTCAGCTCAAGGCATGAACTCGGGCAGCACCCGGCAGATCCCCTGAGGTCAAGAGAGGAAACTAAGAGGCAGAGGACACCAGAGTGCTGGAGTTTTCAGGGAAAAATATGCCAGATTGGGGGCGTGCCCAGTGGTGGACTCTGGGGGTCCGTGGAGGGTTCTCTGGGCGTCCACTCTGCCCCAACTGGGCTCGGGGGCATGGGGCCGGTTGGGGCCCAGAGAGCGGATAGACTCATTCTGTGGGAGACACCCAGGGTCAGGGAGAGAGTCCGGGGAGGGAAGGGATGCAGCCCCCAGCGCTGACACGGGCTGAGGGGTGCCCGCACGCCGACCAGAACGGAAACGTCGCGCTTTGCAGGGAACCGCGCTGGGAACTCCGAAGGGTCTAGCCTCGGCACTGGGGAATAATGGGGACTAGAGTGCTTCAGTGAATACCTGAGTGCTTCAGGTAGTCAAACTTCTGCCGGATGAATATTAAAGGTCAGTCCCCAAAGGCTCAGACTCTTTCCAAGCAACCTAATGAATTCCAGAACAAAGCTCAAGGATATTTAAAGAAATACAAAAATACCCAGCACCAGAAAAGGAAAGTTCGCAAGGTGTGGTATCCAGTCAAATAATTCCAGGAGAGAAACGGGGGGAACAAATAAAAAAATCTGGCCCATTTCGAGAACAGAAATCAGTCAGCGTAAACCAACTCAGAACTGTCACGGTCGTTAGGATTATCAGACGAGGAAGTAAAAACAGTTGCTATCACACAGTTTACGTTTTCAGAAACTACAGGAGTTACTGAGCAAGTAGAAGAATGGGAGCTATTTTAGTAATCAAACTTCCGAAGATGAAAATTAATACATCCAGGGTGAAAAATGCAATGGTAGAATTAATGGTACAGTCAATATTTCAGGGGGAACCAGACTAGTGAGCTTGGAGACAATGGAAAGCCTAACATTTTATAACGATTTTTGAAAACCGAGCAGAGCGTCTGTAAGTCGGTGGGACGGACAGCCTGACGTGTGTTACTGGAATCTTCAAGCACGACGGGACAGGAAAGATATTTCAATAAACGGCGGTCAGATGTTTCCGAGTTTGGTGAAAACGGCAAAGTCACTGACCCAAGAAGCGCAATAGATTTCAAGCAGCAGGTGTCCCGGGAGAGCCACACCAAGGGCATCACTGACGATTTGCTGAAAGGTGGGGGGAGGGGGAAGCAGGTGAGGGGACTTGCAGGCAATCATGACGTCATAGATGTCGTAGATCAGAGATGGTGGCTACACTCAGCGTGGTGAGCACAGCATAATGTCGGGGCGGGAGTGCTGAGCCGTAAGCACAGTGGGGAGCCCTGGAAAGCCTTGGCCGAGGAGTGGAGGGCCCGGTGGACTGCAAGGGAGCGGCAGCTGTCGGGGAGGGGGGACACTCAGCCGTGGTTAGCATGGGTGGTCCCCGCAGGCCTGGCCAGTGCAGAGCGGGGGGTGGGGAGTCAGCAGCGAGGGTGGTGGGGGGTGCAGGCAGAGCCACCGGGACCTGCAGGTGCACCAGCCGAGGGCGAGAGGCGTGAGCGGCCCAGCACGTCGCCAGACTGCTCCGAGCTCCAGGGTGCCGTTTGCAAAGAAAGGATCACGGATTCACCCGCAGACGACGTCCCCGGGTCACCGCCGTGGGGCGTTTGCGACCAGGAGGCTGTCCTCAGAGGAGAGACCCAACAGCAGGGCGAGACCGCGTGGCGGAAGGTCTTGCGCACCTGGGGTGTTATCACAAAGGTGCACGGACCCCTTTCTTGTGGCCGCGTGATGTTTCCGGACCTTGGTTCTGCCGACGGGCCGGAGGTTAGTTGTAGGAGAAAGAGCCGCGCTGGGGGCGGCTGGGTCTGGAGCTCAGGGTGATTTAATCCTCTCCAGGCGCTACTTCTTGAATTAAAAAACCACCCCTTACCTGAGATCAGCATTCCTCGTGCCAGATCGTTCATTTTGCATGCAAATCCCGAGATGTACCGCCCCGGGGGGATAATTATCTCCTTACCTGTCACCCTGTGCCTGAGTCTCCGGTTTCTCCCCCTCGCCCCGCGGTCGCGGTCGAGTGTGTGGTTTCTGGCAGCCTCGAGAAAACACCGGTGACTCAGTTGCCCATCAGCACGGTGTTAGTGGGAGAAAAGCTCACAGAGAAGGACCCGGCTCTTGCGGGGGCGGGGAGGGGGGGCTGATTGGTTACTAATTACTGGAAAGTCGTGTCTGTAGGAGGGAAGGTGCAAAGCTGCCTTCCAACGCTCCACGTAATTAGCCAACGTGGTTGAGCCGCCCGGGGATGGCCTGAGGAGAGAGGTGGAGAAGAAAGGAGGCTTTCAACCTCCTTCTAAGATCTCCATGTGGCTTCTACCCAACTGGCTTCTGGCTCTCCAGCCCCAATGATGGGGTGGGGTTGGGATCAAGGGTGTCCCTCCACATCGCCGTCCAAAGGGGGAGTCCCAGAGGGAGCCCGGTCGGTCCTCTGGTGGCAGGGATGAAGGACAGCAAAGAAAGGGAAGGAAGGGAGAGATCGGAGCCCTCTGCTTGCCTTCTCAGAGACACCACGGGCGACCTTTCCAGAACACAAGTGTAAAAGCATGCCCGCCCTCTGAAACTCTGCAGGGAGCTGGGCCTCCGTCCTTGCTCAGGGAGGGCTGGCTGGGCTGGGCAGGGTGGGGGTCCTTGCCGGGCCCCTCTCCCGCCCACCCTCCCCAGGGAGGCCACCAGAGCTGCCTTCTGGCTGCAACTTCCCCTCCTCTGCGGCCAGCTCTCCCTCCTTCAACCTACTTTCTCAACTCAAACGCATCCCGTCCGCGCACATCCCTCATTCCTACCGTACAGTCATTACAACGAAAGCACACGTAGGCACACTTCGGGTCACGGTACCTACAACCATAGATAAATCAGGTTTTCTTAGTGTCGTACCCAAATATCGTTGTTTCTATGCCGCGATCCCATTCAGGACGCCACGTTATATTCAGGTGTCTTGTCTCCTTGGGTTCCTCTTGCTGGGACAGTTTCTCAGCCGTCCCTTGTTTTGGATGACCTTGATGGTTTTCACGAGAGTTGCCGGAACTTTGTAGAATGTCCCTCTACTGGAACTTGTGTACTGTGTTCCTTGGTTGGGCTGGGCTAACCAACGGTTGTTTTGGTAGGAGACCCCAGACGTGAAGAGCTGTTTTCTTCACATGCTATTAAGGGGAATGTTCCGCCAACATCCCCTGTTGGTGTTACCATTGACCTTGGCCAGTGGACTAGAAGGTGCTCTTTCTCCTCCCTTTCCAGGCTGTGCTCTTTGGAAGGAAATCACTGTGCACAGAACTTGGGAGTGGAGGGGGCATTCTCTCTCCTTGAATGCACAGAATCCATATTAAGTTCTTTATTTTTTTTTAAATATTTTACTTATTTGACAGACAGAGAGAGAGGTCACAAGTAGGTAGAGAGAAGGAGGGAAGCA
>CM052806.1:770364-849979 GCA_028533885.1 Nasua narica
TATATAGTTATTTATATATTTCATTTATATATTTATGTATATGTTATATATTAATACATAATATTATATCATATATAATATATATTAATCATCACTATTTATTATTAATTAATCATATATTATATCAATTAATATTAATATAATACATTAATATATATTAACATAGAATATATAGTGATATATAGGGGGAGGAGAGGCAGATGGAGAAGCAGAATCCCTGTGGAGCAGGGAGCCCGACGCAGGACTCAATCCCAGCCTAACACAGCATCCCATCATCTTTCTTGTTCTAAGTCTTCTGTGTCTGAAATCAGTATAGCTGCCAGCCTTCTTTTGATGGAAGTCAATGTGCTTATCCTTTCACACCCCCTTTCTTTTAACCTGTTTGAGATTTTATATTTAAAACGCATTTCTTGGGTCACCTGGGGGGGCTCAGTCGTGTAAGCAGATGCCTTCCGTTCAGGTCATGATCCCAGGGTCCTGGGATTGAACCCCACCTTGGGCTCCCTGCTCAGTAGGGAGTCTGCTTCTCCCTCTCCCTCTGTCCCTTCCCCCACTTTTAAGAATACTTTTTACTTTTAAAAAAGTAAGATCTTTTTTAAAAAATTTTAAAAATATGGGGCGCCTGGGTGGCTCAGTTGGTTGAGCAACTGCCTTCGGCTCAGGTCATGATCCTTGAGTTCCAGGATCGAGTCCCACATCGGGCTCCCGGCTCCACGGGGAGTCAGCTTCTTCCTCTAACCTTCTCTCCTCTCATGTGCTCTCTCACTTTCTCTGTCTCTCAAATAAATGAATAAATAAAATCTTTAAAAAAAATTTTTTTTAAATATAATACATTTCTTATAGACAACATACAATTGAATCTTGTTTTTTCATACACTGATCATCTCTGTTTTTTTACTCGGTGCAGTTAGACCGTTTACATTTAAGGCAATTATTGGTATTCAGATAATATCTGCAGTATTAGAAGCTGTTTTCTTTGTTTCTTCTTTTCCTCTACTTTTTCTGCCATTGCTGGGTTTAATTTACTCCACTTCTGCAGATTTTAGCAGCTGTTTTCTGTGAGGACCTAATGGAAGATGAGAAGGGACGCCTGGAGGCTGGGAAATGTATGCACTCTTCCAGCTGGGAGTGACCCGATTCAGTATGGCCATCGGGGAAGACAGAGTGGAACACAGTGGGGAGCCACATCACTGATTAGTCTGACCCTGAGAGTAATGCCACAGGAGCAAAAAACTCATTCACTGCACTGTGATGCCCATTAAAGCACTATCCCCAACACCGAAATCTGTCAGAAAGCTCTTTCATAAATTACCTGCTAACAAATAGTACACACTTTGAAAAAGAAGTTTCTTTTTTTTTTAAGATTTTATTGATTTATTTGACAGAGAGAGAGAGAGAGATCACAAGTAGGCAGAGAGGCAGACAGAGAAAGAGGGGGAAGCAGGCTCCCCGCTGAGCAGAAAGCCCGATGCGGGGCTCGATCCCAGGACCCTGAGATCATGACCTGAACCGAAGGCAGAGGCTTAACCCACTGAGCCACCCAGGCGCCCCCCAAAAAAGAAGTTCCAAGAATAATGTTACCTTGTGTGTGTGTGTATGTGACTTGGTAACTTACAAAATGAGAGTGTATATACTTACTTTTATTCTGGTGAACATTCATGATTTTTTTCCTATATTTCGTTCAAATAGCACTTGGATAAATAAAAAGTTGCTTAGATGTAGATGATCTTCTTTGCCCACGATGCAGTTAACTAGAAATCAAAATACAGTAAATACTAAGAAAAAATAATGAAAGTTTTGGAATCAGTGGGGAACACAAATCCGAAATCAAAAATTATCTTGAAATAAAAACAGTTAAAAAATTGGGTGGACCTAAATCCATAGTCCAAGTTGTAAAATTTTAATTAATTGTGTATCAACTAGGAAATATTGAGAATGAATGAACTGAGCATTTTTCTTAAGAAATAAGAAAATTGGCAACTAAGTAAAAGAAAGGAATGTCATGAGTGTGAAATACTTCAAAAATAGTTACAATATATTAAAACCAGCTCAGATAAAGGGTCTATCAATGAAACAAAAATGTGCTTCTGTCAGACAAACCATATTAAGACTCATGCAAAGCCTAATTATAAAAAATAAGACAAAATATATGTGTGTGTAATTCTCATTTTATTTTATTTTAAAGATTTAAAGAGAGAGAGATCATAAGTAGCAGAGAGGCAGGCAGAAGGCGGGGGTGGGGGGAGGGAAGCAGGCTCCCCGCTGAGCAGAGAGCCCGACGCGGGGCTCGATCCCAGGACCCTGAGATCATGACCTGAGCCGAAGGCACAGGCTTTAACCCACTGGGCCACCCAGGCACCTCTGTAATTGTCATTTTAAAAGGTTCATGAAAACTTCAAGAGACAGTAAAAAATTGAAAAGAATGTCATACGCAATTTTATGCCCCAAATTGAAAACCTACACACAACTGGTACATCTTGACAACATAAATACGTAAAATTAAGGAAGAAAAAATAAAAAGAGAGAACATTTGAATCGATGACTAAATTGAAACGGACAAAAAATTTGTCATTAAAAATGTCCAGGCCCAGATGTTTTACCAGTGTGTTTTAGTAATCTATCATTCCTGTGTTATTCATAAAATTCCCTAACATGGAGGATGTTTGAGAAAGTCCAGACTTAGTTTACAAAGTGGGACTAAACATGGTTCATGACCACAGAGCAGGATAAGAGAGAGGAGAATGTGGGAGGGGAAGGGGAAGGGGAGGAGAGGAGGGCAGGAAGGAGAGGAGAAGGATGGGGGGATGGATGCACCAGGGCGGAGGGGAGGGACATCATTCTGAATCCAGAGGCCAGATTCCCAAGACACAATAGTCCTCATAATGGAACTTAGTGTAATGGATAGAAATAAGATAATAAACAAATTCAAGGGTTTTTTTTTTTTTTTACAAAGAAGTTTGAAATATTTGGTAAATTTGAGATCTTTTAAAATTCTGGTACATTGGTATAATAGATAAGAAGCCCTTAAATGGAATTTGCTATATCCATGCTGTATTCACAAACACAAGAACGATTTTCCTTATAAATTATTACTTGCAAAATGCAAGTGGAAGACCAATAAATGTATAATACGATCACGTTGTTGCTAAGGACAATAGCACAGGCAGGAATATGTTTATTTTCTGTGTGTACGCACGCATCAGTATATATATATCCATATGCTTACGTGAAGGCAACAATAAATGTGTGTACGTGCATGTCTGGGGGTGATTTGGGGGTTGTACCCCAAACTACAGGCACCAGTTAATCCGAGGGTGGGGGTTGGAGACGGCCAAAGAGCTTGGTCACATGTTGAACTTCATAATTTTACACACTTAGAAGACTTGTGTGTTTTCTTTTTACGTTATGCTCTATTTTTCAAACTAAATTTAAAACTGAGTGCTCAGTTTTATCGCAAATGCAAGCATGTTATAAAAATGTAAAAATAATCGTATGCAATGACCAGGGAGTAAGAGATCCCATCTGAAACCCAGTGACTATTGGGAAATACAAGTCATCAATTTTGTACTAACCGGCTTTATTAGTTTGCATTTTTCTTTTTTTAATTTAATTTTATTTTTTCAGTGTTCCAAGATTCATTGTTCATGCACCACACCCAGTGCTCCATGCAACATGTGCCCTCCTCTATACCCACCACCAGGCTCACCCAACCCCCCACTCCTCTCCCAAAATCCTGTTTGTTTCTCAGAGTCCACAGTCTCTCATGTTTCTTTTCCCCCTCAGATTTCCCCAATTCACTTTTCCTTTCCTTCTCACAATGTCGTCCATGATTTTCCTTATGCTCCACACGTAAATGAGACCATGAGATAATTGACTCTCTCCACTTGACTTATTTCACTCAGCATAATCTCTTCCAGTCCTGTCCATGTTGATACAAAAGTTGGGTATTCATCCTTTCTGATGGAGGCATAATATTCCATTGTATAGATGGACCATATCTTCTTTATCCATTCGTCTGTTGAAGGGCATCTCGGCTCTTTCCACACTTTGGCGATCGTGGCCATTGCTGCTATGAACATTGGGGTACATGTGGCCCTTCTTTTCACTGCATCTGTATCTTTGGGGTAAATACCCGGTAGTGCAATTGCAGGGTCATAAGGTAGCTCTATTTTTAATTTCTCAGGAATCTCCACACTGTTTTCCAAAGTGGCTGCACCAACTTGCATTCCCACCAACATTGGAGGAGGCTTTCACTTTCTCCACATCCTCACCAACACTTGTTGTTTGCATTTTTCTCAACACAAAATGAAAATGGAGAAATAGGAAAGACCCGGGTTATAGAAAGCTAACTGTATCTTAGAAACGTAAAGTGATTTGTGTTCAGAGGGGGAGAGTAGCAATGCTACTGCTAATGGGAACAGGAGATACTAATGCGGCGTGAAGGTCTCCGGTGCGTTGGGACTCCAACCACGCACGGGCAAAGTGGTCTACGTGCTAGACACGGCTCACTGGATTTTCACTATCGTGAGACCGAGTATGTCAGTGAGTCTCAACAGAAGCCCATCCAAGATCAACACTGTCCTTTTGAGCACATCTAAAAATGAAAAGTTAATTCGAACTATGTACGGGCAGCTCAAATTTTCTATCAATCTCAATTACGTGATTTGACGTTCCATGATGAAAAATATTCTGTGGGCCTCCGTTTATGAGGAACTTTTGAGAGAAAAATCTGAATCAGACGTACCTTTTGTAGTCCACCGAGACCCGTGAACTTCAGAGCAGGACTGGGGTGGGGAGGGAACTGTGCTCGCGGCAGGTGCTCAGGGCAGACCTGGAACAGAGGGGGCTGTCAAGTCCTGTGCCCCTGAACCTAGATGCAGAGCTTCGGTGACGCTATCAACTGCCGTGCTAATACTGAATGTGCGCTGATTACGAATAACGTTCTCTAACGTCCTATCACAGAGATTTGTGCCCCATAGACCGAACTGGGTCTTCTGCCTACTTCCGCCTACTTCTGCAAGTGCATTTTATTGGGGCATGGCCAGCCCACTTGTTTGCATCCTGCCTGTGGCCCGTCGTGTCCTCTACTGGTCAATTTGAGTAGAGATCCAACGTCCGGTAAAGCCTAAAATATTTGCCATCAGCCTTTGACAGAAGAACTTTGGCACCCCCTGTCCAACAGCAATGCATCCACTCATTCGTGCTCGTCCAAGGCTTCCATGCAGAGCTTGGAAGAGCTGACTCCCTAAGCACATTCTGTGGCTTCCTGGTCTACCCTCTCCCTGTCTTGCTAGAGCTCCACCCACTTCTGCCTTCTCCTGGACCAGAGTGTCTCCACGTGGGACCCAATGTCGTCTCTACCACGCTCACAGTCCAGCTCGGTGTGTGCCGCTCGGGACTAGCTCAACACACGTTGCCTAAAATTATTATTTCAATAATATTTCAGATAATTTAGGGAAATGTGTTTCCCCAAATGATTTTTATTCTTACCCCATCAACAATGCAAATAATCTTAAAATGTGAATCTCAATCGTTAATGTACCCGTTGGATGACATTAAATGTTGGTGACATTTGAATATTCTCTTTAAGAATATCCGCTTGCGGGGCGCCTGGGTGGCTCAGTGGGTTAAAGCCTCTGCCTTCAGCTTAGGTCTTGCTCTCAGGGTCCTGGGATCGAGCCCCGCAGCGAGCTCTTTGCTCAGCGGGGAGCCTGCTTCCCCTACCCCCCTCTGCCTGCCTCTCTGCCTACTTGTGATCTCTCTCTCTGTCAAGTAAATAAATAAAATCTTTAAAAAAAAAAAAGAATATCCACTTAGGATATGTATGTTATTTTTATTTATTTTATTTTTTATTTTTCTCTCGCTTAGTGACTTCTTTTATTTTTCTCTCACTTGGGAAGATTCCAATTGTGGAAAAATTAAAAATATCATACAGTTTGGACCATCCAACATAACTGTTCTTAGAAGCCAAGCGTGCTAAATTCTATTCCTTCTTTGAGGGTGAATCCCTCCTACCCCACGGCGTTAGGGCATTGCTGAATTTCCAAGAAAACACACACATCCGGAGTGTTGCTGTTCACAGTATTGCTGCATTTGTACTAAATAACAAATGCGTCTCATGTGTTTTTTGCCCACGTCAAGTGGCCATGCTGCCTTTAGCCAAAAGCTAAGCCTTTGATTGACTTCCTCAAGGAGACCTCTGAGTTTCAGGTCGCACGTTTACAGTAGTCCGCTCACATTTCAGCGGCATTAGCTAACGATCCTGGAGATCTGCCTGTGGAACAGCATCCATAAAGGGAATATTTATGGTCTCATGGGGTAACCTCAAGTCATGGGATAGCATTCCTTCTTGCATGTCAGCCCTCTCTTCTGGCTCTAATTTTCTGGCTCGTCAGGAAGTGTATCCTTTAGATGTTGATTTACGGAGGGTGCGTTGGCGAGAAACACTATGATATGTTTGACAAGGTGCCATTGTTTTAAAATATTAATCTCTCCGGGGAGAAAATTAGAGATTACCGGTTCTCATCTCTTAGTTCCTTAATATGTAAAGTATAAAGTGGAAACTGGGAATTATAAAAATGTATCTACCATATTGCTACTACTAATTTCGCAATTTATTGGCATAATTGTTCCTTTGTGGGCATATTTGTTTTAGAAACCTTACAGCTTTCCTGCGGTGTAATTGACAAATGAAATTATCATGTGTACATGATAATTTCATTTGTATATGTGTCGTGAAAGGATTCCTAGCATCAAGTTAATACCTTCACCATTTCATCTGTTTTTCCCTTTTTCTCTTTTTTGGTAATAATACTTAAGTTCTACTCTCCTAGTGAATTTCAGTTGTACAATACGGTGTGTAATCACCATGCTATCTATTAGATCCTAATACCGTACTCCTCTTATCACAGAAAGTGTTTGCCCACCGACCACTAGCCCCCCACCCCTAGCCGTGGCGACCACCACCCTCTGTGTTTCTGTGATTCAGTCCTGGCAAGTTTTGTTTCTAGGAATTTACCCATTTTTTCTGGGTTATCTCATTTGTTGGCATATAATTTTTCATTGTAGTTTCTTACGATCCTCAGTATTTCTATCTTAGCAGTTATAGTATCTTCTCTTCATTTCTGGCTTTATTTATTTGAGTCTTTCTTTTTTCCTTAGTCAAGTTAAAGGTTTGTCACTCTTTAAAAAGAAAAAAAAACAACTCTGAGATTCACTGATCTCTTCTATTGTTTTTCTGTTCATTCATTTCTTTGATCTTTGTTATTCCTTCTTTCTAACTTTGGGCTCAGTTTGTTCTTCTTTTTCTAGTTCCTTGAGGTGTAAAGCAAGGTTTGTTTATTTGAGATCTTTTCCTTTTTTCTTCATGTAGGTGTGTATTGCTATAAACTTCCCTCTTAGAACTGCTTTTGCTGCAGGCCATAATCTCTGGTGTGTTCCGTCTCCACTTTCATTTGTCCCAAGCACTTGTAACACACATCCAGAGGGACTTCAATTCTTCCCTAAAAGAAATTTGGAGATTTTTGCATGTGTAGCATATAGGAATGCTATAATTAATATTCTTCTCAGAGAGGGATTTGGCTCATTCCTCAGAATGATAGAATTTTTGCCTGAAGAATGAATGATACTGTTTTTTTTAAAAAAAGATTTTATTTTTATTTATTTGACAGAGGGAGAGATCACAAGTAGGCAGAGAGGCAGGCAGAGAGAGAGGGGGAAGCAGGCTCCCCGCTGAGCAGAGAGCGCAATGCAGGGCTCGATCCCAGGACCCTGAGAATAAGACCTGAGCCGAAGGCAGAGGCTTTAACCCACTGAGCCACCCAGGTGCCCCTATTATTATTATTATTTTTAAAGATTTTATTTATTTATTTGACAGAGAGAGAGAGATCACAAGCAGGCAGAGAGGCAGGCAGAGAGAGAGGGGGAAGCAGGCTTCCTGCTGAGCAGAGAGCCCGAGGTCATGACCTGAGCCAAAGGCAGAGGCTTTAACCCATTGAGCCACCCAGGCGCCCCAAGAATGAATGATACTTAAGAAGCAGAAGATAATTGAATGGCAACATTGAAATAGGTTTTTCTCACCTGTATACATTTCACAAGTTTTCATGTGGACAGTAGATTTTTTCATATAGTAGGTTCATAGGAGGACATTTTCTCTGCTATTAAAAAAATGTAATAAAGCTGGAAATTACGTGGTACTGAATTCGATTTTTGATTCTGGGGGGGAGGGGGGTGTCTGTTGGTTTTTAAGTAGGCTCCACGCCCCTTGTGGAGCCCAACACAGAGCTTGATCTCATAACATAACCCTGAGATCAAGACCCTAGCTGAGATCAAGGGTCAGATGCTCAACTGACTGGGGCACCCAGGCACCCCATGAATTTTGAGTCTTATTTGACTCTGAAAGTATGTGATTTTCATTAAGTCACTTTCTTACATTTCCATAACATTTCTCTTTTCCATATTCCACTTTCATGTGGGTTGTGGAAAATGACAATTTTAATTCTTCCCTCCTGATGTATAGATATTTTTTCATTTTCTTGTCTTATTGCTCTAGGTAGAGCCTCGAGCAAACTGCTGAATATAAGGGAGTAAAAGTACACATTCTTCTATCACTCTGATATCAAAAGACAATTCTCAATAGTTTACCTTTAAATACAAATTTGGTCTTAGTTTTTGTTTCTTCGTTATGACATTAGTAGAATTACATGTTACCTGTTATTTCTAGTTTACTAAGAGGTTTTACGGTGAAGCTGAATTCCATAATACGTTTTTCTTGTATCTGTTTAAATGATTGTGTAATCTTTATCCTGTTATTATGAATTTCACTGATTGATTTTCAAATATTACAACAAAATCTAAGTATTAGAATAAAATCAACTTCCTTGTAACATATTATCCCTTTTTATTTATTGCAAGATTGGTTTGTTAAAGGTTTTTTTTTTTTGTAGTTTTTACATCAAAGTGAGATTTGTTACAGTTTTCCTGTCTTTTATCGATATAATCAGCTTTTTATATCAAGCATAAAGCTCAAAAGAACTGGGAATTAGCCCCTTTTAATCTATTTTCTGGAAAAGTTTGAGTAGAATTAACAATATTTATTATTGTATATATATATAAATATATAAATAAACAATATTTATATTTAAATATTCAATATTTAAATACTGTTATTTAAATAACAATATTTATTTTAAAACATTTCTACTGGATTTGGGGGGAGGACAGGATGATTTCTTTTTTTTTTTAAAGACTTTACTTATTTATTTGACAGACAGAGATCACAAGTAGACAGAGAGGCAGGCAGAAAGGGAAGGAAGCAGGCTCCCCGCTGAGCAGAGAGCCCGATGCAGGACTCGATCCCAGGACCCTGAGATCATGACCTGAGCCGAAGGCAGAGGCTTAACCCACTGAGCCACCCAGGCGACCCAGGATGATTTCTATTATAAAGTCCATTTCTTTCAAACTTAAAAGGTTATTCCTTTTCTATTTTTTCTTGGATTGAATCATTTGGCATGTTGTATTTCTTTAATAATTTTCCATTTTGAGCAAAGCTGATAAATATACTGGGATAAAATTCTTTTAGTATATGATTCTATGACCTTATGACATCAGTCATGGATCATATGACCTATAACTCCATTCTCTGGAACTCCTTTGGTTCTGATTTTGGTTTTTTTTCTGCTATTTATTGATTGATAGTCATGTCTCCCCATTTACCTTGCCATTTTTTTTTTTAAGATTCCATTTACTTACTTGACAGAGAGAGATCACAAGTAGGCAGAGAGGCAGGCAGAGAGAGAGGGGGAAGCAGGCTCCCCGCTGAGCAGAGAGCCCAATGCGGGGCTCGATCCCAGGACCCTGAGATCATGACCTGAGCAGAAGGCAGAGTCTTTAACCCACTGAGCCACCCAGGTGCCCCCAACCTTGCCATTTTTTAATTGCCTGAATCACTATTGGCTATAAAAAGTTATAAAAATATTTTGGGGCGCCTAGGTGGCTCAGTTGGTTAAGCAACTGCCTTCGGCTCAGGTCATGATCCCGGAGTCCCGGAATCGAGTCCCACATCGGGCTCCCAGCTTCATGGGGAGTCCGCTTCTCACTCTGACCTTCTCCCCTTCATGCTCTCTCTCACTCTTTCTCTTTCCTAATTAAGAAATAAATAAAATCTTTAAAAAAATATTTTGGACTCTAGGCTAATGGTTTATTCATTTAGAGAAAGTCGATATTTGCATCTGGCACAGGGATAGGGAGAGATACAGCGTTGAGTCCCCTTAAAGGCAGGTCCAAGGACTGAGATTATTCGAAGCCGGGCTTAGTCCCTTGTGAGCCTCGGCCACAGCTAGCTGGCCCTCATGCATCAGGTCCCATCCTCTGGGGTGTCCTCCCAAGGCTGCTGAGTCGGACGTAGGTCCAGAATTCCCGATTTTGCCTGCAGGGTCTCTGGAGTATTTCACATGCCCTCCTCAGTTTCTTGGTCTCTCAGACGGTTTCAGACCCAGCCAATACTCGAAGCGGAACTAAGGCCCCAGTGCTGCCGTCTCTTCTCAGGGCTTCTGGCTTCCTTCAGGATGTGGTCACATAATCCACGTCTGCCTCCTCAGACTCTCCAAGACATTCAGATTTTCCCTTGTCATTGCTGTCCGCTTCTGCCAGGGGTCACAGTGGGAGGGCTGCCCCAGATTACCAAGTCTCCACTTACCAGAAGCAGAAGACCAGGAATAAAAATCATGTGCTATTCAAAAACTTGATAAAGTTACATTACTTAGTTTAAACAGTATTTCCTGTATTTAAACTATAAATACAAACAGATATATTTATTAAATATATTTTCATGTACTAAACTATATCTTAATACATTTTATAAAATATATTTGCGCTTGTTAAAGTGCAAATTTGATACATTTAAGTATTTGACGTCATGGGGAAGTTTAGCGATATTCCAAAAATTAAATGGGATAGCCATACCTAAACTTCTAGACAATTCAGAAATCAAGGCAAAATATTTGCAAAGTAGGAATAAATACTTAAAAGGAGGAAAACAGATTCCAGTTCCTTCAACCAGTTTGAATGGATTGTTCCAGGTCCTTACAAAGTATATGATATTTTCAATTCCTATAATTTCAATATATTGAAATATTAACCATTAATATATTAATGGTTATATAACCAATATATTAATATTAACCATTTTGCTCTTTTTTCAAATGCTTTTGCACTTGGATCCAAAGAGGCCATGTTCTTAATTTCCTCCCGTGGGCCACTCCTTTTCGGTCCAAACTAGCTCCCTCTCCTCCACCTCTAAAGACTGAAATTCCCCAGTCTCAGATTCTGGACGCCATTGTTCTTCTCCCTGCTCTGGCCCATTGGCCTTGCGCACTTTCTTGCTTGACGGGCCACCTCTAACTAAGTCCTTCCACATTCTCTAATTTCTCCAACGAGTCCTCTTGCTGGGAGTTTGCTTCGCGATAGACGTTCTCCAGATACATGGTCACTAGACCTGCCAAGTGGACCCTGCCTGAAACACAGGACATTGGGCTGCAGTGATTACGGTCACCGACTTAGAAGACAGGCTCGGAGTTCAAATCTTGTGTGTCACCGAGTAGATTGGGGCCGCGGGCACTTAGGCACGATACGCAACCCCTCTGTGTTTCTGTGTCGGCAAAATGGAGGGACTAATAATGGAACACGTAACTCACAGACATTCGGGAAGGAGTAAGCATATTAATATGCGCAAGTCAGTTTCAATCGTTCCTTCTCTGTGCTAATACTCATACCATATTTTGCGATTGTTCTCATTATAATGGTCGTTAATTCCATCACCGTCTCCCCGTTTGTTCAGGGTGAGACCTTAGAGTTATGCTTGGAGCCGCTCTCCCTGAGGCATTCAACCTGCGAAGACATTTTTCAAAATAAATGCATGATTTGCCCATTTGGAGGACCCGTACCTCCCCGTCTGTCATCTGCGCACAGCTGGACGACTGTCCCAGGTCCTCACTGGGAGTCTCCCTGCTCCCCTTCTGTGCCGCACCACGTGCCATTGTAACGTCAGCCAGACCTTTCCGACGCTTCCTGTCACATCTGGACCACACTCTAGGGTCTTCGTCAAAGTGGGCGGGGCTCATGGCCCTGGCACTTCTACCCACTCTGTTCCGACCATCTCTCCAGCTCCCAGACTCTCAGTCCCGTCGGGTGGCCTCTACGGGGCCTGGGGTCCTTGCACCTGCCATCCCTTCCCTGGCACGCTCTTCCCTGGATCATCACCAGACCTGTTCATGTCCAGATGCTCTGGGCTCCGTTTACGTGGCCCCTGGTCGGGGAAGCCCTTCCTGACACACTGTGTAAAACGCCCGCCCTGCCCCCCATTGTACCATTTCGTCTGTTTGAGGGGGGGGCTCACTTTACCGTTGGTGATTGTCTCTCTTCCCCACCGGAAGGTAGACTGTGCAGGAGGAGGGTCATCATCTGTCCCAAAGTCCCAGGACCCCCGTCTAGGACAGTGCTGGCATATGGTAGGCTCTCAATAAATATATTTTGAACTTAAAAAGGTCTAGAAGGGAAATCGGAGGGGGAGACGAAGCATGAGAGACTGAGGACTCTGAGAAACAAACAGGGTTTCGGAGGGGAGGTGGGTGGGGAGATGAGCGAGCCCGGTGGGGGGTATTGAGGGGGGCACGGATCGCATGGAGCACTGGGTGTGGTGCATGAACAACGAATCTTGGAACACCGAAGAAATAAAATTAAATTTAAAAATAAATTAAAAAAAAAAAAAACGTCTAAAGGTAATTTGTGATTATTTATTTCTTCCAAAAATGACAGGAAATAGATCGTTCTACCCACATGTCAGTGACCTAAAATCCCGTGGGTGACTGACCCAGGGACACACACGGCTGGTAAAAGACGGAGTCAGATTGAGTACACTACCAATATTTTTAATTTTTATTTATTTATTTATTTTGCCCTTCTACCATCCACTCTTATCCTTGAAGGATGAGTAGGATTTATATTTGTGGAAATGAACTTGGGGTGGCTAGAATAAAGAAAAAGAACTTTCTAAATTCACAAAACTACTTCCCCATCCACAGGAGAAAAAGGGGGATTTCTTCAACTGACGTTTATAGAATGCATATTACACAGACTTTGAGGCCCCGCGAAATGCTGACCCACTTAGCCCTCGCGACGAGCCCATGAGTTTAGTACTGGTACAGCTGATGGCGTTGCTAGCCAGGAACCGGCATGGGTTGCTTAACAACCTCACTCCAGGTACCCGGGGCGGACCCCCCCCCCGCCCCCCGCGACACACGGGTGGAGACATAGGGAGCGTGTGACTCCGATCAGAAGGACTTTTTTAGTTTACAAAACACCAAGTTCACCTCAAAGGGCTCCTACAAAATGGGGAAATGCATTCAAATTAGCTTTTGCAAAGCTCTACCTACGAAAAAACTCAGGAATGCTCAATGACCTGTATTTCCATGTTTGGGGATCTCTTTAAGTAATCTCCAGGCATTTAATAATCGTGAGACACCTACGTTGCCTATATCGGATCAAAATGGACCGGGGGAGTGGGAAATGTAAAGGTCTTGGTATTTCATGTATCTAAATACACTGTCTTGGTCTTGTAACTTTTTTTTCCCCTTTTTTCTTTTTTTTTTTTTTAATCTTCTTTTATTTAAATTCAATTAATCAACATATAGTGTATCATTAGTTTCGGAGGTCGAGTTCAGTGATTCATCACTTGCATGTAACACCCAGTGCTCGTTACCTTTAGAGTCATAACTTTTTGTTTTTAAAGATTTTATTTATTCATTTGACAAAGAGAGATCACAAGCAGGCAGAGAGAGGGGGGGGGAAGCAGGCTCCCTGCTGAGCAGAGAGCCCGATGCGGGGCTCGATCCCAGGACCCTGAGATCATGACCTGAGCCGAAGGCAGAAGCTCCAACCCACTGAGCCACCCAGGCGCCCTTTGGGTAGTTTCTTATAGACAGCACATGGTCAGGTTCTTATTTAGCAAACTTGAAAAGAATTTACTTTTAACAAAGGAGATGTGTCCATTTATACTGATTGATATGAATGATATATTTGATCCCTGCCATAATATTTTAAAAAGGTTTCTTGAGGTATAATTGACATACACAATTTGATAAGCTTTTCTTTAAATTTTTAGAATTTTTTTTTAAGATTTTATTTATCTATTTGACAGAGAGAGAGATCACAAGTAGACAGAGAGGCAGGCAGAGAGAGAGGGGGAAGCAGGCTCCCCGCTGCACAGAGAGCCCGATGCGGGGCTCGATCCCAGGACCCTGAGATCATGACCTGAGCCGAAGGCAGAGGCTTTAACCACTGAACCACTCAGATGCCCCAGGAGTCATAACTTTTTAACTGGAGCCTCCTACACCCCATGAGTATAGAGTCGGGGGGCTGCTTGGCCCCCGCCATCGTTCCCCACCATCTACCATAGGGCATAAAGGACAGGTTGACGTAGGCTTCGCAGTCAGGCCATGTAGTGATGCCAGGTACTACAAGGTCAGATTTGCAAAGATTTTAGGGGGCTGGGAGAAGGGTAAAAAGATTGTGTGTTTAAGAAGGTAAAGCACAGTGCCTTCCCCCCGGGGCTCCCAGGACAATGGGCCCTATGCACGCAGCGGTTTGGGGATGGTGGGGGAGCCATAGGGGAGCACCACACTGTCTCAGAAATGGAAATACCCATGCAAACTCGGGCGCCTGGCTGGCTCAGCCATTCAGCGTCTGCCTTCAGCTCAGGTCATAGTCTCAGGGTCGTGGGTTGGAGGCCGGCCTTGGACTCCTGCTCAGCGGGGAGCCTGCTTCCCCCTCTGCATCAGCGGCTCCCTCTGTCCGCAGCCCCCACCCCGACACTGGCTCTTGCTTTCTCTGTCTCAAAAACACAGAAGAAAAGAAAAGCCCGGGGAAGGCTCTGGAGAGACATCCCATCTGAGCTTTGGCAGGTGGAATGCAGGTATGTGACGACTACTCGAGGACGGGATGTTCCGTCCTCCTTGCCCCTGGGTGATTGTGCTTGGTTTTGGGTCCCCGGGCAACCGCCCAGCCTGAAGAGGAGACTCTGGATGGGGAAGGGGTCTGGGACGCTCTTGAGACGGTGCTTAGCGTGGTGCAGGCGATGCTGGGTGGGCGGAGGTCGCAGCCTTCCCTAGAAATGGTTTGATGGGTCACACCAGGGAGTCACCGTCGGCAGGACATTCTCCCCCTGCAACGCTTCCGGTCTCAACACAGATTTGGTGAAAGAATGAGGCAGGGGTGGAACGGAGGCAGGGGTCCCCCGTGCTGGCGGGACGCTGGGACGGTCCACACTGGGCGGCACATTCGTGGGGCTGGCCTCTCGCGCGGCTGTGCGTCCCAGAGGCTGGCGGGGTTTAGTGCTGCCCTGGGGAGGCCATCTTAATGGCACATTATCTTAAAACCCCGCAGCCTCCCAACCCGGGTCTTCTCGCTGAAAATACCACTAATCTCCTTCGAAGGGATGCCTGGAGTTTTTGCTACATTATTTTCATCATTCGGCAGCTTTGTAAACTTTTGGCCACTCCATTTATTGTTTATTTTGCATTTTGGGTTTGTTTTCAGCACATAAGGGTGAAGCCCTCAACCGCGTTTTTTTCCGACTTTCGGGCCGTATCACGTTAAGCCGCAGATACCCCACGCGGTTGGGTCAATGTTTGCCTTCCAGAGTCGGCCTAAACCAGACGAAAACAACCGTCCTCAATATTTTCTTTGCAGAAGGATCACCGGGGCTCTGTCTCTCCCGAAGTCTTAATCCTAATCTTAAATATTTGCTGTCCTAAATTAAGGAAAGCTATGCCTGTAATCTTCTTATCTGTTTTTCTTCATGCTCATCAGAAATGCCAAAGGGTAATTCTTCCTAGAAAAATCAATCTTTTGTGATAACATACAATGTGTTTTTAATTAATGCAGTTGCTTGATGCTGGCAAAGTATAAGCATCTTATCGTCACATGCTGGGGAAATTCATGCAGAGTCCTGTCTGTGCACGCTGAGCCCTGGAGCCAAAGAAAAACCTTCTGTCATTAATTCTCTGCTTAACTAGCTCGCTTATTAAGAACCCAGCCATCAGTCATGCTGGGTAAGCATATCAAGATATAACGAGACGCCAGGAGTTGATGAAACACTTTGGTGGGGAGTAATGACTAGTTTTGTTGTAATAACTTGTGGTTCATCTCCAGTGTGGAGGGGGGGAAAAAAAGCCATTCGAGATTGCTCAATATTTTTGGGCTAAAATGCAACTGTCCTCTGAATCCAGAGATAGAAAAGAAGGTTTGTTGTTTATTTGGTTTTCGTTTGCTTTGTTTTGGAGCTGCCGAGTGGTCTCTCGGTTGGAGAGCGGCGGGAGAGCCTGGGCTCGGTCACCTGTCCTTTTTTAGGGGCCCATCCCTGGTACAAGGCAGTTGGCCTTTCCCACCCTCCGCCTACCTCCTGCAAAACGAGGCCACGAGGGCCCACGCACGGTGGACACATCAGGGAAAATGTTGGAAGCATATTGACGGCTGTAAGAACGTTGCTCTTCTTTCTTAAAGGGATCGCCATTTTTTTAACCCTTTCAGAAAGCAGCGTTCCTAAATGTCCGTGAAAAGGGAGACTGAGCAGATCGGCCTCGTTGTTTCCATGGCCAGATTTCAGGATTTGGCGTGGAAGCCTGGTCAACAACGCCTCCTTTCTTCCTCCCCCGGAGTGTCGCCAAAATAAAATGTAGGCATGAAATGCAGGGAATTTTTTGATAATGGCGCAGAGAGATATTTATTGTTTCAGAAAGCACTTCCTGAAAACGTTTATAACCATGGAGCTAATAAAGTGACGGGTTTGGAGATAAGTACGCTGGAAGGAAACAGACCATTGCAACAGAGGCGAATTCCCTGCCGCCATTCCTCCTCGGATTCGCGAGCATAAATTTTACTAGAGTGTAGAGAGACAGAATAAAAGGTCCCTGCTGTTGCTTACACAATAGTGACCAGTTAGAGGGAGGAGAACTCGAGCTAATTGTTTTTGATCGTGTAAATACAGCCTGGGTTGACTCACCGCTACAATGGGATCATTCTCGAAGGCATGGAGCGTTCCTTCACGGTTTGAAAAATGAGGCTGTTTCCGAATTCCCGGGCGGTAGACGGAATACTGAATCCAGCATCACACCTTTCTATGGTGAAACCGGAAAGTTAGGTAGAAAACGTGACTACGCTTAAATATAATAACAATAATGTAAAGGTATTATGTCTTAATAATAGCAATATCGACGGATGAAGGGATTTATGGAGACCATGGAAGCTAAGCTGGTAAAAGGAACTTGCAGACATGGGGACAGAGGACCGTGGCCCTCGCTCTCGCTGTCTTGGGCACATCCCGGGAAGGAATAACCTCCGAAGGGGCCCCACTTTATTTTCTTGGACAAGGCTGTTTTGTTTTAGGACAAAGCTGTTGAGACCCACGTCCCTGCAGATTTTTCATGATCTACTACTGCTTCGCCATGCCTTGCTGACTCCCCGGTGTTCATGAGACCCTACCCAGGCCACCGTTTGGTCCCAGCCCAGATGACACCCGGTGTCATCCCCGGAATGCCCCCTTTCCCCCACATCTTCTCTCTCCTCCCAGCGGGGTCTTCCTCCTAGGTGAGCTCCATGACAGCCGAATCTAAAGCATGCTCCCTTTTATGCCCCCCGGGTCTCCAGGCAGGACTTACACGTGCCAAAGGTAGCCCACAAGAGATGGATGAAAGGATTAAAAAAAAAAAAAAAAAAAAAGGCTGGGTTCTTGAGGTGCATGGCTAGGTATGTCCTGTAGGGTGCGCAAGAGGCAACGCTCATGGACTTGGCCGTTCAATGTAGGGAAACGACTTGGATGGAGTCCATTGGGTTGCCCATCTTCTTTAATGATGACTCAGCACACACACTGTCGGACCAAAAAGAGCAAACCGGAGGCCGGTCTTTGGCGCTCAGTAACTGGTAACTGTTAGTCTGCAGATCGTATGGAAGGGAGATAACTTCCTGGTCTCAGATTATAGAGCCCCGATCTTTCCCAGCGGGTGCAAGGAGTAATGCGCAGCGCACCTAGGGTCCGAGGCACGACAAAAACCCAGACAGCGAGGACCAGCTCAGCAGACGACCCATGAGCAAAGCCCAGAAGGAATCCGGAAAGTTAGGTAGTTCTCGAATAGGTAGCCTGGAAAGTTCTCGGGCTACTCGAGAACAGGGGCATTTCTGAGGACGCTCAGAAACCGTCTGCTGAGAAGAGAGTGAGAGCACAATGTTAAAACTCTGCTCTATAATACTTATAATTTTCTATGAATTAAAACGAGAGGGCACCTGGGTGGCTCAGTAGGTTACGTGTCTGCCTTTAGCTCAGGTCATGATCTCGGGGTCCTGGGATCGAGCCCCACGTCGGGAATCTGCTTCTCCCTCTCCCTCTGACCCTCTACTTGTTCTCTCTCTCTGTCTCAAATACAATCTTAATAAAAGAGAATAAAATAAAATGAGAAAGAATTCAAGAGTCAAATGTAAGCAATCATCGTTTCATCACATGGGTCCGATCACGATCGATGAAGGGTTATATTGAACGACTGAGACACCTAGTTCAAGAACTCCTGTGCTGTGTTCATTCATTCTTAGGCTCATTCATTTGCTGACCCCAGCCTCGGGGAGCCCCCGCCCCACCCCGCCAGGCAATGCATGGATAACAGGGCTGCACAAAGGAAAGAGAAAGGAACGGTCCTGTCTACACCGAACGGACTTCCACAGAGGTGGAGCAAACAGACTGCAGCTTCTGCCTTTCTTTTGTATTTTGCTGAAGGAGTCGTTTTCCGTGGTGGTGCGCACATTCGGCCGGGTGATGTTTGGCGATGACCACGTCAGAGGAAACAGGAGCGGAGATTTGAGGGATGTCTGATAGGTAACCAGATGGATTGCCCCGAGTGGATCCTGCACCCACCACGCCCACGCCACTCCGGGGGTGCGCGAGTTTCGGGGCTGGCGTAGAAGGCTCCGGATGCCAGAGAGAACCTCGCAGGGGGGCTTGGGGGCTCCAAGAGCCCGAGCACATGTTCCCTGGGAAATCTCATGCTGCCTTTGTGGTCTCCCGATCACCCTGAAGCGGGTGATGGGTGGTGGTCTCGCCCACTCCCCACGTCAGCCGTAGCTGTCCTGTGCTCAGAGGCCGGGATCGCTCGCACCCACGATCAGCTACCCCTATTATTCTGCAGAAACTTGCTCAAATCATCTCCTCAATCTGATTTCCTAGGTCCAAATAAAGAGAAAAATTTAGGGGCGCCTGGGTGGCTCAGTGGGTTAAAGCCTCTGCCTTCGGCTCAGGTCATGATCGCATGGTCCTGGGATCGAGCCCCGCATGGGGGGGGGGGTCTCTGCTCAGCGGGGAGCCTGCTCCCCCCTCCCCTGCCTGCCTCTCTGCCTCCTTGTGATAGCTCTCTCTCTGCCAAATAAATAAAACTGAGCCCCGCTTCTCCCCTGCTCCGCAGGACCGTCTACACCGGTCATCAGGTGAGGGAGGGACAGGTGACCCTCACCAGATCACCAGATCCACACGGTAGCGGGACTCGGGGACACCCGGGAGGGACGTGCGGGCCTTGTGGCCAGAGGTCTGACCACCTGCCATCGGCGGTGCTCTCTGCCTGTCCCCGGGCCCCAGGCGGCCTTAGTCAGAGCCCGGCGGGGGGCAGGCAGAGGTCGGTTAGCGGAGGCCCCCGCTTTGCAGGCCTCTCTGGGCGCTCCCCGTCTCTGTCTGTCTGTCTGACTCTGTCTCTCTCTCTCTCCTTCATCTATGTGACAAGCCCCCTCCCGCCTGGCCAGAGATGCAGGATAAAGACAGTCTATCCGGGCCACCAACAAAACCCATGGTCCATGGTTCTTCAAAAGCACTACCAGGGCACCTGGGGGGCTCCGTCGGTGAAGCCTCTGCCTTCGGCTCAGGTCATGGTCTCGGGGTCCTGGGATCGAGCCCCGCATCCGGCTTGTCCCTCTCCCTCTGCCCCTCCCCCTGCTTGTTCTCCCTCTCTCTCTCTCTCAAATAAATAAATAAATTCTTAAAAAAAAAAACGCCACTATCAGAGGCGCTGTGGCTAAACAGCTGAAGCCGGGAGGATTTGCAGAAGGGCCGAGTGGCGCCAGGACCGGACTCAGGGCCTTCCCCCCCAGCAGGCCTTGCGAGAGGCACGCAGGCGAGGCTTCGGGGCGGGGCCCGAGGGAATGCACTGGCCTCTGGGCTCCATTAGGAGGGGGACCCGGCTGCCTCCCTTTCTGGCAGTTCCTGCTGGTAACTCTTTTTTTTTTTTTTTAATTTTAAAGATTTGTATTTATTTATTTGACAGAGAGAGAGATCACAAGTAGGCAGAGAGGCAGGCAGAGAGAGAGGAGGAAGCAGGCTCCCCGCCGAGCAGAGAGCCCGATGTGGGGCTGGATCCCAGGACCCTGAGACCATGACCTGAGCCGAAGGCAGAGGCTTTAACCCACTGAGCCACCCAGGTGCCCCAGGCAATTCTTATAAAATGGGGGAAAAAATAGAGAAGGCCAGAAATGATGATATTTCCATGGACGTTTTTAGAACTGCTGGAGTCTCACGGAGAACGTGTGTGTCAGAGATGAAATCCTTGTGCGCCTGAAGTTCAAACAAATGCCTACAGACTTCTGTGCAACCTTGGAGCTTTGACGAATTCCAGGCGCTTAGGAGATGCCCAAGGCAGAAAGCACACAAATATTTGTGTTTTCTCCAAACTCATGAGTCATTAAAAAAATAAGCATTTTCCTTCGTGCCTTATCTTGTTCTTATCAGGGGGCCGCCCCTCCCCTGCACATGGGGCCGCCTTTCTGCCGGGGCCACGGAGCTCCAGAGCCCTGGGCCGCTCATCTGAGCCCTCTCTGTTTTCTCTCTGCTCAATGAGCATCGTAACCGCAGAGGATTCAAGGAAGCGCCGGAGGGCCCGCTCTATGCCTAGAGAGAAGCCTAGCATGCCCTTCCTAGGCCCCTGTAAGCACACATATTCTTCCCGGTCCCTGAGGCTGGAGGTCCGAGATGCCGGCGTGGCACGGCCGGTCCCTCCCGAGGCCTCTCCTGGGCGCGCAGACGGCCGTGTCCTCCCAGGGTCCTCCCCGGGTCGTCCCTCCGCGCGTCTGTGTCCCGATCTCTTCTTCTTATAAGGACTCCAGTCAGATGCAAATGGGGGTCCATTTAAACCTTGAGATCTTTGCAAAGGCCCTGTCTCCAAACATAGTCATTCTCTGAGGTCCTGCGGGTGAAGGCTTCAGAATTTGGGGGGGACACAATTAAGCCCCGATCTGAGCACCAATCAACTATGCTTATAGTGGAGTGCGCCACAAAGACCAAGAGCCACTTACGATGGAGGAAAACTTTTTCTCTGTGAAAAAATTGAGGACAGCAAGCATTTTAAACTCCTACAAGAAGCATTAAACATGGGCGCCTGGGTCGCCCACGGAGTCACCATGGTTAAGCAACTGCCTTCAGCTCAGGTCGTGATCCCAGAGTCCCAGGATCGAGTCCCACATCGGGCTCCCTCTGACCTTCTCCCCTCTCATGCTCTCTCTCACTCTCTCTCAAGTACATAAATAAAATCTTTAAAAAAAAAATCATTAAAAAAAAAAGAAGCATTAAACATTCCAGAGGTCTTGATCTAGGCAATGGGGAAAATGTCTATTCACTCCAGCCCCAAGGAGACCGGAAGGGAGAAATCCCTCAGCCGCCATCGTTGGCATCGGCTCACCCAGCTGGGGCCCCACCACAGCCTGGCGGGAAGCAGGGCCCTGTCCTCCCTGAGCGCCACGAAGGTGTTGGGGACAGGCCAGGGACGGGGGAAGACACCTCACCTCTCCCAGGCGAGGGAGAACAAACAGGGAGTGAGTGTGTTGGTGAGCAAGGCACCGTCAGGGAAACTCGTAAAGTGACTGGTGAGGTCCCAGAATATTCTAGAAAGGACCAAGTGATCTGGGGTCAGGCGGAGTGTGGGACTGCACGGTCAGCAGGGGTGCAAACTGCAGTCTCATCGGGGCCTGTGCAAGCCTGGACAGCTGGGTCAGGAAGGAGGCCCCCGCTGTCAGCAGGGCTCAGCCTGGAGCGGGATAAGGGGCGCCAGGCAGTAAGCAGAGGCTGCGAGAGCCAAGGTCGGGTCTGGGAGCCTCATGCTTCCAGCTGGCCGCGGGCGGCCTGGAAGCAGCAGCTTCAAGCTCCGGGAGCCCCCTCGGCCTGTGGCACCGAGCCAGAGCGGCAGGCCGCCGGGCACAGCCAGAGACACCCGCGGGGGAAGGGGACGCGGCGTAGGACAGCCTCGCTGCCCAGGGGCCAGAGTGTGTGGTGCAGCATAAGCCCGGGCCACTTGCGGAGGAGGGACCCTCTGCGGGCCCCCAAACAGTCTGGCCCCATCTCACGACTCCTCAAGGGAGTGTGCATACAGACCGTGCTGGGCATGACTTGGAAATTTTGGAAGCAAATTCAAATTAAAAAATCAGGGGTGTCCAGCAGGGTACTTCTGTCAGCGCCGTGGGGCCCCTCTCTCCCGCTCTGCCTGTGGCCAGCCTCCGACACGGGGCTAGCCCTGCTCCCTGGACGTGCCCGCGGGCAACTCTGGAGATGCTGCTGTCGGCAAGCTGGGGTCACCCCTGTTCTTCATCCCGCTACTTTGTCTTCTCACCGATGCTTCGTCACCCCGAGCGCTGAGGAGGCTGGCCGGCCGGCCCTGCTCTTTTGGCTGCGGGCAGCGGGCTCCTGCTTCTCCCCGGGCTTCCGCTGGCAGCGCCGAGCAAGGGGGAGACGGCGGTCTGCGCCCTGCTGTCCAGCCGCCTCAGTGCCGGCAGGAAGCGCCAGGTCCTGTGAGCGCCAGGTCGTCCTGCACGCTGTCTCCCTCCTGGGAAGGAGGTCCTTCCCAGGACACTCAGGCCACGCAGAGCTGGGCATGGTACCTGGAGAGCACCTGTGCTCACGGCTACTGCACGCCCTTCTGAGAAGTAGTGGCTCCTGCCTGGACTACTGGAAGCAGGGCCACCTGCTGTTCTTTAGCTGTCACAGACCACAGGCCACAGGCCACAGACCACACATCACAGACCATAGACAATAGACCACACATCACAGATCACAGATCACAGACCACACATCACAGATCACAGTCCACAGACCACACATCACAGACCATAGACCACAGATCCTAGACCACAGACCATAGACCACAGGCCACAGACCACAGACCACAGGCCACAGATCACAGACCACAGATCACAGACCATAGACCACAGAACACAGGTCACAGACCACAGAACAGAGATCACAAACCATGGAATACAGACCACAGATCACAGAACATGGAAAAAAAAAAAAAACCCTCTGTCTCCTGCAGACAGCACTCACTCTCTCCTGGCCAAGTGTCACTTGCTTTTGCAGGGTGTGCACCCGCTTTTAGGCTGCTGTGGGCCACGCCGAGCGGCCTGCAGACCCTGCAGCCGTGCCACGTTCTCCCTCACCGCCTCCACCAACAACCTGTTTCCAGTCCTCAGGCCTTTTTGACTCCACCAGTGAGGACAATTTCCAATGCCATTTCTACTCTGAAAAGTTTGTGGTTTCCTTTGGTTTTCTATTTCTCTGAAGCTTTTAACTCTCATATATTCCGTGTATGTTTTTATAAAGCTCATATAAAATTAAAAATAATATTAAAGTTGTGGTATCAAAGTCGTTGCAATGTGATAATCTATGCAGCTTGTTTCAGGAACACATAGTCTCCGAGGCAGCACCCCAGTAACGAAGAAAAGTTGCAAAATGTGAGAGATGAAGGAATTTCATATAAATTTTCCTTAATACCCGGAAACGACTCCTATTTGAACTAAAATGCCTATGATGTCCTCAAATCTTTTCAGAAGACAATCATTGTCCAGATTTCTATCAACACGACTGTACATGTCCACACACTCTAGAATCAACCACTCCATCGGAGCAAGGACCCAGATGTTTCCAGGCTTGGGTTGCACCGAAGACTTTCAAGATTTCACACGGATCACTAGCGGTAAATCGTAACATTTCCTAGAGCATTCAAATTGCAATCGTAGTCGAGCTTTAACAAAGATTTAAAACCGTGGAAGAATTACAGTCAAAATCACTGAAGTCCAATTGTTAAAAAATACCTAACGACCCCTCGCTTGCTTCTCTGGCAGACGTGAAATTTAGAAGCGCTCGATGAACAAGGTACCTTGCCAGGGCACCCTTCCTAATTTGGAGACAGGAAATTCTAATGTTTCTTGTGGTCGTAAACGAAATTCACGGTGGTGTTTTAAAATCGCATAGATCATGAAGCATCACTTCCAAACATAACTGTGCGTTTTCTCCGAGCGGACCCTCAAGGCACATTGGATTTACTTGCTGACCCCCTTCCCCCAGTTGGAAGTGAAGGAAATTTATGACCCTGTTTTGCCAAATTGTACTTTTTTAGATAGTTAAACACGAGCCAAAGCACGTGATCCAGTTCAACCACGTTACGCTTGGCGACGGTCTCTGTGGCGTTGTGTGCATACAAGTCAAGCAGTCCGTGTGTGCGTGTGCGTGGGCACGTGGCCTCTAGAAGAAGCCGCCAACACACTTGGGTATGAAAAGGGTTTCAAACTCGCCCCTCTCCAGCTACAACTAACCCACTGCCGACGCCATTCCCAATTTCTCTGACAACGTGCGATTCGGCGCCGTGGCAGAGCCCATTGCATTATCCAGCCCCGCAAGATGCTGTCTTGGGTTTGTGGGGGCAAAACTTTCAGGTGACACTCCCTTCTGTCCCTTTGGTGGCATTTGGAGCATTTCGATAATCCAATCAGATACCAGATCGTTTTTGCCAACTCACCTGAGAGTGCGTAAGCACCTGATACACACCCCTTCTTCTCCTGGGTGTAGAAGGTATGTTTGCGCATGCGTGCGCTTGTGTTTAAACCATTCTACTTACATAAACGAAAGTAAGTACTCTCAAGCGCTCTGCCCTGTGCCTTGACATCACATCACATCTACGTACTGTCCATAACAGATGGCAGAAGGACCTGATTTTTTTTTTTAGGGCCCACTTACCTGGACATCTCATAATTTATCTGCAGTCCCTCTGGATGGCCATTTTCCTTCTTTCTGGCCTTCAATTATTGCCAACAACGCTCCCAGGAACATTTTTTCCGAGTATTTTTGCACATATCTCTAAGGAAACCATAGTGTAGATGACAAAAAAGAAGTTTCTGGATTTTTTTTAAAAAGATTACTAAAATACACTTTAAAGATGCTGCACCAAGAGATGCTGTACACTTCATAACACTTCCGTTTTAAGTGGTAATTCACCTCACCTGAGAAAAGATGGATAATAAATACATGCCACACAAGAAGCATTCAGGCCACGCTCAGTTCAGAGGTCACCTGCAACACACCAGCCGACAGATTAATAGATGATAGGAGAACTTGTTCTTTAAAAAATAATAAAAATGTAATTTACTATTAGACCAGGGCAACGTTTGCACTAGAATTGCATTTCTTGCTATGGTCCCATAATGTCTATAAAGTTTACTTGTGCTAAACCTGAATAAGCTGAATGTCCTAAGATGAAGAGATAGATAATGGATGGACAAATGGTTAAATGGATGGATGGTGGATGGATGGATGGATGAGTGGATGGATGGATGGATGGGTGGGTGGGTGGATCGATGGATAGATGGATGGTGGATGGATGGATGGATGAGTGGATGGATGGATGGATAGATGGATGGGTAGATGGATGGATGGATGTACGGATTGGATGGATGGATGGATGAGTGGATGGATGGATGGATGGATGGATGGATGGGTGGATGGATGGATAGATGGATGGGTAGATGGATGGATGGATGTACGGATTGGATGGATGGATGGATGGATGGATGGATGGATGGATGGATGAGTGGCTGGATGGATGGATGGATGGGTGGATGGATGGATGGATGGATGTACGGATTGGATGGATGGATGGGTGGGTGGATGGATGGATAGATGGGTGGATGAGTGGATGGATGGATCAATGGATGGATGACAGATAAAAGTGTGCAACACTTCATCCTTCCTGATCTTGTAAGCACATTCCCAAGTTCAAGAGTATGCAAGGAGATGGCAAAGGAAAGTTTATTTAAAGTTCGAACAACAATCAGAGAGGAAGCACAAATTATCTTGTTGGTCCTCATCATTAATTGGACTGTGGTGTATCTGTGTGTGCCTGTGTGGGCATTTGACTGTCTTTAGAAAAATTACACATTTTCCAGATAATTGAATTTCAACCATATCTTTGCAGCAGCTTAGGACTCCACAGGATATAAGCAGAGATCCACAGGAAGATTGGGAGAAACGGAAATCAAGCCCCCAAATTTCCTTGAAAAATATGTAATTCTACCTTGTACGTATTTTTCAAATTTTATTCCATCTATTTTCAAAGGCATTCAGATGACTCAAATAGACATCTTGAGAATAAAAATTATGAAGGGTCCTTAGCAATAAAAATGCTAAGATGTTAGCTCATCCTCTACGTGATGTTTTATGCACTTACATCTTCAAAGTCATAACTCTCAGAAAACAATGGACTCCATCTGAGACACGAGGGAGCCATCTGTGTTGGTCTGCGAGGGCGTCACGACCAAGCACCACAGGGTGGGTGGTCCGCACAGCAGAAACTCACTTTCCCACAGTTCTGGAGGCTGCACATTTCAGGTCAAGGGGCTGGTATGGCTGAGACTTGGTAAACTCTTCTGAAAAGATCTCTGTTCCTGGCTTGCAGATGGCTGCTTTCTCACTGGGTGCTCATGTGGCGGACAGAGGAACGGGTGTCTGGTGTCCCTTCCTCTTCTTGTAAGGCACCAGTCCTACTGTGCGCGGGACCCAGGCTTATGGCCCTGTGTAACCCTAACCACCTCCTGAAAGGCGCCATCCCCAAACAGCCTGACACCATTGTCACCGTCCCCAAGAGCAACCATCAGTCTCCCTGACACCAGCACACAGCCTTTGGTGACCCCCTGCTTCCACCTCCGGCTCCCCACAGCGGAGACCACGAACTTCCCGTTGGTAGACGCCACAGGAATCCTTATAAAACAATATCAGACCCTACCTTTTCCAGCTTTAAAACCCTCCAGTGTCTCCCCAGGCCATTCGGAATAAAGCTCAAAATTCTTCTTTTGCACTGGAATGCCCCATCTAAACCTTGCCAGCACGGCCAACCTCCTCACCTCCAACTCCTTCCCTCCTCATCCCTTCTGGTTTTCCTGCAGCTCTCTCTGTTCCCCAGGGTCTAGCCACACCATGGGGAGCTGTGCCCTTGCCCGTTCACAAGCCTCGGGTTTGCTTCTCTCGAGTCTTGTCGCTGTTTGCTTCTTGGCCACCCCCACACTTCCCGATTTGATATCACTAAGGGGGACATCCCTCCTGACCAACCACCAGAGCAATCCCCATGTCCCTACCTGTCACTTCCCCTCCCCACGTTCTCCGCATAGTGCTTACTATGACCTGGTGTGTATGTGTCTGTCTGTGTCCGTGAGTGTGTGACAGATAGAGACAGAGTTGGAGACACCAGAGAGATGGAGACGGGGAGGAGAGACAGAGACCAAGGGATGGGCACACTTGTCATTAGTCTCCTCCACAGGAGAGAAAGCTACACGAGAACACGGGCCTCCACTGAGCCAGAAGTGGGTCCCCAAGCTCCCCTGAGGCGGGAGCATTTGTGGTAGCCAAGGGCCATCCTCGCTCGGCCCCACCTGCCACCCCCTCATGCCTGACTGAGGCAGCACCAGGCTCTGCACGGGCTCCCAGGGATACACGTGGGGTTGGGGGGGTTGGGGGCTGACAGCCTTTAGACTCCTCCCCAAGCTCCATCGCCATTGCCCCTCTGATGAACTAGGGGCTGACTGGCTTTAGCCCAGAAGGGTCACGTTCGCTCTTCCAAGGGGAAGGTCAAAATGGACACTCCACAAGCAGAGCCCCCTTCGCCCTTCTGAGACTGAGAGGCAAATACTGGCGTCGACCGAGGCATGGATGAAGCTCAAAGAGATAAAAGTTATGCCGAAGCATTTTATGTAAACTTGCTCTAGAGAGAACTGCAGTGCAGCAGCACTCAACATGATAAAGATAATGAGGGACGGAGGACAGGACACGCTTGCTTGTCCCAAGGTCAACATTATCCCAACAGTTGGAATTCTGTGTTTCCTTCACTTGAGCTCATTTCCTCAAAGCTAATTAAAAGAGTTGTCTGGTGGCTCCCAGTGTCTACCCCATTGACAGGCCCTGAGACCAAGCTTTCCAAGGAACATAGGGCAGCTGTCCATCTCTCCCCCACAAACGTCCCCGCAAACCCTCTCATAGACAATAGTGGTCAAACGAGAAGCTACGGATGACGTGGCCGCCATTTTGTTTGCTGGCTTGCTTTGAGAAATAAACCTAAAAGAAGATTTTAATTTCGAAAGAACAAGGAGCCTGATTTTCATGACTTAGCCCGCATTCTCTTTGACACATCCTTTGTTGAATAAAGACGTTTCCTTCTTCAGCATCATTTCCGGTGTCTTACTCACCATTTAGTGGGGGTGAAACTTGGTGCCTACAGATGAAAGTTTGGAGAAGGAGAGTAGGTCAGGACCTTTAATAAAATGTCATGTTATTTTCCAAAGTTGCGGCATCAATTTAGACACTCAGCAGAAGTTTCTTAGATCCCCACTAGTATTGCCTGGCGTGTTAATTCTCGCCAATCAAATCGGTACGAAGCTCCGTACATCTTGGCAGTTTGATTGACATGTTCATCATTGCTAATGAGTGAAGAAAGTCTTCATGTTTTATTGGCTTTTGTTATCTTTTTCTTTAGTGAATTGCTAGTTGTGTCTTTTGTCCTTTTTTAAATTGGATGGTTTGTCTTTTTCTCATTTATTGGTACACATAAGATAAATGGATGGATGGCTGGATGGCTGGATGGAGAGACAGGGGTCACAGTTCAGCTGTATATATTACAAATATGTTCTCCCATTTTTAGCTCTTTTTGCTTTTTATAAGAACGGTTGTGATAAGCAGGTGTTTTAAATTTCAACGGGGTGGACTTCATCCCTCATTTTTTGGTGATTAGTATTTTTTGTGTCTTGCTTAAGAACTTCTTCTCAACCCCAAGGTCGGAATGATTTCCATCTATGTTGCTTCTACCAGTTTTAAAGCTTTGCTTTTGAATGTAAGTCCTTAATCCATCTGGACTTAATTTTTCTATGATGGGAGGTAGGCTTTTATTTCACAAATTCCATCTAGAAATACATTTTCTTAGCTTCATATATTGTTTAGTCCCATCTTTGAAATAAGACCTCCCATGACACTTTCACTATTTATCAAAATCCCATAGTCTTTGGTCTGTTGCTATAGTCTGTACTTTGTACTCTGGTTCATTAATTTATTCACTACCCCTGTTGCAAAGTCAGAATATTAATCGCTGTGCTGTCATAATAGATCAGTTTGAGGACTATCTGCTTTTGTTTCTTTATAGATTGGGAGCTCTTTGAAGACGGAGAATGCGCCTCATCCCTCTCCATCCCCCCAAGAAGAGTCTGTTGTCTGACACATAAAATGCTCTCAGTAAATACCTTTCTGGCAATTTTACTGTATGATACTCCTCCCATCACAATCTGGAGTCTCTGCTCTCTCTCTCTCTTTTTTTTTTTTTTTAAGATTTCATTTATTTATTTGACAGAGAGAGAGAGATCACGAGTAGGCAGAGAGGCAGGCAGAGAGAGAGGAGGAAGCAGGCTCCCCGCTGAGCAAAGAGCCTGATGCGGGGCTCGATCCCAGGACCCCGAGATCATGACCCGAGCCAAAGGCAGAGGCTTTAACCCACTGAGCCACCCAGGCGCCCCTGGAGTCTCTGCTCTTGAATCACTGGAAATCTTGCCTTCGGAGTCCTGAACCTTCTCATAAGGAGTCTAATCACCCCAACATGATCATTCCCGAAGCCAAAGCCACACGGAGAAGCCACATGGAGACACTCCAGTCCGAGCATTTGAGTGACCCCATCTCTGGATACCAGGCAACAGAGAAAAGAATCTTCCCGGCGGTTCTACCCTGGGCATTTGACTCAGCCCTAGCTGTCGAGTCTTCTCAGCTGAGGCCCCAGACATGGTGGGTGAGGAGAAGTGAAACACACTTCCTGTATCCAAATTCCCGACCTACAGAATCTGACGGTCTGGTAAAAATCATCTTGCCTTGCACCACGACGCTTTGGAGGTGCTTCCTGTGTTGCAGAAGATGCGAAGGCACCCGGTCACTGGAGCTGGGGGAGGACCCAGTGGGGACAGCAGCAGGGGCAGCGGCAAATCTCTGGGATGCAAGGTCTTGATGTCGAGGGAGCCCTTCAGACTGGATGTCACGTTACTTCAGGGGCTCGGGCTCCTCTCTGCAAAACCACTGCATTCACTCAGGAATTTCAGTTTCCTTCGAGCTCTGCTGCCTCCAGCTGGAAACGAACCCAGCCTGATGGTCTTGTTATTTAAAGCCAGAATGCACTGGTAAATTCACTGCAGAACTTCTGTTTCCAAGCTATGCCAAGTGGATGTGTGCTAACGGTCGCTCTTCGCTGTTGAAGTATTTCATTTACTGGATACGTAACATTCACCCCTGAATTTCTTAATAAAGATGATTTGTCGTCCACAATGTGCATTCTTCCCACTTTTGAAAGGATTAGGAGCCTGCTTCCCCATCTCTCTCTGCCTGCCTCTCTGCCTACTTGGTATCTCTCTCTCTCTCTGTCAAATAAATAAATAGAATCTTTAAAATTTTTTTTTAAAATACAAAACAAAGATAAAAAAATCCCTCTTAAAGATCGGAGATAAAAATGGTAAGAGAGATTTTGAAATCACCCTAGATCTAAACTTACAAGGGCTGATCTTTTTAGTCATTTGCCTTGACTTAGAATTTTATTTTCAGTCCATCAGTAAGCAATTAACTCAGAAAATCACACACATCTCTTTATTCTAAGCATCCTAACAGACTTTGTAAGAATCATGATATTCTGGGCTTTCCCCTATACCTGTGTCTTTGTTTAGTTTTTTTCCTTTGCCTGGAAGACTCTGTTCCTCACTTTGCCCTCCATAAGCCAGCTTTGGAGAGCCCAGTTTTGACTTCCTGTTGGAAATCTTCCCCAATATCCTCAGACAGATTTGGGGCTCTTACAAGCTTAAAAGGCAGCTGTGGTCTTATCTGTTTTGTTGTTGTTGTTCTCTTATTATTATTATTATTGTGTTATGTTAGTCACCATACAGTGCATCATTAGTTTTTGATGTAGTGTTCCGTGATTGTTTGTGTCTAACACCCGGTGCTCCACGCAATCTGTGCCCTCCTTAATACCCGTCACCAGGCTCACGCATCCCCCCACCCCCCTCCCCTCTAAAACGCTCTGTTTGTTTCCCGGAGTCCACAATCTCTCGTGGTTCATCTCCCCCTCTGATTTCTCCCCCTTCATCTTTCCCTTCCTTCTCCATGCTATTCCTTATGTTCCACAAGTAAGTGAAACCGTATAATTGACTTTCTAGAGGTAAAGGATCTGTACTCGAGGAACTACAAAACACTCATGAAAGAAATAGAAGAAGAAGAAGACACAGAAAGATGGAAAAGCATTCCATGCTCATGGATCGGAAGAATAAACATCGTTAAAATGTCTGCCGCCCAGAGCAATGTATACTTTCAATGCCATCGCAATCAAAATACCGACGGCATTTTTCCAAGTGCTGGAACGAACAATTATCTGGACTTTTCTTTTTATTTTTTAAAGATTTTATTTATTTATTTGACAGAGAGAGAGAGATCACCAGCAGGCAGAGAGAGAGAGAGAGGGAAGCAGGCTCCCCGCTGAGCAGAGAGCCTGATGCGGGGCTCAATCCCAGGACCCTGAGATCATGACCTGAGCCAAAGGCAGAGGCTTTAACCCACTGAGCCACCCAAGTGCCCCTAAAAGATTACTATTTACTTTGAAACAGTGAAGTACATAAGGTATAACTGAGGAAAAAAGCAAATAGTACAATCTGATCCACAGGCTACCTAGATTTTGAAGTTAGCCAGAAAAGACTTTAAATTAGTTATACTTAAGTGTCCAAGAAAATAAGAGAAAATGATGGGGAAAAAAATGAGTAAAAAGTGAAAAATTTCAATTGAGAATTGTAATCTATAAAAATAATCAAATGATAATTCCTGGGGGAAATATACAGTGTCTGAAATCAAGAAGTTATAAGATAGATTTAACAAACGGAAGACCACAGGTGAAGTGGGATTATTTCTTATGGGAACACAGTCCAAAAATATCCAGTACAAAATACCCATTCTGAAGGACAGAGAGAAAAATGCAAATACGGACATGAATATAAAATAAAGATGGGACTTAACTGAAGGGCTAACCTAGCAAGGGAGGCAGCCTCGAAAATGGGTCCTTTTATCATTATAAATTATCCTTGTCTCTCTGACAAATGTGTGTTTTAAAGTCTGTTTTGTGTGGTGTAATACAGCTACCACATCAAGGTACTGCTTACACTATTTTATCTTTGAATTGAAGGTGTGTCTTTGAACTTGGCTTTTCTTGTGGTTGACATGACCTTTGGTCCCTTTATTCCTTCTGTGGCTTTGCGTCAATGTCTAGCATCCTTTCATTCCATCCAGAAGGACTTCCTTCAGCATTACCTGTGATGCAAATCTGCTAGCCATGAACTTTTGGAAATATCTTACTTTCTCCTTCACTTAAATTTAAATTTAATTTTAATTTTTAAACAATTTTTTTCATATGTACGAAGCTTGCTTGAGGGTTTGGTTTTTTTCACACTTTTTAAAGATGTCATTCTGCTGTCTTTGGGCCGCCATAGTTTCTGATGAGACATTTGCTGTTAATGTTACTAGAAAGTCCTTGTATGCGATGAATCACTCTTGTCTGATTCATGGCAACTTGATTATGTGTCTTGATTTGGATGTGTTTGATTTCTCCTATTTGTCAGAGAGACAAGGACAATTTGTAATGATAAAAGGGTTAATTCATCAAGAGACATACTGATTATAAACACATCTATACCAAATAGCGAACTTTAATAGAGACAAAGCCCAAACTGACAGAATCAAAGGGAGAAATAGGCAAGTCTTTGATAACCGTTGGAGACTTCACTATGCAACTTTCAATATTGGATAGAACATCCAGACAGAAGACCAGTAAGGAAACAGAGGATCTGATCATCACTAGAAACCAACTAGACGAACACACATTCTTAGACCACTAAACCCAGCACAATACACATGCCAATGTGCATGGAACATTCTCTGGGATAAGTCACACATGAGAGCACAACAGAGACGTCAATAAATTTTAAAAGACTGAATCCCACAAAGTATCTTTTCTGACCACAATAAAATGAAATTCGAAATCCATAACAAAAGGCAATGCGAGATATCCAAAAATGTGAAAAATAAGGCAACTCCTTCCTAAATAACTAGTGAGCTAAAGAAGAATTCACAAGAAGGTTGCAGGATGTAGTGAAAGGGGGAGATCAGAAGGAAACTCACAGCTGCTGCAGCCTGCATGAAAAAGGAATTATCTCAAATCAGAACCCTAACCTTTCACCCCAAGAAGGCAGAAAAAGAACAACAAACTAAACCGAAATCAAGAAAAAGGAAGGAAATCATAAATATTAGAGCCGAGACAAACAAAACATGAAATTCAAAATCAACAGAAGAAATAAAATCCAAAGCCAGTTCTCTGTAAAGATTAGCAAAATTGATAAAATTTTAACTGACTGAGAGATAGTGAAGACTCGAATTACTAAATCAGGAAGAAAAGTGATGACATTATTACAAACAGAAATAAAAAAGAGATTATAGGAGAATATTATGAACAATTATATGCCAAAAAACAAATAATTTAAGATGAAATGAATAAATTCCTAAAAAAAAATACACAAACTCCCAAAACTGACTCAAGAAGAAAGAGATCTGTAACTTGGAACAAGTAATCAAATCAGCAATCAAAAAAAAAAAAAAAAAAATCCAACAAAGAAAAGCTCAGGACCGGATGGCTTTATAAGTGAATTCTATCAAATATTTATTTTTTAAAGATTTTATTTATTTATTTGAGACAGAGAGAGAGAGAGAGAGAGACCACACAAGGAAGGGCAGAGGGAGAAGCAGGCTCCCCGCCGAGCAGAGAGCCCGATGCGGTAGTCGACCCCGGGACCCTAAGATCACGACCTGAGCCGAAGGCAGACGCTTCACTGACTAAGCCATCCAGGTGCCCCATTGCTAACATTTAAAGAAGAATTAATGCTCAGCAACCTACTAGCCAAATGGATCTGGCAGCTTACTAAAAGGATTATGACCTATGAAGGTTTTAATCAGTTTTCCAGAGAAACAGAACTGATAGAATATAGAGAGAGAAAAAAAGGAGACTTATTTTAAGACATTAGCTCACACAACTATGGAGGAATGGCAAGTCCAAAATCTGAAGGATAAGAAGACAGGCTGGAGACCCACAGAGTTCATGTTGCGTCTCAAATCAAGAGTAGTCTGGAAGCAGGATTCCCTCGTCCTTGGCGGACCTCAGTCTGTTTTCTTTTAAGGCCTTCACCTGATTGGATCAGGCCCACTCACGTCGTGGAAAGTGATCTGCTTTACTCAAAGTCTGTTGATTTAAATGGTAATGTCGTCTAAAAGATGCCTTCACAACAATATCCAGATTTGTCTGTCCAAACATCAGGGTACCGTGGCCTGCCAACTTGATACATAAAATTAACCCTCACAGTGTCCAAGTGGGACTTATGCAAGGAATACAAAGGTATTGGACATACAAAAAAAATAATAAATATAATATACCATATTAATAGAATAAAGAAAAACAGACTGTAATTTTAACTGATACAAAAAAATATGGTCAAAATATCTTACTCCTTTGCACGATAAAAATACTCAATGAGAACGAATAGAAAGGGCCTTTTTCAACCTGATAAAGGGCGTCTATTAAAAATGCACAGCTAAATCATATTTAAGGGTGAAATACCAAGAGCTTTCCCTGCTAAGATCAGCAACAAGACACGGATTTCCACCCTTGTTACTTCTATTGAATATTGTACCAGAAGGTTCTAGGTAGGGTAATTGGGCAAGGAAAATAAAGAGCATTAAAATTAGAAAGGACAAAGCAAAACCACCCCCTTTTACAAACGGCACGTGATAGATGGAGAAAAACCCAAATAACTCACACACAAAAAACTCAAATACAATTAGAACAAGTAAGGAGCTTACCACATTTGCAAGACAGGAGCAACATGCAAAAGTTTTATTTCTATCTGTTGGCAATGAGCAAGTCGAAAACAAAAGATATGAAAATTCCATGTACAATAGCAATTAAAGAAGAATAAAATATTTATGATTAAATTTTTTAAGAGAGATAAACTATAATATTGAAAACTACAAGACACTGTTGGAAGAAGTTAAGTAGAACCTAACCAAATAGAAAGACATCTATGTTCATGAGTTGGAAGGCTTAATATTGTCAAAATGGCACATCCCCCAAAGTAATCTACTATGAAAATTCCAACTGCCTTTTATAAAGAAATGAACTAGATGATTCTAAAATACGTATAGAATGGCAAATAGATAAAACAGTCTTGAGAAAGAATGAAATCGGAGATACCTACCCATAGGCGTAAACCTTAGACCTCGGATGATGCTATGGTTTCCTCAATATGACACCAAAAACACAATAAGAAAAGGAAAAAAAAAAATAGATGAGCCAAATTGCATCAAAAATTAAAACTTTGTTATAACTCAAAAGAGTGCAAATGCGACTCATGGGATGAGTGAAAACGTTTGCAGATCACATACAGTAGCTAGAATATATAAAGAGCTATTAAGACTCAACAATGAAAAGGCAAATAGCTCAATTTAGAAAAGGGCAAAGCACTTGAATAGACTTTCCTCCAAAAAAGATGTACAAATAGGCATGAAGCCCATGAAAAGATGCGCATCATACATGATCATCGTGGAAATACAAATCAAAATCACAGTGAGATACCATCCAAGTGTCACGAGAATAGCTATAAAAAAATGGACAGTAATAAACGTGGACAAGAATTTGGAGAAACTGGAGCCCGTCCACATTGCCGGTGGGAATGCACAATGATACAGCCAACTGAGGACAGCACTCTGGTGGGTCCTCCAACAACTAAACATACATAGGCCTCGTGACTACATCTGTAGAACTGAACACACGTGATCCAATGAAAACGTGTGCACACGTGTTCATAGCAGCACCATTAGCAGTAACCACATAGTGGAAACAACCCAGGCGGCCACCAGCTGTTGCTTAAAGAAATAAGATGCAGCAGAGCCGTTTAATGGCATATCAGGCAGTCATAAAAAGCAACGATGTCCTGACACATACTACATCACAAGCAAAATTGACAATTTCACGCCAAATAAGAACACCCAGATACAAAACAGCAAATACTGTGGTTCCATTTATATGAAATGTCCAGAGGAGGCAAAGCCATGGACAGAAAGCACATCAGCAATTGTCTTAGACCAAGCAAGAGGGAAAAGAGGCATGATTGCTTAACGGGCACACGGTTCCTCTTGGAGGCGATGAAAATGTTCTGGAACTAAGCAGTGGGGACAGTTGCGCAACATCGTGAATGTAGCAAAAGCCACTAAGCTGTACCTTAAATGGTTAAGATGGCGAAACTTAGTGGGAATTGAACCTTGATTTTTAAACGCACACATTGATCGAAAAAACCATCGCAAAAAGCCAGTAAAAATTCAGAGAGAGAAACAAGATAATTTGACTTAACACATATAAAGGCTTATTTATATGCTATATTAAATTTGTTAATTATAAACCATATTAATTAGGACAATATGAAGACGGTGTAGGGCTAGAGAAATACATCAATAGAATAGACCCGTAAAAGAATGGGTTCTTGGCATACAATAGCAAAGGCATTATAAATCATGCAAAGAGAGGAATTCATTTATTAAATCGTATTGGGAACAACTGGTTTTCCAAATAGAAACAATAAAATCACATCAATAGCACCATACCTCAAAATAAGTTCAAGATGGGTTATAAAAGACCAACTTTGAAAAGAAAAAATCTTTTAGATTCTTGAAAGAATAAATAAAAGAATATCTTCATAATTTCTTAAACGAGACCACAAAAGCAGTAAAAAAAAAAAACCTGAAAAAATATGACTCCATCACATTAAAATAGCATGACAAATTATACCATAAATAGTTAAGAAATAAGTTACAGACTCGTCAATGTGGAGAACTGCATAGCCTACTTACCAGAGAAGTTAAGTCTTTAGACACAAGCACCAAAGTACTGGAAAGAGAAATCAAGAAAACGATCCCATTTACAATAGTATCACAAAAAAATAAAATACCTAGGAACAAATTTAACCAAGGAGTTGAAAGATCTGTACCTGGAAAACAGTAAGACCCTGATGAAAGTAACTGAAGACGACAGAAGTAAATGAAAAGGTATTCCATGCTCATGGATTGGAAGAATTCATATCAATAAAATGTCTGTTCTCCGCAAAAGGAGCTACGGATTCACTGCAATCCCTACCAAAATTCCAATGGCATTTTTTCACGGAAAATGAAAAAGAAATTCTAAAACGTGTATGGAGGCACAAAAGACCCCGAATGGCCAAAGCAATCTCTTTTTTTTTTTTTAAGATTTTATTTATTTATTTGACAGAGAGAGAGAGAGATCACAAGTAGGCAGAGAGGCAGGCAGAGGAGAGAGAGGGAAGCAGGCTCCGCGCTGAGCAGAGAGCCTGATTCGGGGCTCGATCCCAGGACCCCGAGATCATGACCTGAGCCGAAGGCAGAGGCTTTAACCCACTGAGCCTGCAGGCGTCCCATCAATCTTAAGAAAGAAAGAACAAAGCAGGAGGCAACACACTTGCAATGCCAAGGGTGAACTTGTAATTCTAACACGTTGTCATGTGGGCTGGGGTCGTAGAAGATAGAAAATGTAACAGCTTCTTGGAGAGGAGTTGAAGCCCCCCTGCCTCCGCTAGTAATGCTTCTGGAGGGAAAAACATCTGACTGACCTCTCCCTGCCATCCCCCACCTCTGGGGAAAGCTCGCGTGGACAGCCTTGACATTGGGGGGGGGGGTTAAAGAGCTGCGTGGCACCAAGTACTCACATTTGGGCGTCCCCTAGTCACAGACTTTGTCCGGAAAAGCCAACTCCCAGCACCTGAGACCTTCCTGCGGCACCCATCCCGCCCATAGAGCTCCACCTGCTGTCTCACCCTCGGGGCACCTAAGAGTGAGCCCACCTGCTCGCTTTAAACAACTCTGCTCGATGCCTCACCGTGAGAAACGGTGAGAAAATGGAGAGAAACTGGTGTCACATGAGGCTGCTCGGCAAACTTCACCGATTTTCTTGGAAGGACAGCAACAGGAGGGGGGGCAAGTTTTAACCTCTAAAATTGGGAATACAGGCTCTCGTATGGCGACTTGATCGTATTCGCCCAGCCCTGCCCGCCCCCATCCCCCGCTGGTGCCCCCGTACTACCCATCACCTGTGGGTCGTGTCCCGGGAGCGCACTGGGGACGTCAGGTCGTGTGACTAACCCAGCCAATGGGCAAGCTGAGAAATCAGGATCGCCGGCCAGGGGAGAAAGAGGAAGTACCATCAATTTCCGGAAAAACGCCAGAAATCGTGAAATGGGACCAGAGCAGCCCTTACTCCTTACCCGGCAAACGTGGCTAGGATGTATCTTTCTGATCTCAGACGGTCACCAGGGGATGAGAGCAGAACAAGCTTCTCGTGAATTCTTGACGAATGAATGAATGAATGAGTGAACTGAATAATTCCTTAATTTCAGCTCTCAGTTCATAATTGGTGACAGTCACATGGTATTTTAGGCCCACCAACTTGGGGTCGGTGGCCTTCATCATTAATCTTGTAAAGGGAAAAAGCCGGGAAGAGGCCACTGCCGGGCATTAGAGGGGTGCAGCTGGGAGGGAATTCGGAATTGGGCAGCTGGGTGTCCCCCAAGGGGTACGTTCTGACCCAGCACAAGAAGGACCAGCAGCTGATAAAGGGATCCCACATGGAGGGACCTGGAGAACCACCCCAGCTGGGTCACCCAGCTGGCCAGTCTAGGCACAATGGACACGGTGACCCCAGACCGAAGACAGCGTGGGCGGGGACACGGGAGGTCTCCTGGAAGCAAAGAGCTGGGCACTGTCCTCCAACGCCACCAAAGAAACCTGTTTCGGCGTGACGCCGATCCTGGGAAGGGCCGATAATCCTTTCACCGTCATGCCTCGCTGTGCCTATTTTTGAAACACAGAGACGTTCGAGGACACGGGGCGGTGGGCAGGGGGTCCCCTCTCTCCGGCGTCCACCAGGTGCAACACGGATCCGGTAAGAGCAGTTTTGATACCAGCGGTTGGAACTCTTAACCCTGCTGAGATGCTCGGCTTTGGAAAGTGCTCGGTGTGGGAAAGTGCGCGTGGGAAAGTGCTCGGCCCCCGCCATTGCCGTGAAAGGCAGTCCATGCGGGCGGGTGGGCGGCGCCCCATCCACTTTGCACAGCTACCTGGGGGCGCCAGCAGCTCATTAGAGTCTGAGCCTGAGCCCTGGGTCACCTCCAGCTGCCCTCTCCCGCAAACCACGGGCACTTCTGTTGCACCCCGATTTCCAGTTACCGCGTGCATGCCTGCTGCCGCTGGTTATAATGAAATTTCCCCGGTTTCGTGGGGGCAGCTCGTTAGGTCCCTTTGATAGTTTCCATTCACAGATCTCCTTATAAAGTCGGAAAAAAGTACCCGCTGCGGTTTTTACCATGTGGCCCGAGGAGGTTTGCAGTCTTATTAACATGGTGCGCCATCGTTTATGACTCTGAAGGGAAGCGAGGGGATTCGGCACTCGGCGAGGGATGACGATGCTTTTGCAAGATGATGAAAACTTTCCACTCTGCCCAGAGGCGGAGGCTGAGTCAGTGTCCCTGTTCAGCTCCCACGGTAGATGTGTCTCCGTTTTCTCATTCCAGCCCTCGGACGGAGCCACGGGCCACGGCAGACGCTCCTTCCCGCCTGAGCTCCCTTCGCCTGGACCGTGAAGACCGGGAGTTTGCTCATCAGTTGGTCTAGATGAAGGGGGGAAAGCCTACATTCTCAACCTGGGAATGTCTGGTATCGTTGCATGAGCGAGGGGTGGCCTTGAGCCCTACGCCCACTCCGCCAGTATTTCCAAACTCCTGCCCAGTCTGGGTACCTGCTGCAGGTGTCCCACGGGACGTTAGCTCGAGAGCCCTGGGCCAGCCTCTCCTATCTGGCCTCTCCCGGGAGCAGAAACCAACCCACCGTCCAGGTGCTCTCTTCCAAGCAGCAGAGCAAATTCGGAACCTGGTGGCTTTTTTATTCCACATTAGATTCATATTTTAGGAATCTTTCGTCTCTGTCTACGTTGCATTTGGGGGAGGCAGGAACATTTGAAAAGCAGGCTGTCTGTACTTTATGAAATAACCAAACGTCAGAGACTGGATGCCCTATTATTCTCTTATGGGTGTAGGATTTTATCATGTGTTTGTTTTATAAATGAATCTATTGAAAATCACAGGCATTAGACAAGTTATTTAAAACCACGCTACTTGGGGCACCTGGATGGCTCAATTGCTAAGCGTCTACCTTCAGTTCTGGTCACGAACCCCAGGGTCCTGGGATCGAGCCCCGCATCAGGCTCTCTGCTCCTGGGGAAGCCTGCTTCTCCCTCTCCCACTCCCCCTGCTTGTATTCCCTCCCTCGCTGCCTCTCTGTCTGTCAAATAAATAGATAAAATCTTTAAAAAATAAGTAAGTAAATAAATAAAAGTGAAGTCAAAGGGTTTTTTTTTTCTCTAGGACTTCTCAGAGCCTTTGAGATAAGAAGGTGCTCGATGAATCTTGAAAAGACAGAGACAGTGTGCAGAATTTTCTAGACTTATTTAGACTAATGCTTGCTGGAGCACATTGAGAGACTGGCATTCTGAAAACAAACACAAAAAAAAATCCTAGTCAATTAATTAATCTCCAACCCTTGGTGAGATCATTTAAGACGTAGACAGGAAAAAATAAGACTGAAAGGTACCCTACGAAGTTGAACACCGAGAAAGTTGGAGTTCTTTCTGATAGTCAAGATAGCTTAAGTACTAAAACATTTTTAAACATCTAAATATTCCAAGTACAAAACAACCTTGAGCTTTTTTAAAAAAGGCAAAGGCTGTTGTGCTAACCTGACATTCTAAAAAGACCAAGAAAAAATGCTTAACATTATGCACTTTCTACTTCTATATCTGTATCATGTAATCATGCACAAGGCCAAATATATAAAAACATTTAATCCATAATTTAACATAGAACGTGTCGATCCATATTCCACTATGGTTTTTTTTTTTAAGATTTTATTTATTTATTTGACAGAAAGAGAGATCCCAAGTAGGCAGAGAGGCAAGCAGAGAAAGTGGGGGAAGCAGGCTCCCCGCTGAGCAGAGAACCCGATTTGGGGCTCGATCCCAGGACTCCGAGATCATGACGTGAGCTGAAGGCAGAGGCTTTAACCCACTGAGCCACCCAGGCGCCCCTATATTCCATTACGTTAATCACTAAAATATAAAATTTGGCTCAGTGAAAAATACTCAGATTTTTACTAATTAAGGAAAATGCATTAATAATTTGGTTTCAGAACAAAGCATCGACAGAAGCCAAAGGTAACCGTGCTGACTTTGGCTTCTCCCTTTACGCCTTTTTATGATTCACTCTTCCATAACCAGTCCGTGAGTTGGGGTGAGTTCCGTATCTTGCAGTGTGTTACTCGGAGACTGTGCCACACGGTGGGAAGGTACCTTATGACTTTGCCGCCATCGTGTGGATATGAAGTTCCCTAAGTGTCGGGAAAGCGGACGTCCTGAGAGGAAGGTACGTTGAGTCTTTGGGCTTATTTCAGACCTTCTCATCCTGGGCTCCACGGACTGCCTACCTGTCTCGACAGGACCTCAAGCCTCCTGAAAGTGTGTGTGAGTTCTCTGTGCACGCGGGTGTGCTTCTAGGAGCTTGCGTCGTCACCCAAAGACGTAGCGAGCCAGCCAAGGTCAGGAACCATTTACATGAGACCTGAGATCGAAAATGTAAGCACCAAGAACAAGGGAGCGTTTTGTGGTGGAAGCAGTAGGCTCTCGGCAGAAAACACCCAGAGCAGTGAGGATGATCTGTCGCATGAGCATCTTCCTGGAGATGTCCCAGCCTTGATGTGGAAGCCAACGCTCGTCTGCTCATGGCCGTATCTGCAATCTCGGCCCATAACTTTTCTCTTAGCGCCTGGAGTCTTGTCTTATAAGAGTTGTTAGGAAGAATTGTGGGAAGACTGCGTGTAAGAAACAGACCTGTAAACTTGATCTTTTCCAAGATTTAGTTTTTATTTATTTGACAGAGAGAGAAAGAGAGAGCGAGCGAGCACAAACAGAACGGCAGAGGGAGAGGGAGAAGCAGGCTCCCCGCCGAGCAGAGAGCCCGATGCAGAGACTCGATCCCACGACCCTAGGAGATCCTGACCTGAGCCAAAGACAGACGCTTCACCCACTGAGCCACCCAGCAGCCCCCAAACCCGTAAATTTTAAAACTGCTTAGTGAATGCTCCAATTGCCATGAGACCCCATCTTCAAAACAGTGACCTTAGCTCATTGCAGAAGAAAACGCTATCGTGTCCGGTAGTCACGAAAATCAAAAGCAGTACTTCTGCAGTGTTCTTCAAGAGCAAAAATAACATTTTCCTTCCCTGACTCCTGAAACCGAAAACTCAGAGAACGAGGGAACCACTCTCTTTAAACAAAAAGGCAGTGCCTTCTGCCAAAGAGCGAGCATTGTCTACAAACTCCGAGGAAGACTGGCCTCCACTTCTGGTCCTTACACAGAGATCTAGATGCTGAGTCTCCAAGACCCATTGAACGTGACCGCGGCGGTTACCCGAGGAGACGCAGCTGCTGTCTGCCCCGTGAACGCTCGGACAACAGCAGGCACACGGCATCCAGCCGCCGCTGACCCGCAAGGACGAGCCAGTGGCCGGTGGCCACAGATGGTGTCTCCCCTAGAACCGAGAGATTCCAGAATTCCCCGATGAAGCCTTCGCTAGCGTTCCCAGTTTGGTTATTGTTTGACTTTCGTTCGAGCTTTGTAAGGTTAGACACATACTAAATTTCAACACGGCCTGACTAACGCGCGTTTCTGCTGAGCGCGCACACACCGCCAGGGAGCAGATTCGGAAAACACCGTCCCCCCGAACCTCCGCTTGTGAGATGCGCTAGGGACTCCGCAGAGGCAAAAACGACCGGTCTTCAGTGAGAGATGTTAGAACTGGCCTGGAAGCACCCCGAGGACACGTCCTTCCCCTGAAGCCGCCCCACATCCCAGCCAGCTCTGCGCGGCACCGCCCGAGAGAACTTTCTGGAACGACGCGAATGCGTGCGCCATGTCCGCCCCGCCCGACGCGGCGGCCGTGGCCACGGACCCTTTGGAATGTGATTAGCGTGACAGAGGAACTAGAACTTTGTGTTTTATTTAGTCTTCATTAGTTCAAATCTCAACGGCCCCATGGGGCCAGCGGCTACCGTCCCAGATACCTCGCCCTGGAGACGGTCGTGAAGGGAAACCGTGCGGGCAGCCCGGCCAGCTGCTTGGAGATCGCCATGAGTATTGGTGGTACGGATAATACGCAAGAGGCTGCAGAGAGGGGTCTTTGCCTTCCCTGTGTTGTCTAGAGTTGCGTGCTGGGGGGTTGGGGGGCTGACGCGAGCCCATTGGCTGCATAAGGCAGAGCCTGGCTTCAGTCGTGTTTCAACACACTATAACTCATCTCACGGAGCTTTTGTTCCGTGGAAACCAAAACTGCTTGGCCATCATCACCAGGAAGTAGCATGCTCCCAGGAAGGCACCTGGCAGAGTAAACCAGAAGGACATCGTCCCCCCAGGGGTGGGGGGTGGAGGGTGGCGAGCAGCCTTGTGTGAGGGTCCGGGTCCATGCACCCCAGCACCTGGCAGACCAGCTGAGACGCCCACGCCCGAGCCGGGGGGCCAGCAGCTCTGTGCGGGGCACCGGCGACAAGCCGGGGGTCCTCCACCAGGCATGGAAGCTGCCCCCCGACCTGGGCAGTCCCACCAACTGCATGGATACCGGGAATGCAAATTTGGAATCTCAGTGGCCGCTTAAACATTGAGGTGGCAAAGCCATCCAGTGTGGGGGTCGAGGTGCTTTAGTGCAGGAAACGGACACCCTGAAACCCAAGGAGGTTTATTATGGGAGCTGACGGTCGTAGCAGGTGCTGCGGGAGATGAGAAGCTACCTGGATTTCTTCAACCCCTCTGTTCCTTCAGCAATTTTAAGGTTTTTGTTTGCCTCCCAGTGCTATTCTGAACATGACGTTCATGTTTTAAAATTTTACCATAATTTCTTTCATTGAAAGTTATATCTCATACGTACACATATATATATATACGTATATATATATATGTACACATACATACAGCTATGTGAAAATACGTTCAGCCGTGCACCATAGACGGATAAATAAATACTCAGAAACTCGTTAGTAGCGCAGATGGTCCAGTTTAAGCCACTCAGTTGCAGAAACAAGAATGGAGGGGCGATGTCACTGTTACTGCCTTTAATTCCGTGTGCACAAAATATCAGGGTGATTTTTCCACTGGAAAAATACTTTGCTTGAAGTTGGCAATATTACTTGTAGCAAACTTCAAAAGATATGCATAAATTAGCATGCGTCTAAAGAGTTAAGGAAATATAAAATGATTTTGGAATAAAAAGTGAGTATTTTTAACACGTAAAACATTTGACACGTCATTTTGGTCTCTTTAGCGCCATGCTTGCTGCGTTCATAAAAGTTGGTTTTATTAGGTTCAGCACTGGAGTGCTACCCAACGGTATTAGCCAGTTTGGTCAATAGTTTCAGGCTTTGGCTTTGAGAAATGTATCCAAAACTTGGAAATCAGAGAGACGCCGTCTGCCCAGGCTTTGCTATTTGCTGTTGGAACCCAGAGTCTGTAAAGTTAGTGAATTTGTAGATTTTCTGCCCAGGACAGAATGGAACTAATGTTTCAGGTTTTCCTACCATGGAGGACATTAAGAAGGTCTGAATATAACCTATCAATTTTATTCAAATATATATATGTATTTTTTCAAAAGATACATGCATCCCCAGTTCCTAAAAATGTTCAGTGACCAGTTTTGCCATTAGTCACTCCTTCATTAATTAACTGAATGTAGTTTTGACGACTGTTCCATCTTTAGGAGAGCTACGTTTTTAACTTAGGAAAATTAAACATTGGTGCAACAGTTGATCGTATTTTAATGCATTAATCAAACATGAGCCAAATGGGAACAAGAGAGTCCTCTCTTAAGAGACCGAAGTCAATCTTCCTCGAATGTGGACCATTATGTGTTCTCCCTCTTCCCTGGGGACCTAGCTTAGAGTGCAGTGCTTACTGTTACTTTCTATATTAATGTATAAAAATGCCATCCAATGCCTTCCTGATTTATGAGTTTAAAAGTCTGCGTGTTCCTACAACACAGAACTTAAGACAACTCCATAACTTAGTTTGCTTATGATTGCAAGCAGGAGACTTGACAGGGTTCACGCGTTCTCAACATTATGAGTTTACTGCTCATCTTCGAATCAGTTCCACCAGAGGCCTCCTCTATCTGTACAAAGTGAGCCCGTCTTCCAAGGTTCTGCTCATATATTAGCCCCTTCAGCAAGTTCCCAACACACTTGCTAAGTGAGAGTTATACGCGGTGTTCTGTGTTCCATTTAGACCATACCATCCTTAACGAGAAGGATCATATAATAAATATTACTTTTACATACTTTTTTACATACTTCCGCATAATGCCGTGTCAGCCATCTTTAGACAGTGGTGGAGCCAGAAGAGCCAGAGTCCCAGCCCAGCCGCCATGTCAGACCGCACACTCCAATCATCATCTATGAAGCGAAAGCCATTTGCGAGCCTCCTCATCAATACCGTGGTGTGATGTGATGGGAAGAGAAGGAGTTCTTGGGTTGGAGCTGAGTGCCCATCCTGGCTCCCTGATCATCAAATTGAAATGAAAAGAATGAACCTTTTATGTCATGAGAACTGAATTGGATGGCTCTGGTAAAGCTTCCAACTTGAGTGGCCAGTGCCCGGGAGGTTTTCAATAAGCATTCCTTCTCCATTCACAAAACTTTTCCCCATCCCTCTGATGACCATCATCACACACACTGGAGTAAATCTAAAATTAAAGAGAGTAAGTAGAGTCCTCAAGAGACTACCTCATAGAGTGTATGAAGAGAGGTCAGAAAGGGAAGTTGACAGCCATCAGAGAGGATGAATATCAACATGGATGGAACTGGAGGGTTATTATGCTGAAAGAATTAAGTCAACCAGAGAAAGACAATTATCATATGGTTTCTCATTTGTGGCATATAAGAAACAGCACAGAGGATCGTAGGGGAAGGGAGGGAAAACCGAACGGGAAGAAATCAGAGGGAGACAAACCATGAGAGACTCTTAACTCTAGGAGACAAAGGAGGGTTGGTGGTGGGGGAATGGGAATGGGTGAGATGATGGGCACTGGGAGTTACACGCAACTATAAATTATCGAACTCTTCATCGGAAATTAATGATGTACTCTATGTTGGCTAATTGCACTTAAGTTAAAAAAAAAAAGAAAAGGAGTCGATGTAGAGTGGTCTATGTACAAGAATCCATGGCACCATGTCCCCCCCCTCACATCCTGGGGAGCTAACCCACTGCCGTCTGTTCCCGCTCCCGCACTGAGCCTATGATTGCCAGGTGCGGGTTGCCTCACGAGCTCTGCCTAGAGACACAACAAGGAGTCATCCAAACACGTGGCACTCCATCTCTCTTCTGAGGCTCTCTTCTTCTGGCCCCTCCTACCTCATGGGAACTACTAACTCCGCCTCTGGGTGTTCCTTCCTCTGCCATTTCCACTGGCAGTGGAAGGTTGCCCCTTGGCCCGTTGCTTTTCCTGCTCTTCACCCTTTCTTGGATGATTTCACCAACCAGTTTCATGGCACCCACCTTCTTTGTGATGACAAGTTCCTCATACTTCTCTCCCAACCTTGAGCACCTTACACATAAATTCCTGCTGAATAAACACAATTACATGTCTTTTTTTAAAAAAGATTTTATTTATTTATTTGAGAGACAGAGAAAGTGAGAGAGAACATGAGAGGAGAGAAGGTTAGAGGACGAAGCAGACTCCCCATGGAGCTGGGAGCCCGATGTGGGACTCGATCCCGGAACTCAAGGATCATGACCTGAGCCGAAGGCAGTTGCTCAACCAACTGAGCCACCCAGGCGCCTCACAATTACATGTCTTGACATTCCCTAAAATTCAGTGTGTCCAAAGAGAAACTCTTTATTTCATCTCTAACCTGGATTTTTCCTCAAATGTTCTCTGTCGCAGTCATTACGACTGACTTCCCCTAGTCCCCAAAGCTAGACCCCTGGTCACCAAGGGTTTGAGTGAGGATTTTCTGCCTGCTGAAGGGTGGGCACGGTTGAGGTCTGAGGAACTTCTCAGAGACTAGGGGAGGCGGGCAGCCACTCCACCAGGTCTGGGCTGGAGAGAGGAGATGGGCATCATCAGAGTCGGTGAAACCCAGAACGAGAAAGGAGGGAATGCCAAAGTCTTTGGCGCATTCTCATCTTCCCCGAGCCAAGAGGCAACCTCTCACTGTGGCACATGATCTCATATCTGGAGGGAATTGTTCCATCATGGAAAGAACTCCTTCCACAGCTGTCTTCCTCAGTCATGCATCTCAGACAACCTGTCTCATGTTCCCTCTCACCATGGCACAGTTTTGCATACCCAGCCCAAAAGGTCATGGTCATTGATGACTCATTACCTGGTACACTCAACCCAGGTCAGTTTCTTGCCCCATGCATCTACAGAGGGAAAGGTGGTTCTAAGGCTTCCCGCGGCGTGTGAACAAAGTCCCCGCGTCATCCCAGTGTTGGACGCCACAGTTTTGTGAGCTACCTCCATGGGAGGGCTACCACACAACCAACTTCTTACAGTCGGTGTTGGGTTTTTTGAGGATTCTTTCTAATGTTCGAAAATATGTTCCCCAAATGAGCGCTCTAAGTTTGACATACATTGCTCAAAATGTTTCTAATTGGAGTCACCAGAGCACATGTTTTTTGTCAAATGCTTTTAATTCACAGCGTGTGAAGGAGGAGATTCAACGGCATTTCCTCCTAAAACCATAAGATTTTAGAGATGCAAAGGCTGGTATTCCAGACGCGCTCGTGCCCTTGTCCCCAATGACATGGATCCTTGCGTCATGCTCAGTGGTCCCTGTCATCTCTGCGTGAACGTTCCTCAATCTCAGGAGGGACTTAGTTGAGCACCTTCACATCACGCTGCATTCACTAATCACAATGAGGGTCTGAGGAAACAGCATGTGGAGGGCAGAAAGCAAGCTGTGTTTCCATTTCCCTTGGAAAGGAGCCCAGGAATGGATGCCTATCAGCTGCTAAACGTTATCTGTTGAATAAAGCATTTCTCACCCAACTTTGCTGCTGCATTGCTGAATTGATCTTGGAGGTTCTAGGACAAATTTTTAAAGAAAAAAAAAAGGTCGAGACTGAAGTTCATGCAGCTGTTTCCGGATTCCTTTATGTTTGTAGAAGCTGTCGGTAATTTTTTAGAGAAAGTGGCGTAAGAAAGCACGGATTGTTTCCAAAGCTTGGGAGGCAAGTTAATAACATTGCTGTAGGGTAATTATGTTATGGAACCTTATAACTGTTTACTTAGGATTAAAATCTCACTTCAGTACCACACAGAAACTAGGTTGCTCACTTTGGAGTCTTTTACCAGTGAGCTGAGCGCCGCTAAGGAAGAAGCCACATCCCTGAGTGTAACCAGGAGACGCTGGGACCATAACACGGTCGCGGGGGCTCCCGCTGGAGCTGCGGTAGCTTAGTTTGGAGTAAGGTCAGAATTCACAGCAAGACTCCATCTGAGGTCCTAGCTGCTAAGTCAGCACCTCCGCATCTGTGTTTGGCAACGTGGGAAACTCCTGGAGTGGCAACGTGGGAAAATCTTCCTGAAAGAGACAAGAAAGCAACACTTTCATCGAAAAAAAAAAATGAAATATTGTTTTTGTGCCCTCAATTTCCAGGGGAGGATAAAGCGTAATGCTCTGGAAAACACGATTTGGTCTTGCTCAGGACTGTTTGGAGGTCAGGGCAATGGCACGAATCCTTTTTTTAAAATGGGCTCTGGCATCTCGGCAAATGTGAGTCATGGCCCAGGTGTGAGACCAAGGAAATGGTCTGACCCAGAGCAGTGAACTGCTTAGAAAGCTTTTCTGGTAACAGCAACTCAGGAGTGGAACATACCCAGAAAGGGGAAATGCTAAGCTCGGCCCAATCAAACATTGCTCTAATCCAAAGCTGGATATAATTTGTTCTTCCCAGACCCAAGAGGCCCATCAAGCCGATAAACCACCTACCATGGCCACAGTCAACCCAACAGAGTATTTGTAAGTCATAAGACGAGAAATGAGGTACCGTCAAGGATCGTTAGGGCTTCCCACTTCATATAAAACAGCTGCAGAAATCAGTTTGCAGTAATCTTCTTCCAATGGGAACGCTTTATACTTATCACAGGCGGAGGGAAAGGAGCGCCTGCCGTCAGTGACCCGGGTTCACGTCCAGCCTTGCCATCTACCGGCTGTGCGACCTTGAACAAATCACATGCAATAAATCACACGGACAAGAAGAGGTGACACTGATAAGAAGAGTCTATAAACACAGGACTTCGTGACGATTAAAAATATGCTTGGAAATACCTAGACATCTGTCCTCAAAACACAGATTCCCCACCTAATATTTCTATATATTTTTTTTAACAGTAGAAGTGGAGTGTTAACGGCACTGATTTGGTTTGGCGAAGCTTCTGGTCACGACCCCGGTGTGATGGTTTCCCACACCACCACTAATTCTCTGACACCAGCTGGGTATCCTACAAACGTTCTCTCTCCTGACATCACCTGCCTGGATGTAGCATCACACCCCACAGGTTAAGGGCCCCGTCTGATAAGACTGCCTCTCCCCCACTTCAGAGGTCGATATCAAGTGCAAGTGATCACCCGGGCTTCTGTAGACCCGAGATTCCAACGACCCCTATTTGGGTTTGATTAATTTGCTAGAGCAGCTCACAGAACTCACTTTATTCGCTAGATCACCACTTTAGTATGAGAGGAGAGAACTTGGGAGAAGCCGGATGGAAGAGAAGCACAGGGAAAGGTCTGGGAAGTTTCCATGCCCCCGAGGAGCACAGCAGTCTCCTCCCCCTACATCTCCACGTTCTCACTGACCCGGAATCTCTCTGGACCCTATCCTTTTGGGGTTTTATGGGGATTTCATTACACGGGCATAACCGACTAAATCATTGACCATTGGTGATTGATTCCCCTGCCCCGGACTGAGGTCAGTAGAGAAGACAAAAAGTTCCAACCCTCTAAATCTGGTCAGTTTCCCTGGCTACTAGTCCCCACCCTTACATGCGTTCCAAGCATCACTCCATTAACATAAAAGCGGACACCCTCCTGCTCTCACCACTTAGGAAATTCCAAGGGTCTGAGGAGCTCCGTGCCAGGAATGGTGACCAAGACCAATATTATTACAAATTTTAAATTATGTATTTCTTATTATAAGTTATAATACCACATGCGGCCAATGTGATCACATATGCGAAGTGCTTTGCACCATGCCCAGTCCAAACTGAGGGTAAGTTCTCAGTACATATTCACCAGACGATGAAGATACTCATAAGGAGAAAGAGGAAAGACCCCTTCCCAATGAAGTTTTATATAAGTCCCAACAAAATTCCATCTTGATTCATAACATATTGTATTGTATTTTTAACTTTTATCTAAGCTGACTAAGCCTCAAAAGAGGATGAGAGTGCTCACCTAAGAATATTGCTACACAGAATAAATAAACAAAATGCCATATACAAAGCATTCTTCTTCATATGTGACACTATAGTAGCCCACAATAATTGGTGTTATCGTTATGACAATTGCTATTACGGCAGTCATAAAGCATGCTCAATGAAGACAAAATTTAAAATACAAATAACTACAAAAAAAAAACACCTACTACCAAACTAAACATCCATCCCTCAGAAATAATCACAGCATGTGCTTACATATCTTGTCAGACCTCTAAACCAGATTTTAGGAAGATGTGCCCATCGGCAACCACCCACCCTCCCCACCAAAACAACCGCGAAACTTGCTAGAGGACCCAGATTTGGGTAGATTGATTGAAAAGTCGGAATATATACAATGTGTTAATTATGCCAGATACTGAAGCAAGCTACAAAATACCATGAAAAAGAACCAAAGGAAGGCAAGGTGCATGGAAAACTATGCAGAAAATCCAAAAATAAAATTTCACACAAAGCAACTAAGGCATATTCCCCGGCCGCGTGCCCCCCACACCTGCCCCAACACATGAGCATGAAGCAACGAAAAATCATGTCTAGGTCAGTTTTCTATTGTGCGTAGCCAACTCCTACAAACTTACAGGATTAAATTTCCAGAGGTCAGTGGTCTGAGCAAGGATCAAGGGAGTCTCATTACAGCTCAGCCCAAAGATCAGAGTCTCATCAACTGATCGGACCTCATTGGCTCTCGAGCCGGAAGTCCGGATTGTCACCATGGATTACCATCTAAATCCAGACTGAGTGAGGCTTCCGGGTGCAGTCTGTTAAGTGTAGCTTCTGAGCCACTGTTTTCCATCTGTGGACTAGAACTAAGAGCCATGTGTCCCCAACACCCCACCGGCAGAGGACAATTGTTGGGGACATTCTGGTTCAAGGAGGAGGATGGTTAAAAGGAGCTCGCTGGCCCATGGTCATTCTGAAATCCAGCCGGGAACGCGGGGGCTCTTCGGATGCGTTCGAGGACCCTGGAATGCTTCTCCCTGGCTCTCAGCTCTCTGGGCTCTGCATCCCACCCTCCAAGACATCCTTCTTTCTGCACGAAAGGCAGCGCAGTCTTACCACTGAGTGGTTTCACCAGTCTGCTTCCTGCTAGTAGAATGTAGCAGAATGTAGGATGTCCCTTCTTTGTCCTAGTAGTCCGCGCTGGCTTTGTTTGTGATGAAACAATTTTTTGAAGACCTTTGTGGGTCTCCCATGGATGATAACGCCATTAGACAAGAGCCTCATCCGCAAATCTTTCCGAGATTACCCCAACTCCATCCCTGGCACCGGCTCGGGTCCTCCAGCCTCCCGAGAGGATCACACACTCCATCTCTTGCCAGAGACCTTTGTGGCCATGGCCAGTCTCACGCTCAGGTTTTCCTCCAAGCAAGCTTTCAGCTGCTAGTTCTCACGGTTAGGATCCTTTGCCCCCTGGAGAGGCTGAGAACTTCCAGAATGACCCGGTTCTGGTTCCTTCAAACAGTTCTTCCTTCCTTCCCTCGCTCCCTCTTTCATGTCGCCGTCAGCAGCGAGCAGAAACCAGGAAGCGCCCTCCTCGTTCTGCTCGTAAATTTCCATAGCTGCTCAACCGCGCCTGGTATTTACACGTCCCCCTCGCACACGCACGTCTTCAGGAAGCAATGTTGCCAAGCTCTCAGCCCGCACATAACAAGGACCCCCCTTCCGATAACCCACGCCTCCCCACCTTCTGAGCCATCCCCTGCCTGTCCTCAAAGTCCAGATTCTGCCAAGAGCTGGGCCCACGCATCCTCGGCTTTCTCTGAGATGTTTCTCAAAGTCCTTCCACCCTGGGCCCGCAGCGCAGAGCCACGGTCGGAACTCACACGGTTCCAGCATGGGGCTTCCAGGTGCTTCTCTATGTATGCACGACGAACTACACAAACTTCCTGCCTTAAAATAACACCCATGTATTATCTCACAGTTTCTGCAAGTGAGAAACCTAGACACATAGCCAGGGAGTGTCCTCATGGGTCCACACTCGACCCCGCGGCTCAATGCTGGAGAACACGCCCTCCTCTCCGGCACACATCCACAAAAATTGGCCAAGATTGGCCACTATTAGTCAATGGAGAAAATACCAACTTTCCCGAAGGAGAAACTTTATAGACACTTCCTGAGATTACAAAATGGTGAAGCTCGAATTTACTAAGAAAAGCCAAAGACATCCGAAAATTAATTTTCCATCTGAAAATTAAGAAACCCCCATTAAACAGCCCTGTGTGAAAGGGGAAATAGAAACTGAAAAAAATGGTAAAAATGAAAATACTACTTGTTGGAATATGGGGAGCATAGAGCAGCGATCCGAGGAAATGATAATTTTATGAATAAAAAGGAAAACGCAAAAATAAAGAAAATTACAATTCCACATCAAGAAGAAAAAGAAGAAAAAAATAAAGGAAAAGAAGAAGGGGAAGAAGAAACAAAGGAAACCTCCCTCCCCGCCCCCATAAAAAAAGGCTCAGGGAGGAAATAACAAAAGCAAAAAAGCAGAAACTAATTAGAAGGAGAGTTTTAAAAAAGCACAACATTAATTAATAAATGAAATCATGTTTTTAAATTAGCAAAACAGATAAACCACCAGCCAACTTAATTAAGAGGGAAGGGAGAAATCAGACTTAAATAAGAAATGATATGTGGAAAATAACCTTCGAAAGAGCAGAATTTTCTTTAAAAACGAGGCTATTTGGCAAATCTTTATACAAACAAGTGTGAAAATCCCAACTAGATGGAAATTTACTAGGGAACTGTAAATTACCAAAATGGCCCCCTTAGAGTTCTAAACAGAGAGCTGTATTAAGGAACCATCCCCAAAATAGCACAGGTCCACCTGGTTTCCGAGGGGAATCCTGGCAAACCTTCTACTACCCGGAAGTTGTGGTGCTCTACAGACAGTCCCAGAGAGGAGATGTCCCCTTCACTCTGCTTTCCGACCAACCGGCCTTGGCACCTCAAAGGTCCCATAGAGGAGTGAAGACCTCCAGGCACAGCAGCAATGACGCTCAGGGAGAAGCCTTAGGAGGTCAATGTCCCTCCCAAGTGGCACGTCTGGGACAACTGGTTGAGATGGCCATGGTGTGCGCTGAGACCTAACTGAGCTGCGGTGCCTGATGGGGACCTCAGAACAGCAGAGACAGGGACGGAGATCCCTCGCCCATCCCGGTGCCCGGACATGCCACCGGGTGCTGCCTAGGGACAAATCGGTTCCCACCGATTTCCCCTACCGCCGTGGGCTTCCCTGGGGTGTGGCGAGGCCCATTCGTCCTTCGGGCTCAGAGATTCCCTGAGCCACAGTTTTCTCCTTTTGTGTGACCGTCTCTGCAAGCACGAGTCCGTCCGTTCCAACCTGCTGATCACCCGGGGAGTGTCCAACCTTGGGCCCTTGACTCGAGCCCAGATCCAGGGCGGCGCCCAGAAAGCTCGCTGCGGAATGCAGGGGCCCCCAGGCGAGGAAACCTATTCCGTGTGCAGATCTAGTGCCTGGACCAGAGGGGCCCTCATCCCTGTGACTTCCAGGCTTGGGGGTCACAGGAACAGCACCAGAGTCCGTCAGGGCCGCCCGCCCCCCTGGGCATGGAGCCGGAACAGAGTTTGGAAGCGGCCCCTCCCCGTTCCTTCTGTGAGCCGTTGGGTTTACCACGGTGAGAACGGCGGCAAACCGTGAGGACCACAGCCCTGGCCGTGGGACCAGGAGCCGGCCATCAGGTCTGTGTGCACCCGGCCCGGTTCCCCTTCTGGAACATTCTCTGCAATTAGAGTCTGAGTTCATTCTCTTGGGTTTTTCAAATGTAAACAGCTTGAACTGGCAAACAACAAATGCGCATTTGCTACAAATGCTTTCCTTGCTTTGCAGAGAGGATCCAAGTTCCTCCAGGTGACAATCCCGCCCAGCCCAAAGGGCCACCCACCCCTGCTGTCCCGTTCCCCTGGCAACTCACAGGTCCTCACAGGCCCTGCCTGCACGCCCAGCTGGCCCCGTGGGAGCTGGGGACAAGATGCCCTGAGCCCACCGCCCCCAGGCCACAGCCACCAGCCCAGTGCTGTCACCTGACCCAGGTCCAGAGTCCCCTGCAGGGCACCCAGGGGGAGTGGAGGGTCAGGACGGTTTCTGAAACTTTGTAGACAAATCTCCCCTCCCTCTCTCCTTCCAATCAAGAGTTCTTTTCTTCTCTAAGCATCCCTGACACAAGACACGTTTGCCAGGAGACTAGAGTTCTCTGCTTGCTAAAGCGCTGTGTGAACGTGAACTCTGGGCAGAAATCCCGAAACACACGAAGGAGGAGGAGGCCCTGTCACTGCAGGCCTTGTTTGGAGCCTTTGCCGCGACTCCCGTCTTCCTGCAGACCCCTCCCTCTGAGGAGCGGGAGCCTTCGTTCCCGCCAGAACCGCGTTTCTGATTTCAGAAACCTTGAGAGAGAAGTAAAATGGGAGAATAAAGGTGACATTTCCAGAAGGACTTCTACCCCCGAGGCCTGTCCGGAAAAATGTGGAGATAAAAACCCACTGGGACAAGAGCCTTTAACTGGTCATTGGGAAGGGTTTTAAATGTGGATGGAGGACGATGGCATATGATTGGTTTGGCTCTGGGGTACAAAGTGGGGACACGGGGCTCCAGAGACGAAGGCGACCAGTTGCCCTTGGGACTTCCGCTGCCCCGCCGTACAAGGGGCTGGCGGCAGAACCTCTGTAGGAACTGGTCTAAATAAAATAATCCTTTAACGACCACGAATCGCACAGCCAGTGCGCGTGGAGGTGGGCACTTGGCTCGACCCGGCTCGCCCTGTCCCCACGCCAACCTTTGGAAGGGGGAAACAGCAACCACTAGGGGAAATGGGGGCACCATGAGGTCAAGGTCGCAAGGGAAGCATGGGACTGCTCAGAGGTCACTGTCCCCAGAAGTGAGTGAAGACGCCCGTGTCCCTTGCAAGGTTGAGAAGATGCAAACCCAGCACATACGGGACAGGCATGTTTCGGGCACAGAAGGCTGCTCTCTACTCCAGGACAAGGGGTCTGTCCCGCCCTCTGTGCCCTGGAGGAAGCATCCAGGAGACCTCTGGGGACCGTGTCACCTGAGTGGGGGCAGGGCAGGCCGAGCCAGGGGAGAGAGCAGGGACAGTCACCCAGGTCCCCATGAGAGGTGGTGGATGAGACACAGTTCCCTGATTTTCACTGACTTTGGGCAAATTACACGAACTGGTAGAAAGAAGAAGGATCATTTTTCATCATTTCTAATGCTCTCCTTAACCTCTAAATATTTTAACTTGGCGCGGGTAGATTTTCTGCTGTTGACTTAATGGCCTCATTTATTCTCAGGACATTTTCTGAATTTCAAAATATCTTAACCATTGAAGGATGTGAACATTGAGCAATGAGAAAATAAAGCGATAATGATATATTTTCCCCTCTTACAAATGTTTTGTTATGGCGAGAAAATGGTGTCTCTATTCTGATTACAGAGCATATGACCTGGGTTAGAAAGAATCTTGGCCAGGAACGTGCCCTGGGCGTGTAATCATTACAATTCAGTTTCTGAATATCTTCTGGAATTCCATGGTATTGTTCCTTATCCTTGGGGTTACCTTGTGCTAGAGAATGAATTGTACCCTCCCCCCCAAGTTCACATGTTGGAACCCTAACCCTCGATGGGACTGTATTTGGACAAAGTGCCTCTAAAGAGGGCATCCAGGTAAAATGGAGTCACTTGGGTGAGCTCCATTATGACTGGTGTCCTTATCAGAAGAGGACTCCAGGATACAGACACAGCGGGAAGATGCCGTGAGGACACGGGGAGGACACGGCTGTCTATACTAAGAAGAAAGACGTCAGGAGGAACCAGCCCTGTCCATGCCTAGATCTTGAACTTGCAGCCTCCACGACTTTGAGAGATAAATGTCTACAGTCCTAGCTACCTGTTGATGGTCTCATATTCTGCTATGGCCATCCCAGTAGACTAAGACAACTAAGAGCAAGACAATAATTCCAATCGTGGACCCACTCTCCCCATCAACAATTTGTAAGGTACTCTCTGCTCAGCAAAAATACCTTTATTTTGTAAATATGGCACTTTGACTCACATCGTTTGTTCCTTCAACAAAGATGTTGACAAATAATTACGGGGCACTGAGAGCGTACCAGGCGGTTTTCTAGGTGCTAGGGACACGGAAGGGAGCCAAGGCGATGTGGAGCGTGCTTCTGGGCACACGGGACACAAGGAGACAGAGAAAGTGACTTCATGAAGGTCGCACGTCCAGTTAGTTACCCAGAGAGCTGGAGTTTAAACCCAGGATTCTGTTTTCTAGCCCCGTGCTCTTTCGACTTCATCCAGTCTTCCTTCTGTTCCTGGAGAAGATTTTCACCGATGGTTGTTCAGACTTTATCCCCCCAGTCAACACAAGGACCAGGAATTCCACTGATGGAAATGCATTTCCTCAAAGTATTTTTACTGATATGCTCAGCCACCATCCAATATTTTAAAAAATCATTTTGCAAATTGTTCTAGAAGTTTCGTTTGGAAAATAAAAGGATAACATTTCCATCTCCCTGGAGGCGTTGGCAGACTTCCTCTTTTCACAAAATTAAAAAATACATGTGTCGGTAGCTATGCCTTTTGCTTTGAGATTCATGAAGCTCGAAGCCAAGCTGTAGACTCACTTATAGAGAATGCACTTATCCTGCATAGTGGGCATTTTTATATTTTTATTTTATTCTCATTTTGACTCGATTTTCTTTTTTGGTGCTTTAATTTCCTTTGCTCCAGATCGTATAGTTCCATGTGTCCACCAACAGTATAACCTTGCTTGAGACAATGGCGGTAAAATCGGACATTCTCCCAGATAAAGGACTGTCCTGGCCGTCCATTTTGTATTTCTTGATTTATTACACAGCCAGCGTCGTCATAACCACCCATGCCTTCCCGTCTCTCTGTTCCGACTTGATAGGTGCACACACAACCTTTTTATAAGGTCTAGTGAGGACGGAGGGGAGCCCGGCTGCACCCGAGTGGTCAATGCAATGGGTGAGGACAGCATCCTCACGCTTATAGGGAGAGACTGCAAACGTGCTAACATCCTCCAAGGAGGAGGTAGGAGAGGACCAACCATCTGTATATCTATCTAGAGCCTTCAATTTGGGGGAAGCGGACTGATTTTGTATATTAAACTGTTGAACAGCCAACCCTGGGCGCCTAAGTCAGACTGAAGTTCTCAGCACCCGGTGTCCTTGGGGGCGGTCCTCTGTCCTCTGGGACTGGCCCTTTGCTTTTCACAGCCCGAGCACCTGTGTTCTCCAATCATCTCTGTTCCCACCGGAAGAGACGTTCGGTCAGCTTAAAGCAGCTCCCCCCGGGAAGTGCACTGGTCCACAGACAGCCTTTAAAAGATGAAGGACACTGGGGCTCCTGGGTGGCTCAGCCGGTTAAAGCCTCTGCCTTCGGTTCACGTCATGATCTCAGGGTCCTGGGATTGAGCCCCGCATCGGGCTCTCTGCTCAGAGGGGAGCCTGCTTCCCTCCCTCTCTCTCTCTCTGCCTCTCTGCCTACTTGTGATCTCTCTGTGTCAAATAAATAAAATCTTAAAAAATAAAATAAAAAAAATAAAAGAGGAAGGACAATATTCCTCCCCTTGGATTATGCTATGAATAAAGGCAGAGAGAAAACGAGGCTGGTGTCGGCCATGTTACAGGTGCCGGATGAAGGTCTAGGAGTTCTCCACCACTGCCCCTTTCTCTTTGCAAACCCAATGCACTCCCAGGCCAGAGCTTTGGACTCGAATTTCTCTGTAACTGTAACTGGGGGAAAGGTTGGGTGCAGCCGCGGTGGAGGAAGCATGAACCCCCCCTTTCCATAGACGCGCTCCTTCCGATCTCGCTGCAAACACACGCTATACTCGAGCAAACACTGACGCACTCCCAAAATAAAAAGGCATTTATTTTATGCCGTTTTCATGAAGAAAAACGGTGGTTTCCATTATTTTAGTTATGGAAGAGAAGAATGATTCTTTAACTCTTGAAACTTCTCTACAGCTCACTGGGGACTCAGAGGATGGGCTTGCAAAGAAGCCTACATTTCACAACACATGCCGGAAGGGGGTAAGAAATTAGCACAAATATTAAGGGCCTTCATGTGGTTTTAGCCCTGACATTTTGTACTTGGCTTTTCTCATCGAGTTGAGGTATTGTAACCCATTATAAACACGGGGAGAATGACCAATGTAATTACAATTGTGAAACAGTTTCCACTATAAGCTTTAATTTGAGGACACTTGATTTTTATGGATAATTCCTGTTTGGTTGAAATTTTCCATCTTCAGTTTTTACCCAAAGACGATTTCTTTGTTTGTTTGTTTTGGAAAAATTGAGGATATTTGTTTGACTGTCAGGACATACAAATGTTCATTTTCTGACAGATTTTGTTAAATACTTTTATAGAGATATTTCAAATGGTTTAAATTGCCCTAATTTAAAATCACGAACTTAGAAAGTGAGGCAAGCTTTAATGAGAAATTTGAGAAACCAGGGTAAATAGTCACACTTACCAATCAAGATCTTACAGCAGAAGAATATATAGGAAGAGTTTAGGGCAAATTAATCCAACTCGTGGTCAATTTTCTGTGTCTTCAAAATCTGAAAATGCACCCTGTGGGCTTGTAACACATTTTTGCAAGTGAAAGACATCGGCCACCCCGTCCTAGGACCAGTTTCTCTGCTTGCTTCTATTCAGGTAGGAAATAGACCTGACTTTCTCAATCATCGTAGGAAAAATAGCCTGCCGTCTTCTCTTTCTTTGTGTTAGCGTCAGCCCACATATATTGGCGATGTACACATTTTCCAAAGAAATTTCCAGTTCCAGCTCCCGGAGACGAAGAGCTTAGTTTCCATCACCTTCATCCCCACAACAAGTAAAAGGCCCACATATGACATTTCCATGGCTGTTCTTGGAAACCCCACTGAGTGAGTGTTCAGGGCCAACTGTCACCACGCAATCAGGAGGGACAGCTCGGGTCTGCTCACCGGGGTCTGGAGCCAAAGCCCCCGGAGCCGTGAGCTGGTAGGGACATTGTAGTAATAATTCTGACAAACGGAAATGTGGAGGCTGAGGGTTCCTCTGAACTCTTTTGGATTTTATGTCCTAGCTCCCCCTGAGGTTCTCACGATGGTGATCCAAGGAAGGTCCCCTCCTGGCTCTTACAGGAGAACGCGAAAAAATTGTAAAGTACTTGTGAAATAAACGTGTAAAACAATGCGGGGCATTTTCCATGGCAACGACTACTCTGCAAGACAATTTTTTAAAATAAATAATTTAAAACATAAACGAGCAGAGCATTGTCCCGGGTGAGGTAGGGGCATACCTCCCAGCCGTTCCCCTGTCACTGACTTGTCCTACCTGCGAGAGGGACGGTCACAGTGCAGGCTGCGGACACACTAGAAGCCGGAGACTCAGCCTGAGATTTCAGAGAGCCTCCCCATGCCAGGGGGTCCCTAACTACCACGCACGCAGACCCCAGAGTGCAGGGTGGCAGTCCCTTTCAGAGGAGGAATATTCGAGAGCCCAAGAGGAGTGCTTTCCATCAGTTAAATTAACTATTGTGACAGTCCCGTGAGGTTGTGTTTTACAGAGGAGGAAGCTTTAACCCAGATAGGTTTAGAACTTTGGTTTGGAATAATCGGTTAGTAGTGGGGGAGTCCGGGCAGTCTCACTCTAGTTAACCGGTGCGTCTCTTGAATCTTATTATTCACTCTAAATGAATCCGTTCAAGGACTTCGAGAATGTCCCTGGTTACAACACCTTCACGGTCTTCCTAACACTCTGTGCCTGTCAGGGTGGTGAGAAGGCATTTAATTTATTTGCATTTGTGCATATTTAATTGTAAATAGGGCTGTGTATCTTTTCAGGTGCATAGAAGCTATTTGTATCTCTTCTTCATTCCTTTGTAAATTTGCTTTAATTTTCTGTGATTTCCTTTAGATTATCAGTATTTTTCTTTTTCTTTTTTTTTATCAGTATTTTTCTAAGTGACTTCTAAAATCTCCAAATGTGGGCGCCTAGGTGGCTCAGTTGGTTGGGCAACTGCCTTCGGCTCAGGTCATGGTCCTTGAGTTCCGGGATCGAGTCCCACATCGGGCTCCCAGCTCCACGGGGAGCCTGCTTCTTCCTCTAACCTTCTCTCCTCTCATGCTCTCTCTCACTTTCTCTGTCTCTCAAATAAATAAATAAAATCCTAAAAAAATAATAAGTGAAATCTCCAAATGTGGTAAGGAAGTTAGCACATTGCCATCCATATTGCAAACATCTTTGTTTACATGAATAACTAATTCTTGTGTATACAAATCTATCATTTTATGCTGTGAGTGCTCTTTAAAATTCTCTCTAGTGCTCACATTACGTGTACACGTCTATGTATAGACATATTTATAATGCTTTATTATAACAATTTAATTTTAAATTTATTACAAGAAGTATTTTATTATACAAAAATATATAGATCTACATTGTCAAATATAATCATTTCCAGACACTGCTGAACAGTGAGCACTTGAAATATGGTGCGTATGAGTGAAAATGGGCTGTAAATGTCAAATACACAACAGATACCCAAGAATTAAAATTTAAAAAAATGTAAAATATAAAATTAGTAATCTTATACACCATATTATTACAGTGAATTTAACTGCTGATTTTCAGCTTTTTAAGTGTAGTAATTAAACATGTTTAAAATTATGTGTGGTCCAACGGCACCTGGGTGGCTCAGTTAGTTAAGCATCCAGCTCTGGATTTTGGCTCAAGTCATGATCTCAGGGTTATGAGATTGAGCCCTCTATTGGACTCTGTGCTCAGCATGGAGTCTGCTTGAGATTCTCTCTCCCTCTGTCCCTCTCTCCACCTCCCTCTCTAAAAAAATAATAATAAAATAAAATTACATGAAATCCACATTACATTTTTGTTGGCTGGCTCCACATTTGACATTTTAGTTTACAGATCTTAAATTCTGTCAAATTTCAGATCTTTCTAGAAAACACCTATCAGGAAAGATTCCCCCAATGTCTACACCACAGTACATCACATTCAAACTGCAGAAAATGCAGAGGAAGAAAACATGTTGAGAGAAGTCAGAGAAACAACATCTTAGCTATGCAAGATCAAGAACAAGAGTTACAATGGGCCCTGCATCAGAAGTCATGCAAGTGAGAGGAGAGGGGACCGAATGTCTAACGTGTTGAGAGAAAAAAGCCACCAACCCAGAATTCTGTATCCACTGAAACTATTCTTCAAAAGTGAAAAAGGAAAGACCTTCCCAGACAAGCAAACCTGGAAGGCATCTTGTCAGTGGGTCTGCCTTGCAGGAAATACTAAAAGAGTTTCTTCAGAGGAAAGGACAAAGTATTTGGGTCAGTAAGTGGGATCTATGTAAAGAAAGGGCGAGCACTAGAAAATGAACCAATGAAGGATAGATTTAAAATCTCTGTTTTAGTATTCTTAATTTTACAGTTAATAGTTTGTTCAAAATAATGATGGCAACAACGAATGCAATGATTGTAGCTTATGGACGAGTAGAATTAATGACAACAAGAATACAGGGATTCAGAAGATTTTATATGAGGTTCCTGAGAAATGGTAGAGCATCATTTGGAAGCACATTTGCGTTGGAAATATTGGGGCAATGCTACAAACATAACAGAAAAAGAGGTGTAGCAATGTTCTAAGAAAGGAGAGAAAGTGGAATTCTAGAAAATACTCAGTTAAAACCACAGAAGGCAGAAACAGAAGACGAAGAGAGAAACTAGCTACAAGGACAGCAAAATAGAGAAGAGTATCAAATATGGTAAATATTAAGGCCACTCCGATAATAATCACTTTAAATGCCAATGAGCTAAATGTGCCAATCGAAAGAGAGAGAATGTCGGAGTGAAACCAGCAAACCCAACCATGTACTATCAACAAGAAACCCACTCTAAATGATGAGTAGTAAAAGGATGGGGAAGATACACTCTGGTAACATGAATCTAAAGAGAGCAGACATCCGAGCAAGGACACGTCTTAAGGATAAAGAGGGGTGCCAACTAATGATAAAGAGGTCGATTCCCCAAGAGGATATAAGAACCCTTAATGTGTATGTGCTGTACCAAAATATGGACCTACAGGGAGAAAGAGATGAATCCATGTGATGGTTCAAGACTCCAGTGACTCTCTCCACAGTGATGGACGAACCCAGCCGTCAGACAGATGGCAAGGGTGTAGCCTAACTCAACAGCAGCATCCACAAGTCAGGTGGATTTAGGGGATAGCTGCAGAACTATAGCATTAAAGGCACCTACTAAAAAAGAAGATCTAAAGTTAATTACCTAACTTTTCAATGAAGGAAACTAGAAATAAGAAAATTAAACCCAAAGTAAGCAAGAGAAAAGGAATAATACACATTAGAGCAGAAATCAAAATCATATGGCATTGGCATAATCCCAGACATATAGATCAGTGCGAAAGAGTAGCCCAGAAATAAACTCATGCATGGAAGACCAATTAATTTACAGCAAAATGGGCAAGACTAGACAATGAGGAAAAGACAGCCTCTGCAATATGTGGTGTTTAGAAAACTGGACCCGTCTTCACACGATACACAAAAACGAAATCAAACCAGATCCAAGACTTGAGTGTTAGACTTGGAACAAAACTGTTCTATTGGAAACTGCCTGTCATGGCATCAGACCCACCAAGAAACCAAGGAGAACCATGGGAGTAATGAAAAAATGCCTTTGTAGCCAACTTCTGAGCACCTGTTGTAATGCTTGATTTTTTGGGGGGGCGGGTGTTTTTGGCAAAATCCTTGGCTAAATCGTGAGGATTGACATACTGGAAAGAAATATTTTTTCTCCCCAAATGCTAAGCTCTATAGAACAACTCTAAAGTCTTTACTTCACTATGCTTTTACTCAAAATTACACGACATGCAAAGGAAAAATTCTGTGCCCAGACTTTGGAAAATCTGTACATTTAAAGGAGCAACAACCATCATCATTCAGCACGTTTATCATCTCTTGCCAAGTTTATTTTAACCTCAATATTGCCATGGTGCTAATATAAGTTAAACTTCACAAAGAAATTTCCAAAATTTTCCATTACGCGTTTCGTATATATGAAATATGCGTTCGTGACCACCATCGCTGAAACACTTTTAATTTTATTCTTTATTGTCATGCATGGAATATACAAGCAAGCACACTTTTCTGGTATTTTTCATATAAGTCAATAAACATTTCGGAAAATAAAATTTCTTTTTTAGACCAGAATCCGGGTTACTTGAGAAATCCAGATCATTTCGTACAGAAGAATGTTTCGACTGTTTTGTGTTATTAAAATTATGTGGGAGTCTGGAGCTCGTACCAAGAACAAGAGAGCATAGACTTGTTAGTCCCTGTTCCTCTCCACCAGGCACAACCAACCAACAATGCTACAAATCATGCAATGGGAAAGCAAAGGACAGTTCTGAGTGGTGCTAAGACAAGGGGAAGAGACTTGGGTCCCATACAGTTCAGGGTGTCACGTGTCTCCCACCCAACAAAAGTTAGCCAAGGAAAGAGGACAATCCCAGCCCAGCAGCAGAAAATAGCTTATCCTTCCTATGGATGGAACAGGAGCCCCCCTCCCCCGACATCATCACACTCTCCCTCCACCACTGGCAAGGGGCATCCAGTGGGGGCACTGATTAAAAGTTAGTGGTCAGAGGACCTGAGACTCCCTTTATGTCTGACAGATACAGAGAAGGTGGGACATATGCAGGAGAGACCTAGTCCCAGAAAGTGGCCAGGTCAGGGAAGGCAACCTATGCAGTCCCTCCCACAGATGCTGAAGTAGTTACAGGGCTCGATAGGAGGATCCTGCCACACTCTCCTTTTAAGGAAAAATACATTTCATTAAAAAGGATGCACAGATGGGAAATGAGCACATGAGAAGATATTTAACTTCATGAGCCATTAGGGCACATAATTTAAAGCCATGACCAGATATTGCCAGACACTTACCTGAGCACTAAAAAAAATGAAATAAAATAGTAATGACAAATGCTGGTGAGGATGCTGAGAATTTGGATCAGCCCTCCTTTGCTGGCGGGGATGTGAAATGTTTCATTGGTTCTTGAAAACTGGCAATTTCTTAAGAAACTAAACATGTAACTAGCACACTAGACAACAATTACACTTTGAACACATATTCCAGAAAAATTACCTTCACACGAAAGTTTGTGCATGAACGTTCATTACAGTTTTATCTGTGGCAGCCAAGACCAGGAATCAGGGCAGATGTCTTTCCCCAGGTAAACACATCATTGCACACAGGGAATAGTACTTACCGGTAAAAAGGGACAAATTGGAATAAGCAACACCTTGAATAAATCTCCAGAGACTACAGGAAAAAGTATGAGAAAAGCCAATCCCAAAAAAAGTTTTGATTATTTCCTTTATATGATAATTTCTTGAGGAACCGCCATATTGTTTTCCATAGGAGCTGTCTCAATTACATTCCCATCAGCAGTGCCTGAGGGTTCCCCTTTCTCCACATCCTCACCATCACTTGTTTTTCCTTGCCATTCTGAGAGGTAGGGGATGGTATCTCATTGTGGTTTTGATTTGCACTTTCCTAATGATTAGTTAGGATCATTTTCAACATTGGAAAAGATGTTGAGCATCTTTTCATGGACCCATTGGCCATCTGCATTTCTTCTTTGGAGAAATGTCTACTCAGGTCCTCTGCCCATTTTTGATGGATTGATTGCTTCTGGGTTGTATGATTTCTCTCTATATTTTGAATACTAGCTCCTTATGAGATATATGATTCTCAAATATTTATCTTCTCCCACTCTGTAATTTACCTTTTCATTCGGTTGATGGTTTCCTTTGCTGTACAAAATCTTTTTTGTTTGATGTAGTCCCACTTGTCAATATTTGCTTCTGTTACTTCTGCTTTTGGTACAAAGATCCAAGAATAATGCATAATATGATGGTTGATTAAATGAATATCTGTATGGCGAATACACACATATACACAGACATACAGAAGGATTGTAGATATAAATACAGAAAGAAGAAATAAGGTTTGTGGATAAAACCCGGGAAGACTATCTTCATAAGCTTGGTGAAGTGAAACAAAATTTTTTAAACAAGGAACAAACAGCAATAATAGGAAAAGAACAATAAATTTGACCACATTAAATTAAGAACTTCTGTTCACCAAAAACACCAAAAAGAGAATGAAAAATCAAGCCACACAGTGGGAGAATGTCTTGTTAAAACATATGACTAACAAAAACAACAAGGTCTAAAATAGAAAACAAACTCTCACAAATCAGTAAGAAAGGAGTACAAAAAGAACACGGCCAAGATATTTGGAGCACTGGTCAAATGGAGAAGATACTCAGACCAGAATTAAACCTACTAACAGGTACTCATACACATTAGTCATGAGGAAACACAAATTCAAATTTTAATGAGACACAGCTCTACACCCCGAAGAAAAGCTCCAAGACTGCCAAGTCCAACCATGTGCAAAGACTCAGCCCAATGGAGGCTCTCTCACCATGTTCGTGGGGGTGCAGCCTGGTGTTACCACCTTGAAAAGCCAAGTGGTAACCTGCCATCATGGAAAATACCATCCGTTCCCCTGGCGAGGCCCCCTAACACAGTATTCGATAGCAGGGGAATTTTCACATATCATGTTTTGTTTCCTAATTCTGGAGAAAACGTATGTAATCTTCACCTTTAAGTGTGATGCTCGCTTAGGATCATTGTGGATAATCTATTCAGGTTAAAAGGGGCTTTTTATTTATTTAACTTTTAGTTGGCTACATTTTTCTTCCTTAACACATTAATGGATGTTGATTTCGAACAAATGCCCTCTCTTCTATTTTTGAGATGATCATATTTTTCTCCTTCATTCTCTTAATGTGTCGATTGTGATGATTAATTTTTGAATGGTAAATCCAACCTTAATTCCTAGGATGACCTCAATTTGGTTATGTTTTGTGTTCTTTGTGTGTATTTGTTTTGTTAAGGTTTTCTTGAATATTTTCTTATCAAGAAAGCATTCTTTTTTTTTTTTTTTTTAAAGAGCATTCCGCATTTATTTTGCAGCGAGATCTCACAGAGGCCACGTCCCCCCAGGTAGCAGCCCCGCCAAGCTCCTGCCTGGGGAGCCCCATTCAGCATCAAGCCACCATGGCTTTGCTTTTCTCTTTTTCTTTCTTTCTTTCTTTCTTTCTTTCTTTCTTTCTTTCTTTCTTTCTTTCTTTCTTTCTTTCTTTCTTTTCTTTCTTTCTTTTCCTTCCTTCCTTCCTTCCTTCCTTCCTTCCTTCCTTCCTTCAAGAAAGCATTCTTGATAAGAATATTTCTTATCTCTCTTATTGTTTCTTTCTTATCTTTCTTGATTGTTTCTTACAAGGTTATTCTGTCTTCAAATACAAGTTGATTATATTTTACCCAATACCAAAAAAAACCCCACAAAAAAACCACAAAACACTTTCTTCTTTTGAGTTTACTTTAACACGTGTTTAGATGCTTGTCTTTGTTTACTGCTGGTGTATACGCATGTCATTGAATAAAGACCATTTCTCTGTGCTCTATTTATAGAAGAAAAATATATGCTTCGGTTGACCAGTAAGCCCCAGTATTTTCATAGAACAGCTTCAACAAAGAGATTCAGCAAGCAACTTCCACATTTAGGAACAGCTTCAGGGTGCCATTGGTCTTTGATGCCCAGCAGCTTCCAGGATAAATGAAAACTTGTGCCTCCCTAGGGATTGCTGGTTTCCATATTTATCCCTTAGCGCTTGACTAAACACCACAAGAAAATGAAAAAACCTATACCAGCTCTCCTAATTGAAGCTGTGTTTGATTAGGGAGGCATTAAAACCTAAAAATGGATTGCACATGCCCGCTTCTGGCGTCAGATTCGGGGACCGCTTCCTGCTGCCAGGCCCTGATGGGGCAGAACTGGCCCAGTGTTGCATTATGGAATTATGATGCAACGCACAATGGCGAGGATCTTAATTCTCAGCTGACATCCCTTCACCATATTCCATTTAAAAACATTTCCTTAAAAAAATAAAATAAAATAAAAGCATTTCCTTGCCATTCGCTGTCACTGTGAAAGCTTATGGTGCCGGAAATCCCACAGCACATCCAAGGATGTGCTTTTACACACACAAGGAATCTATGCAACAGGCTATGCTGTTCACGGGCTTTGTTTTACTAGCACAACGCAGTTGGTTCCAGCATGAAACTTTCGTAATGATTAGAACTACATGGCTAATCAATTTTTAATTCTTACGGTGTTCCCATACAGAACCCTAACGGGGGTCGTGCAGGACTGTGGTGGGCGATATCCGTACTTTGTCCCGAGGAACCATGTCTGCGGTTGCCATGGTTGTTATGCAACAGGCATTAAAATTTTGTAAAAACTCCAGTTCAAGATATTGACTCTGGTAAGGTTAATGAAGACAGTTACAAGACATCGACTTCAGAACTGAAAATGCCTTAATTTGAAGCGAGTTTGGGGAGGTATTTGAGAGGAAAAAGGGAATTGAGGAAGCATGTTCTCTACCCGGGCCCGGTTTCTACATGTGCTGTGAAAATCGCCCAGGCACCTTGGGAAGCCAACACGGAGTTCACGCCTGCAGACATGAGTTCACACCAGCTGAGGTGAGTGCACACCTACGCCTCTCCTGCGTCTCAGCCCATGAACGGGAGGGGCAGAATCAATACTGTACAGAGAGCTCTTTGGAGCTCTCCAAATCAGACCGGTTTCAGATCTCAGCGTGGCCACTTACTGGCTCAAATTTTATATCTTTTTTTTTTAATATGAAAAGGCACTTATTATTACTTTACTCTGTAGCAGATCAGTGACTGCAACAGGTTGCATTTTCTAAGGTGGCAGAGGAAGCCCAGGATAACCTTTCTCTCAGACGCAAAGTGTCTAACGACAGCGGTGATCCTATCCACCCCAGCAGCAAAGGGGTGCGCTGGGAAAGAACGTTTTGCTAAATTGTTCTATCACCGTTCTCTTCCAGCCTGCTGCTGCTTCTAGGACAGGATCATGCGTCTCTTCCCTGTTATGCACGCCATCCGTTCTGGGAATAGGTCTGGTGTGTTCATGGGGAACGTCCACTGAAGGCTGACCTCACGCTATTGTCCCGCCACTGGGCGTCAAAGCAGGTTCTACTTTGTAACGATGGTCATCTGGAAGAGGAAAATAATGCAGATTTATTTAAAAAAAAAAAACGGGATCTAAAGCCCCATCATAATTTATCCATTCCCCTCCTGAATGACATTTCGGTTTCCTCCTCTTTGGATTGGAAATACACGACTCAGGATGGTTCCCTGTGAGTGCATCTGTAGCACTACCATAGTATAACAAGATGTTTATCAGGAGCTCTGGAGAAAAAGCTGTTGGGAAGAGAAGTTGCTTTTAGACTCCGTTTCCAGGCGGTGTTCCTCCCTGGGCAGTTCCTCACCACAAGCCCGCCACTGGTCTCTGGAAGGTTCTCTCTTAACTTCAGGCCACACATATGCAGAAGTGAAGAACTCAATCTGAAAAGCTATCATAAAAACCCTGTGGAAGAACATTTCCTTTTGCTCCCAAAGGCAGAGACAGCACCAGAACAAGAATGTGTGAGATCCCTCCCAGATATAAAAACCCTTGGCTTATTTTCTAGCCAATGATGTGCTCACACTTGGTTAGTCACCCAGAGGAGATGGGGGCCCAAGAGGGGAGCACTTCGATGCTTTGGAGCTTTCCTTTTACCCCAAGGAAGTGAGATGACTCTACATCTCTCCAGCAATAAACCCTAGCATGCTTTCCTGAATGCCAGTCACTGCCCCGGAGCCTTAACCTATCTTATATCATGTAATGCAGTGATCCCGAACACATACACAGCAGATCATATGTGCCAGACGATGTTCTGCGTGCTTTATGTCCCTCCAAAAGACCTCAAAAAGACCCCCATTTTGTGCATTGGAAACAGGGCACAGAGAGGTCGCAGAGCCGTTTGGAGTGCAGGTGACCATTTCTGCACCTGGTCGGGGTCAGGGCCAAGCAGCCGCCCCTGCTCCCCTGCCTGCAAGCAGGTTCCACGTTTCACTCTCGTTGTTAGGTCATTTGTCTGTGGATGGTGCTATCTCAGCTGTTGTGATAACCACAGTCACAAGAGCTGCCTGCCAGTACCCCCAGGCTTAGAGGCAAACAAGAGGCTGAATCTCATAGGTAAAGAGACCTCCCCCTATGAGGAGAGTTCACACCCGTTACCTTGGCCTCGTTTGTTAGCCATCCAGTGTGGGAGGAAGGGGTTTTTATGAGTAGGAACACCTGACATTCAAACAGGTTCCTGTTTCTTATAGAACTTACAAATTTTTTTAAATTGTTTATTTTCCATTGTGATTTTGACTGTTTTTCTTTTTTTTTTTTAAAGATTTTATTTATTTGTTTATTTATTTGAGAGAGAGAGAGAGGAAGCAGGAGAGGGAGAGGTCAGAGGGAGAAGCAGACTCCCCACTGAGCAGGGAGCCCGATGCGGGACTCAATCCAGGGACTCCAGGATCATGACCTGATAGAACTTACAAATTTTACATTTATAAAGTAATTCTTTTTTTTTAAAGATTTTATTTATTTATTTGAGAGAGAGAGAGAGCATGAGTGGGGAGAAGGTCAGAGGGAGAAGCAGACTCCCAGTGTAGCTGGGAGCCCGATGCGGGACTCGATCCCGGGACTCCAGGATCACAACCTGTGTCGAAGGCAGTCGCGCAACCAACTGAGCCACCCAGGCGCCCATTTATAAAGTAATTCTTAAACTGAGTGTCATGAGTCCACAATTGAGCCTTTTCTGGGGACCCCCAGGTGGATGTTGCAGGACTGGGCTCGACCTCCCTCCCTTTGCAATTCATCCTAAGGGAGGACTTGCTGTATCAGCTGAAACACAGGATCCCGTGGATGCCAGCCCCACCAGCCGCTAACCTCATGGCCTCAGACAAGTCCCCTCGCACTGCTGGGAATCCACGTCCTCCCCACACATGGTAGAGTGCATGCGAGGGCCCCCGCACGGCACCGCACACAGGTGAGTGCTGACGTCCACGGTCACTAGTGCTGTTATGGATGGCCTTCTTACTAGTATGTAACATCAATAGTATAATGGGCATGAAACAATTACATGTGCATTGCCAAGTTCCTCTGCACCTGGAAGGAAATGAAATCCCGGTGAGGTTAGGCAGAGGTCTTCAGCCTTGAGCCTGCCCCTTTGCAGACCCTCCTTGGCCCCAGGGGTGGATATCACCAGAACACATCAGTGCTCCGCGATGAGCCCAGAGAGTTGCACTCATAAGAAACATTGCTCCTGCTGTTGCAGAGGGCTGTACTTCCCTGTGTCCCTTTCTCTCCCATTGAGTTCCTATTTTCCGGTGTGCACAACATTGAGGGGTCCAGGAGGACTTGTGTGCATGCAGAGCCCCTGGGAGAAAGCAGTCTTGTATGCCACCATCCATCAGAAGGGCCAGACCCAGGACCCCGGTTCCTCAGCGGGAGAATGCAGTCACCATCAGCTCCTTATGGATCTGACAGCCAATCCGGGTCCTCTTGGCTGAGCCAGTGGAAAATGCATTTATATTTGGCAAATGCCAGTACAATTGGGCTTTTTAAAATTCCAGAAGACTTTAATTGCAGAAAATCACTTAAGTTTAAATCTCTTATTGTCTTTTTTTGCTCTTGAAGCTGAGCAATGAAATGAGACCAAACCGGAGTTTAATAAAAACTTAATTCCCACCAGAATCCAGAGCCATCTCTAAACGGCCTTAAATCTTCTGTTCGTGAAACGCTGCCCAGCTCACGGCAAGAGGTCAGCAGCCTGTTTCTAATTTACACTTCTAATTCGTTTCAGGAGATGGAGGGAAAAAGATCCAGAAAATAAAGTCTGCAGAGTGGTCACGGCTCCCGCAGTCCTGAACGATTGCCAGGCTCCATGCAGCTTGCTGGAGGGAGGGAGCGGTGTCAGGGAGACAGGATGGCCCTTGAGGGTCCTTGAGGACCTCTGTGCAGAGAGCAGAGCTTCCCCTTCGCTTGGCACCTCCAAGATGCCTCAGTCCCGGCGCAGCTCTGAGACCCACCTGCTTTCCCGCGTGACTGAGCCAGGTCAGGGGGCCTTGCGCGAATAGCGTGCAAGCCCAATGTGGTGTGCAGTTCAAGCCAGATCTTATTCTCCCATCAGCTCTCCACACAGACCAAGTGCAGGATGCTCGGCTCCACTGGAATCTCGCATTGCCCACCTGTTTGCTGGAGCCCCATAACTCAGGACACGGTGCGAGAGTAAGGACGCCCCAGGCAGTGTGCACACTGTAGGTCTACTGAGAAACCCATTGTTTACCTGAAATGGCGGCGGAGCTGGGCATCCCATAGATTTGTATTTGCTAAATCTGGCAGCCCTAACATTAGGAGATGTGTCCCGGTGAGAACCAAATGTTAACTACCTCGTTCTCTATTTCGGCTAATTTTTTTTTTTTTTTTTTTTTTTTTTTGCCGAAGAATAGTTTACATACAGTAATATTCATCCTTTTTGGTGTATGGTTTTATGATTTTTTAAATTTTATTTTAATTCCAGTATAGTTAGCATGCAGTATATAGTATTAGTCTCAAGTGTACAATACAGAGATTCAAAATTTCCCAACGTCACCTTGTGCTCATCATAACAGGTGCGCTCCTTCATCCCCATCACCTGTTTCCCCCTCCCCCACCCCCTCATAGACCCACCTCCCCTTTGCTGACCAGCAGCGTGTTCCCTGTAGTGAAGAGTCAGTTTCTTGTTTTGTCTCTCTCTCTTTTTTTTCCCTTTGCTCCTTTGTCTTGTTTCTTCCATGGCACATATGAGTGAAATCATATGGTATTTGTGTTTCTGTGTCTGGTTTAGCATAATACTCTCTAGCTCCATCCATGTCACTGCAAACAGGGAGATTTCATTCTTTTTCATGGCTGAGTAATATTCCATTATATATATGTGTGTATGTGTGTATATATATGTATATACATATATCACACCGTCTTTATCCATTCATCAGTCAATGGACACTTGGGCTGCTTCCCTAATTTGGCTCTTGTAAATAATGCTACAATACTATCTAGTTCTCTTAACTGCTGTGAAATTCATTTCAATGAAAAAAAAGGTTGATTAGAAAACGTACATGTGGCAGCGTATGTGATATTACTGCTCAACATTTTAGGCTTATAAAATGGAAAGAAAAAAGGAAGAAAGAAGGGAGAGAAGGAGGAGGGAGAAAAGAAGGAAGAGAGCAGAGACAAGGAAAGGCAAGAGAGAGAAGAGGAAGGAGAGGAGGGAGAGGGGGAGGGAGAGGAGGAAGATGAAGGAGAGGCAGAATAAATTAAAAGAATTAAGAGAATAAAATTAAATTGAAATAAGGTAAATAAAATAAGAAAAAATAAAGTAAATAGAGTAAAAGAGAAGAATAGAATAGGACAGAACAGAATAAAATAAAAAAATAAAATAAAATAAAATAAAATAAAATAAAATAAAATAAAATAAAATAACAGTTGTGGAAGAGTGGCCTACGAGACAAGTTCATTTCGTGAGATCAAATGTTTCTACACAGATATTTAGTAAACAAGTTAGAGCCTTGATTAAAGCATTATGAATGTTACTGGAGAAGACGGTGTTTATTTAATGCCATGCAGTAAAATTCAAGGGATTTATTTTCCGATATTGCCAACAATCTTGACCCTAGACGCTGCACAGGCCCGTCTGAGCCAAGCAAAAACCCCATCCCCCACCGCAATCGCGGGCTTACCAACGACAGATGACGAGGGCCCTTGGGGACACGCACAGAGGCAGAGAATGGCGGAGGTTAGGTGAGCTCCCTGGCGGCCACGTCGCATTTACAGCTGGGAAGGCTGGCATCCGTCCCAAACGAGCCTACCAATGGCAGGACCCTGGCATTTACCACGTTTGTCCTCTCCCACAATTATGAAGCCTTTTGGTTAATTTCCCCCGAACGGGAAGACATAATAGGTAGAAACAATGGGGCACGTACGCTCGTGTGAGGTACCAGTACGTGCGGACTCGCGCCCCGAGGTGTTGGTTTGAAGTGAGAAGAACCCTGTTCCTAAGACGCCTCCCCGCCCCCGGGACCGTGCGTGCGGGGAGGCAGTATGCAAGGAGAAGGACCGGCTAAGCACACAGCTGGGGGGCGGGGGTGTGGCCCCAGGGGAGGGCTGTGGATATTTTTGGAAGGAAACACATGGGAACCATCCCCAAAGCCCTTCTAAAGAGCTGCTCCCATTAAAACAATAAAAAATTCACCGCAAAAACCTAAGAAGACACTAAAGCCTCTGTGGTTTGGCCCCACGTCGGAAGCGAGGGTGTTCAGGTGAGTGGTGACAGCGGCCGGCCCCCCGCGGTGAGATCCAGGGTGGCGCGGGGGTGGGGCGGGTGGGAGACGAGATGCGCCCTCCCCGGGACCCCCACAGGCCGCCGGAGTGCAGGCGCGACACCCAGGGGGCATCCGCCACGCCCAGCTCCCCCCACCCCGCCAGATTCTTCCAGACTCCAGCCCAGCTCCCCCCCCCCCACCCCTGCAGACTCCAGCCCAGACCAGGTCCCGCACAGGTCAGAAAGCACGGGGGAGGCCAGCTCCCGACCCCACCCACCCACCCACCCACCGCCCCCCAACCACGAGAACCGGCTCTTCAAAAGCACTCTGATGTGTGCCTTATTCCAAACTAAGATTTCGTGTTACAGATTATAAGCCATAGAATCTTTCCTCTGTCTTGTGCTGTGAATATTGGGCTCAAAGCACAGCGTTAACACTTACCCTTAGAACTCTCCTACTTCACAAGACCCGTGTGAGCTGAGGTCGGCTGGAAATGCTGAGCGCACCCCGAGGCCCTAGGGATCTGTCCTCCGGGGGGCGTAGAGCCCGGGGAAGAGTCGGGGCATAAGTGACATCACTTTAGCAAACTTCTAAAACAGGCCACAAAAATCAGACCCAAAACACCCCGCGTATATTTCAAGAGCAGAGGACAGGGAATGGTCTTAGAAAAGGGTTTTTGGGTGATTTAGTTGGTTAATCGTCTGCCTTCATGATCTCAGGGTCCTGGGATAGAGCCCCCCCCTCGGGCTCTCTGCTCAGGAGGGAGCCTGCTTCTCCTTCTCCTCCGTGTTCCTGCCCTCTCTCACCATCGCTGTTTCTCTCTCAAATAAATGAATACATAATATCGGAAGAAAGGAAGGAAGGAAGAGAGGGAGGAAGAAAGGGGAAGGAAGGAAGAAAGGAAGGAAGAAAGAAAGGGAGCAAGAGACAGGGAGAAAGAGAGAGAAGGAGAGAGGAAGGAAGGGAGAGAGGGAGGAAAAGAGGGAGGGAGGAAAGGTATTTTTTTCCCCTGGAGAGAGAGGAACACGAAGATCTGAGCATATCCACACCTCCTGGTCTTCTCTTCAAAAGAAGAGGAAATCAACAAAAACAAAGTCTCAAAACAGCAATAAGAACCCCTGACCAGTACTTCCTAATAGCCAATCCTTGTTTGAATTCAGTTGGATCTTTTTTTTTAATATAAAAAAACATTCAAGTAGACGCAAACTCTAAAATAATAAATAAACTCCTTGTATTCAAAAGTAGACTCCTTGGAACTCTCTTTGCCATAAAATATTGAATTCTTTATTTGCACCCCAAAACATTTTACAACATTCAACCAGAAGAGAGTTTGGAGAAAAGAAATCTGATAATTAACGGATTGTGCCAAAGTTCTGAAAGATCGAGGTCTTTGCGGATTTGCCCTGGATGACAAATTAGAAAACCATTCCAGTCCATTGTTTAAAGGTGAAGTTTGGGAAATGCTCAGATACGTTCCACACACTTTTTTCCCCTCTGATTTTTTCGTTCCTTATTCTTCTACTAAAGATCGCTCTTAAGATAATTTTGATATTTAAAAGTCTTTGAAAACAAAATTGAGAGGCGTCCTCCCCCATCCCTTGACAAACAAGGCATTCGTTGAGCGAGACGAATCGGGTCAGCCCCACGGAAAACACCAGCTGGCCACGTGGGGTCAGGTCTCCTCCAGCCCCAAAATGTCCAGAGCCGCTGTCCTCAAACCTGTTTGTGCAATGCAGCTAAGTCAGAGAGTGAGACATTCACCCTGAGAGCAGCAAGGAGCGTATGTCTTCTACGTTCAGCACTTGCTAAGGTTTTGCTAATTGTACCAAGTGTCTGCAAGACCAGCGAAGTGGAAGCTAAATTTAAGAAAGGTGCTGGAATGAACCACGGAAAGGATGGGTTGCCCAGAAATGCTCCCCTGAGAGCCAAGGAAGGAGAGCGTGTGGATGGAGCAGAATGGCTTTCCTGGCAGCTGATGGCTCCCGGGCACCCACAATGCACAAGACGCTGCGTGTGCGCGTTGGTCATGACCTTGTCACTGCCTGAGAGGCAGGCAAAGGGCAGATCCGCTTCATGGATGAGGAGAGCCAGTGTCCAGCAGAGAGTCCCAGGGCTCAGCTACTGCCCACACTCGACTGATAGCTCCGGCCAGTGTCGGCCCTCCCTTCCCTGCTGCCCGCCAGCACACCAGGTCCTGGGCACAACCCACGACAGCAGGTGGGTCCTGCCTGGAGGACACATTCCCCGTCCGAGCTCCATCCTGACTTTACCCGGCACTGAAGTGAATGCCACACTAGCAGGGTTGAGATGCATTCTGATTTCCAGCCAGTGTGGCTCCTACGAGAGAATTCTCACGCTTACATACGTGCGCCGCCTGCCCAAGACACACATTAAACTCAAAACTTCCGAAGAACGTAGAAGATGCCCATTGTGGAAGGACCTGAAGGCAAATAAATGGTGGCTGGATGCATTCAGTCTGCATTTACGAAGCAGCCTCTTTGTGCCCAAGAGGCACACCTGCTAAGTACATTTCATCTCAGAACAGCTCTTTTAACTAGATGGTTCTTTCCCCCCCGCCATGTTTACAGCTAAGAAAGGAGAGCCTCAGAGGCACTAAGGAATAAACCCAGGATCACAGACCTGCTTAGTTGGAGAGTCCAAGTTGGACTGCTGGTTGCTCCAGTCTACAAGCTCAGTCTGCCCCCTCGTAGACATCTAAGAGGGCTGCCTTTGGAAAGCAGCTTCTCCTGCCTTGCTCTGGAGAATCGAATGTCTTTTTCTCATTCAAAGCTTTGGCTTGCTAAGATTCACGAGTTCCCCGAGGGATGAGGAGGGCTTACATCGGTGTGTGCGCCTCGCTGATGTCTAGCCAAGCCCGACTGCACGTGGCCCGCACTCCGGCGCATTGTGCTGGAGGAGACAACAGGGGGACATTGTCCTAGTGTCTGCACTCCCAGGGAAAACAGAAAGGGAACAAGCTCCTATGTCTTCTCTTGCTGAAAAAGCCGCGACTGGCAGCAGTATCCCGTGTACAATATGAGACGTCGAAACGTCGGCTTTTAAAAAACATGTTTCCAATTACATTTTAGAGCCAAGTCCTTACAAAATGTCCATTCTCTGGCTCAGAGGAAACTGGCAACTTCCTGTTGGAAAATCCGCCATGTCCATGACCCCCTGTCCCCGGAGCTCCAGGTTTCTGAAGCCGACAGGAGCGGAGGAGATAGCTTGCCTTCCTTCATGGTCCAGGGGGCCATTTCTTTGTGTCTCCAGCATCTCCATTTCCTCCACTGCCACCGATACCCCAGGAAACATCACTCCGGCACACCTCCAGGAACAAGCCAGACCAAGCCCCTCCCGAGCCCGAAACAAAGCGAACCACATCCAAAGCAGACAAGCCGGAACCTCTGACAGCTGCTGTGTGGGGTGGGGGGGCTCCTTGTTTCCCACCTGGACCACGGTCCTCAGTCCTGCCTCCTCACATCCCCGCCTTCCTCCTGGCCACGCAGCCCTCGGGTCTAATTGCCCGTCCTTCCCCAAGCCCCAGTTCACTCAGGTCTTTCCCACACACTCTTTCCTCTGCCTCGACTGCCCTCCCCTCGTGCAGCACCCAGGAAATAACGAAAGGCATGAAGGAATGGTTCAGAGGACAGGCTCTCAGAGATCCGTCTCGGAGAGGGTTGGGTGCCTTCCGGGCTTCCCCGGGCTCCTTGAGAGCTGACTATGCGTCTTTCTGCAGACTGCTTGTGCATCTGTCCAGTCTCCTGATCTGCTGTCCCGTGAGTCCCTGCCGGTGGCTCCATTGGCCAAGCGTCCGGTTCTCAGTTTTGGCTCAGGTCGTGATCTCAGAGTCATGAGATCGACCCCTGCATTGGGCTCCACACTTAACGCAGAGTCTGCTTGAGATTCTCTCCCTTCCCCTCTGGTCCTCCTCCTGCTCACCCACTATCCGTACATACATACATACGCATGTACATAAAATCTTTAAAAAAAAGAAAGAAAGAAAGAAGGAAAGAAGAAAGAAAGAAAGAAAGAAAGAAAGAAGAAAGAAAGAAAGAAAGAAAGAAAGAAAGAAAGAAAGAAAGAAAGAAAAAAGAAAGAAAGAAAGAAGAAAGAAAGAAAGAAAGAAAGAAAGGGAAGGAAGGAAGGAAGGAAGGAAGGAAGGAAGGAAGGAAGGAAGGAAGGAAGAAAGAAAGAAAGAAAGAAAGAAAGAAAGAAAGAAAGAAAGAAAGAAAGAAAGAAAGAAAGAAAGAAAGAAGTGCCTCAGATCTCGGACCGAACGTGCAGACACAAAGGCGTCCGGGCACTCGAGCAGGGCAGCCTTGACCCTGCGGAGCTTTCTAACTTGGCAGCTGGATGACACTGGACAAGGGCTTTAACAATATCAACTTCATCTTCTCCTCTACAGACTAGGAATGACCAGACACTTCTCCGAGGCCGCGGTGAGCACAGAGGTTTGTAAACGCTCAGCACTGTCGCACACAAAGCCACCGCTCCATAAGTGAGCGACCAAGACGTCAGGCTCTAGGGGCAAAGCGCAGTTGTCCAAACTGTCCAGGGGGCTGTGTGAACTTGATGGGTTAAACCCTTCGAGCCTCTGCTTCCCCACGTATCAAATAAAGGTGAGATGGTTGTCCTTACGTCGGGACTGCATGTTGGGTCCACTATTGCCGTGTATACCAGACCCGTCACACGGAGAAGTACTTCTACTTGAGTGGAAGCTGCAGAAGCCACGGTTCTTCTTCGTATGGGTACCCCTCTGTGCAGTAACTCAGTCCACGTTCACTGAATCTGTGCTCAGTAATGTTAACTCTCGGAGGCACCGGTCGCTGCTGTCACCACTGTCATTGTCATCACCATCAGCATCATCCCCATCATCCTCCTCACTAATGTCATCATCATCACGGTCACCACCATCATCATCCTTATCATTCTCCTCGTGGTCATCACCATCGTCATCCTCTCCGATGTCGTCACGACCATGGTCACCATCATCATCATTATCATCATCACCTTCATTACCATCATCATCATGGTCATCATCATGGTCATCACCATCACCATCCTCTCCAATGTCGTCATGACCATGGTCACCATCATCATCATCACTATCACCATCATCATCACGGTCATCACCATC